>OX638304.1:44670813-45155505 GCA_951812265.1 Taphrorychus bicolor | reverse complement strand
AAGTTATAGTTTCCGTCAGCGATGATGTTGCGATTCATGAAATAGTCTATGATTATGTTTATAAGATAATCTGATATCTCTTTTTTGCCTAGTTCTTTCAGTACTATTTCCCAGGACACGCTGTTAAAAGCGTATTTCACATCAAGTGTGACCAAGACGCACCACTTTTCTCCTCTCCTTTGGTTCCGAATCGCGTTTGCCCTTTCTGTGACAGCCGTCATAGCGTTTATTGTGGATTTACCCTTTCTAAATCCAAATTGTCTTTCAGATAGCGGCTCTGTTGTCTCCATTTCTGACTCCAGTCTGGCCTTTATAAGGTGTTCAAAAAGTTTAGCGAAAGCGTTTATTAAGCATAATGGCCTGTACGATCCTGGAGAGTCTATTGGTTTGCCTGGTTTCAGTATTAAGACTAGCTTGGCCGCCTTCCAGATGTTTGGAAAGGTTCCGCTTTCGAGAAGCGAGTTAAGTGCTTCCAGCACTTGAGTCGGGAATTTCTTGGCCGTAGCTATGATGGCTTCTGTGGGTAGTTTGTCTGGCCCTGGTGCTTTCTTGCCTCTCAGTTTGCTTATTGATTATGTCAATTCTGCATCCGTGAAATCATGGTACCTCACTGGGAATCTTTTTGGTGGTAGTCGAGGTTGAGCCTCCGGGAAAAGAAGCCGTACAGCCTCCTGCTTTCTTATCGTCGTCATTTCGTAGGTGATGTTTTGTTTTAGGCTTCGGTGTACTATTTTGTAGCCTTCGCCCCATATGTCATCGTCTAGCTGATCGCAGACCTCCTTCCATCTAAGTCTTTTGGCCTTTCTGATTTCTTGGTTCAATTCTCTTCTTTTGACTTTATAGCTCTCCCATTGCTCTTCAGTCACTTCCGTAGCTGCTTGTCTCGCTTTGGTCCTGGTGAATGCTCTCCTTTTTGCTGTGCATTCATCTCTAAGTTTTTTAATTGTTTCGTTCCACCAGTAGGGGGTTTTGTTCTCCCCTTGAGAGGTAACTTGGACTGAACTTTTGTAGGCAGTTATCACCTTTCTTGTTAAGTCCTTATAGGTGCATCTATCCAGGTTAGGCTCGTTCATTTGTTCGGAGAGTTTCCGTTCGAATTTTTCCTTAGCAAAAACGAAATTTTTCTTCAGTGATATCCTGCTTTTGCACTTGCTGTCTATCTCGAAGTATATGTGTTGGTGGGGGGACAGGCTTTCTCGATTCAGTACCTTCCAGTGATTTACGCGTCTCACTAGGCTGTGGCTCGCAAAGGTAATGTCTATATGTGAAAATGTGTTTTTCCTGACGAAAGTGGGCTCGCCCGTGTTTAGGGCGGTTAAGTGTAGATCAGCGGTCATTCTGGATAGGATTGTGCCTCTGTTATCCTCGAACGGAGAGCCCCAGTCTGGCGACTTTGAATTGAAGTCGCCCGCAACTATATGTTTGTCCCCAGTGGAAGTCAATAGGCTTTCTAGATCGTCTATGAATCTCTGGAATGTATTTATATCTACATTAGGGGAAATGTAGCAGCCTACAATGTTTAATTCCTCCGTTTCTATTGCTACAACGCCGGGGAGTTTGTGACATTTATTTATAGGTACTTTTTTGTTTAACCAAGTTATGGCCACGTCGCTCTTTGTGTCGGTGAACCATGGTCCTTCTTTTACCAAGTTTTTGTTTGGTTCGCTGGCAATAATAATATCTATTCCTAGTTCTTTGGCAGTCGCATATGCGATGTCATGTGATCTTCTGGATCTATCTGCATTTATCTGTAGTATTTTAATTTTGTGTTTTGTAGTCGTCCTGTTGGTCGTTGTCATTTGTGAGTTTGTATAGATTGGCTTATTCAAATCGTGTTTCTGGGTGGGCGACTTCAGCGTCCATTGTTATTTGTCTGCTGGGGGGCCTGTTGGATTGCCTGTTGGATTTCGATTTAGCCGATTGTAGGGCTTTTTTGAATAGTGGGCAGTTTCCGCTGCCTGGCTGATGGCCGTTTGTATTGCAGAGGGCGCAAGCTTCGCTGTTCTGTTTGCACTCGCTTTTTTTGTGACCTGCTGGCCGTCCGCAACGGTAGCAGTCTTTACTTCTATCAGGACCATCGCATTCGTTGGTCGGGTGCTCGTAGCTCCAACACCTACGGCAATTGTCAACTTTGATTTGAGGTTCTAGCTTGCAACTTACCAGTCCTATTCTAATATGGCGTTCTTCGAGGAGAGCTTGCGCTTGGGTATTGCTCAGTCGCACAGTGGCAGCCTGCAGTACGTTAGCGTAAGGCCTGAGTTCGCTGACAATGAGGTCAGATTCGCTAAGGCCAATGAGCCTACCCTTTATGGCTTCCTCCACTTCCTGTTTGGTTGTTGTGAAGTCCATGCCTCGAATGAACAGCGTGGTTTTTTCTTTTTTATCTCTCATTAGTCTAACGTTCTCTTTTCCAAGAGAGAGCTTTATGTCGTTTCCAACCGTAACCAGGGCTTCTTCATTTTTTTCCATTGTTATAATGAGATTGCCGTCAGAATTTGCTTTTATTGTTTTAATTGTGTTTTTCGACTCACTGTTTTTCAGGCTAGCTTTTATTTTGTTAATGGTTTGGTTGGTGTTTTCCTTGTTGCTGTTTACCACAATGGCATACGTTCCGAAAGTTCTTGTTTTTTGTTTGGGCTGTGCATTGGGTGCTTTTGACCTAGCGTCCGAATTTTCTCTGGTAGTTGTTGTGAATATGTTCACCTTAATGTTCGTTTTGTGGAAGACCATTTCGGCCATTTGTCTTAGTCTTAGAAGTGTCATATTGTTAATATGGTGAAGGGCCAGTTCACTCTCTCCCTGTGTCTCTTCTTCCAGTTTTTGCAGTTTCTGAAAGAGTTCATCTTCTTTTTCTGGTAGAATTACTTTGATAATTTTCTGTCCCGTTACCTGGTTTGTCTTTTTGGTTTTGATTTTTGAAGTTATTTCCATTGTGTCTAAATCGTCTAGATCCGTGATTTGTGGGAAACGTTTTTTGTAAATGGACTGTATGCTCCTTGTCATGTCTGGGTCATCCAGTTCAACCATGACTACCTTGACCGTGTTTTCTGGGGTGTCTAGTGGGTTTCCAGTGATGACTGCTGTTTTCTTGAACATTGAGGGGTCCCATTTCATGGCGACGCTTTGCAGCCACGCACTGTAAGAGCACTCAGCTGGCATTTCATTTAGTTCGTTTCGTGCCATACCGGTTTGCGTCCCGATCTCTCTAGTTTCCGGCCTGGCTGTTATGCCGTTTTGACCTAACGTATCAGCTTGGCTGCAATTATGAGAGCACACTTCCTCGGGGCCTCTCTTAAGAAGCTTCCACATCTCTTGGGTGTTTATTATTGAGCTAAGGCTGCTAATACGTTTCGCAACCTCCCTCAAATCTGTCTTGCTGCTTTTTATTGCTATTTGGGATAGCAATTTGCTTGCTGTATTAATATCTTTTATAGATTGTTTAAATTTGCGTAGAAGGGTATTTACTTCTTCGCTTTCGTCTTTTTTCTTGTTTAGTGATATCCTGCTAACCTGAACTAACCTGAACTAACCTGAACTAACCTGAACTAACCTTTTTTTTTTTTTTTGAGAAGTTTAGGTAATGCTCTTTACGCACACCAGGCCGTTGTTGTACGATGTTAGCCGACCTGGCCGTGTGGGACTCGGCGTACCCCTACCCACTAACTCCCTTTCCTCTTTACTCTTTCGGTTTATTCTCCTCCATCCGATCCCGGAACTTTCCCTAGGGCTTGCTTTCAGGGTCGGTGTCGAGTCTAGAACTTATTTTTTACTTTTATGGCTTTCATTTGTTCGTTGTTTCCTCCTCTTTTGTTTTTACCACATCTGTGATACAGTTTTCACACATAGTCGAGCATTTGTCCGATCTCACCATTATGCTGATCAGGTTTTCAGCTTCCACTCTCGTTTCGAGGAAAAGTTCTAGCTCTGTCCTGGATCGGTGCCAGCGATGGCAATTGAAAATGGCGTGTTCAGCTGTGTCCTCAACCCCGCAATGGATGCAATTGCTTGAAGTCTTTCCCATTCTCTTAGTGAAGTAGTTGAAGCTGCCGTGGCCACTCAATACTTGTGTTAGAAAGTAATTCGTCCGTCGATGCTCACATTTTACCCACTTCTTCAAATCTGGGATGAGTCTTTTCGTCCACTGTCCCTTCTCATGTTCCTGTTCCACCTTTCCTGCCATTTCTCCATCACTAGTCTCCTGATTTCGCCTTTGTCAGCCTGATCTGAGTTGCGGATCATCTCTCTCTCCTCGATAAGTAAGTCTATCGGGAGTATACCCGCTATGACTTGCGTTGCAGTCGTCGAGATCGTGCGGTAGCCGCTGATGACTCTGAGAAGAGCTCTGCGCTGTGCCGATTCCTAAAGCTTTAGGTACTTTTTTATTTTTGTTATATCTGCCCATATAGGGAAACCTGAACTAACCTAACCTGAACTAACCTGAACTACCCTGAACTAACCTGTCGATCCGTGTGGTATTCCCGTGTTTATGTGTTTACTCTTCTCGCCGTATGTTATTGCCCGGTTTTCCAAATAGCTACTGATTATATTAACCAGATAATCACTGATGTTTCTTCTTTCTAGTTCATCTATTATGAGTTGCCATGGAGCAGTGTGGAACGCATTTCTAACGTCCAACGCCACCAACACGCACCACTTTTCGCCAGCACCATAAAGTCTGCAATCGTTTCCAATCATCCTGATTTTTTCTATTGCCTGGATAGTTGACCTGCCCCTTCGAAATCCATGCTGATTATCAGACAGACCTCCCTTTTCCGCAATTTCGGCTTCTAGTCTGCTCTTTATCAGATGCTCATACACCTTCGGGATAATGTTTTCCAAACACAGCAGTCTGTAAGAGCTACGAGAGTCCAATGGTTTCCCTGGCTTGTTAATGAGGACTAGTGTGGCTATTTTCCATTCATCCGGAAAAACCTCTTTGCGGAGAAGTTCATTTATAAGGCTTCTTATGTAGTCAGGTGCAATGTTATAAAATTCTCGCACGGCTTCCCCCCCCGGAAGCCGCCCGGAATGCCATCCGGTCCCGCTGCAGTGCCCCTTTTTATCCTGCTAAAACACTGATCGACCTCTGCATCAGTGAATCGTTGTGCATCTCCGCAATTTCTACGATCTTGCCTCCGCGGTTGTCCTACAGGAAACAGCGTGTTTATAATTTCTTCACGTTTGCAATCAGTCAGTTGGTAAGGTGCATTTGCAAATTTTAACCTTTTCATGACGATCTTGTATCCTGTTCCCCATATGTTTGCATCCAGTTCGTCACATAATTTTTTCCAAGCGTTTTGTTTTTCCCTCTTGATATGGTTGCACAGTTCTTTTTTCTTGGATTTGTATATTTTCCATTTCCTAGTTGTTTCCGCCTGATCTACAGTTTTTCCTAGAGTTCTCTTATGGTCCCTTCTTGCCATCAAGCACTCCCTTCTCAGGTTTTCGATCTCCCCAGTCCAGCAGTAGGGTTGCGTATTTGTTTGTCCTTCTCTGCACCTTGCCTTTGCTGCTTTGTAGGCTTTTTGGGTTATTCTATTGAATTCCGTAACTGTTGGTCGTTCATTATCTGTTATGTCAATTTCAGCGTTGATGTGACGTTTGAATTCGTTGTAGTTGATAAAGGGCTTGCCCTTAAAACCAACTTTTTTTGTATGTAGAGTATTTTATTTCTATCAAGATATGTTTGCGTGGTGACAGTGATTCGTTTTCCAGGACCTTACACCTTGTCACATGCCTAGCCAGCGTCTGACTTGTAAATGTAATGTCAATGAAGGACTGGGACGCTCCCCTTACAAAAGTTGGTGAATTCAAATCATTATGGGCAATCCATCCCGCTGCCGCTGCAGCTTCAGATAGAATTTGGTCTCTCTGGTCTTTTATTGGAGAACCCCATTCCTCTGATTTTGAATTAAAATCCCCTGCAACTAACACATCTGTTTGGCCGTTTGTTATTGCTATAAGTTGTGCTACGTAAGCTTCGAATATTTGGATTCCGATGTTAGGAGAGACGTAGCATCCAAATATCGTTACTTTGTCTAATTGGACTTCTATGACCCCTTCATGGCGTTGGATTTGTTTGACCTGTATGTTGTTGTTAGCAAAATAGATTCCTACATCCACCCTCTTGTCATGGACCCATCCTGCTGCACTAGTCACTTTTTTCTTGTTGGGTTCACTTGCAATGATTTGATCCACTCCATTTTCCCTAGCCGTCAATTCCGAAATATCGTGCGATCTAACCGATCTATTTGCATTAATCTGCAATATCTTCATTGTTTGTATGTTTTTCTTTTTCTGAACTTATCCGTTGCAATCCCCTCTGCGATTCTTGCTTATCCATTTTCTTGCATGTGAGAGCGCTCTTCTGAATACTACACACTGCGACGTTCCTGCGCTATGTCCGTCCTCGGTACAATTCGGACAATACTGGTTATTCGGGCAAGATTTTGCGTCATGCCCCTCTTTGCTACACTTGTAGCACTTGTGTCTCAGAAACCTGAACTAACCAACTGATCTAACCTGAACTAACCAACTAAACTAAACTGAACTATGTAACTTCCTATGGTGGGAGGTAAACGAGGACATCAAGAAGAAGAAAAAGCAGTTGGATTCACTCCAATCGGTCAAGGCGTTTTCAAGTTACAGGCGGTCAAATTTGAGAATTGAGAAAAAACTAGTAATGCCCCCTCCTTTGGAAATTTTTAAACAAGTTCAGGAAAATTTTTCTTGCTGTTTTTGATCGGCTTATGTTTTTGAATGGCACGCTGGCGATCCCCTAAGAATGTAACAAACTCAATTCGAGTGAAATTAAGCTCTAAAGAGGTTTTTTTTTTAAATAGTTCAAAAACGCCATTCTAAAAGTGCCTAAAAATCGACCATCGAAGGGGTCTATCTCCGAAAATATTGTACCTACGGAACTTCCGATGGTGGGAGGTGAAAAAGAACAACACGAAAAAGAAAAAATAGTTGGATTCACTCCAATCGGTCAAGACTTTTTCAAGTTACAACCTGCTAAATTTGAGAACTGAGAAAAAAGTCGTAATATCCCCCTTTGGACATTTTCAAAAAAATTTTGGTAAATTTTTTTTTCAGTTTTTGATCGGAATGGCAAGCTGACGATCCGCTGAAAATGTAACAAACTTAATACGAATGAAATTAACCTCTGAAGAAGTTTTTTTTTAAATGGTTTAAAAACGCGATTCTAAAAGTGCCTAAAAATAGACCACCGAAGGTTCTATCTCCGAAAATATTGCACTTACGTAACTTCCGATGATAGGATGTGAGAGAGGACATCAACAGTTTGATTCATTCCAATCGGTCAAGGAGTTTTCAAGTTATCACTATGGATATAAAAAAAAAATCGGCATTTTTTTTCTATTTTTTGATCGGAATGGCACGCTTGCAATCCTGTAAGAACCTAACAAACTCAATTCGAATGAATCGAAAAACTATAGATAGTATACAGGGAAAATTCCTTGACTACCTGAGATGCAGAAAATAAAGGAATAGGGTAGTTTCATCCACATATGTAGTAGTGATAACATTACTGTCTCTTTAAAATTTTTGAAGTGTTGGTCTAAGGATAGTAACCTAGGACTCAAGTGGCTACTTTTAAATAAAACTTCATTTGAGAAATTACTGCTTTACTGAACTCCGAACTATAAATCAACGATGCAAAAATTCGAAAGGTAGTTTATTTCAGAACGTATTATACGCTTTACCAACTTTTTTCCTTATCGCATAACATTATTTCATAAATATGCTCAAACATCATTCTGATGAACGGGACGAATATTTACCTGAGAACTTTTGATAGAAAAAGCCATAAGCCAGAAACTTCATTGTAGAGAACAGTAGTAGATGTAAGATGAAGTTTCTGGCATTACTTCTAAATTCTATTTTTATGCAAATTGGATTCATATATGCATATATGAACTAGCTGCGCTCATGTGATAACCAAGACGTTTTATGGCAAATACTGCAGTTTTGGACAAAAAAAAATAAATTATACACAACTAATATAATATATTATGTAGTTTAGTACCATGCTAATTATTTTGAAAACTAGGTAGTGGGAGATCTTTCTCTAAACTTAATAGTTCTGTAATTCGCTGGACGCAAACTTTTGATCCTTCGTGTGCATCTTTTGATATCTAAAACAAATTACATGTTATCATTTACTTATTTTATTTGACATTAATCTTTTGAAGCGAACATGTTTTTTCTCTATTCTTAAAATATTAATTAAAAAAGTTACGGTCGATTGTAAAAAAAATGTTTTTGCCTTAATTTTGATTTCATTAGAAAGCTTATGTTAAAATTAACCGTTTGACTTAAAAATAAACAACTCTATTCAGCGTAGTTCAGTAAACCCATCAGCTAGCATATATTATTATATTACTCACCAAAGAGAAATTCAAGAAGCCATGTGGAAGTCCTTCTAGGATATCTAAAGTTATATCATTTCCGAGTGATTTAAGTCGTTTGGCAAACATAACGCAATCATCTAAGCAAGGATCCATATGAACTGTCTGAAAACGAAATATATCTCACGAACAACGAGAAATAAACTTGTAAATATAATACTGTAAAGTTCAGTTAAAACTGGTTTGCTAAAATTTTATTCAATAATAAAATTCTACTATCGTTACTATTATGACTAAAGACATTTTTCTGCTTTTCGCAACTTTGAAAGCATATCTTTCTCAAATTCAAATAACACGACGAATAACAAATTTACGATATGAGCAAGTTTAGGTTAGGTTTAAGAGCAAGGTTAAGAAGTAAACTTTATGTTTACCTACGAAGTTTAGGAATTAAGGAAAATATCAATAAATAGGTTAATTATGAATCCTTGAACTGTAGAATATTGTAATAGACTTTTTAGAGACACTTTGTAACCAAGTATTTCTTCTTAAATAATAACGAAAAATCTGACACAATATTCTAATACCTAAACCGTGTTACATAAAAAAAAAGTACTCACGAGAATTTTTGTAGGCGGGAATTTTCTGAGGGTTTCATCGGATGCACAATACGGGCTCATGAAAGGATTATTCGGAACCGGATTGCATAGTTCATCCCACACTCGATTAGGTACTTCCGTGTCCAGCACTTTTTCCTTTCTGCTTAGGCCACGGTCGCCCAGCATTTTATTAAAGTGGCCTTTTATCGAGGAAACGAACCCGTACAGACGATTTTGCAAACTGACACTGTTCACGGTTGACGATGAAGAGCAACTCTCGCTGTCAACTTGCGAGTGCCTAGTGGAACCTTCGGGGTCCGTCTCGGAATCTGAATAAAGGATGTGAACATTTATGTTATTAGTGTATAACATTCAACAACTTGGCGTCATCTAAACGCAAAATAAACATTCTCTATTTACCGAGTTTTAATGCCCATTTTGTTACTTTTGAAGAAGAAATAAGCTTTGACTTCACTGTTTTGTAGCTTCGTTAGATATAATGGTAAAACGCAAGAAAAACATCCAAAATGTTGTTAATTAAAAACAAAAAAACACATTTTTTTTTAATTTCACAAATATACACTCTGTCCCGTTAACAAATGACGACGTCCATGTCTCGAATATGATTAGACGTAGATTATTAAATAGTTATTTATCTAACAAGTGCGAAAGGTGTGCATTTTACCCTATATATTCTACATTTTACCCTATATATTCTACACTTTCAGACGATACCTTATTGGAATGTTTTCTTCCAAGGTCAACTTCTAAAATATTAAAACAAGCTCAATAAACATTCCCCATACTACTTAACTACCACCTACTAAATCTTAGACTTTATAGATATTTTTTATAAAATTTAAGATTTCTCTCTAAATGCTGCATAATAAAATGATTTGACTATGGCACAACCAACAGACCTCAATAGAAAGCACAACATACCAAGCTCCAAGCCAAGAGTCTACTCAACTGGAACGAAGTGAAGCAGACAAACACAGGACAAACGTTTATACCAAATCTCATACCTCCTTTAGTATTACGATATGACGTTGAAAAGAGAGATCCCAAATAATCCCTACCTAGTACATATCTGTGTACTATGTCCGCCATGCATTTCTGACTTTTCTCGATCTCCAGCGACGTGATATCTTGGTCGTTAAAATCGTCCATAGCGGACGACAAAGATCCGTTAGTCAATGTATCAGACGCCTCGGATACTGGTGATTTGTGGGCCTGGAGTTCCACTAGATCAGACTCAGTTACTTCTTCGAAACTCTCGGTGTCGGAACTATACAAAGTCGGGTTATTCGAGACTCTCTGACTGTCTGGGGGACACGCGTATGCTGTAAGTGGTACATAAAATACATAGGTAACTATTTAATATCTCTTTAGGATGGAGGCTATAAACTAAAATATTTTCCAGTCAGTCCCTTTTGTGATATCAAAAGTCACCACCTATTCCTTTAAATTATGAAATTCTACTGTACAGGGATATCCCAATTGAACTTTTGCTGACAGATGGATACGGCCCAGGGAAACTACTGAATGTCCAAAATTTAATTTACAAAAATAGACCACAAAACATCAAAGAATATGCAAGCAAGGATAGTGCATGAAATTAATATTTCTCAAAACACTCTTCTAAATAAAGTGCAAAATTTTGTTCAGCGAATTGATTATTGTCAAGAGGTCAATGGTAAACACTTTGAGCATCTTATTTCTTACTGCCTAGTAGACATTGGAACATTTTTGTTTAAAACTTTTTTCCATACCCTGTATATTTTCTCAGATAATCGAAGATTTCCAGACTTATCAACGACCCTGCATACCATGTGTTCATTAGAAACCGTCATCTAACAGCCTATGAATTCATTTGTTGTCCGAACGCAAGTGAGGATTTTAAAACGCAGCCAACGAAGCGATTTTGCTTGTAGATATTTGGTATTTTTTCTCTTCTACCGCTTATAACTCCGCTTATAACCGCTTAGAACTTTACGTCAACTAAATTAAAAACCTTGAATGACAAATTAAGCAGGTATTCTGTGGCCGTGAATGCATATAAGTATTAAAATGTCCATAAAAAGTGGAAAAATTACATTTTAGGGGCCATTTTGAAGGGGAAGGAAATGGATGGAAGAGGACTGAAAGTTCCAAAATTGCAAATTTTTTACATATTTCTGTCTCTTCTTTCATTTGTGACTATTTTTGATAAAGTCTATGACAATCGATTTTGGCTGAAAGTTTTCACGACCCTACCCTTTGAAAATTTAAAAATTTTTCTGTTTATCTTGAAAACGGTAAGGTTTCTCGATATGCAGGTGAATATCATGTATGAAGAGGTCGTTAAGGGCTATCAGACGCATGATTCAGAAAGAAGGTAGCTTTCACGGTTTTCGAGAAAAGTAAATAAAAGTGCAAAATGTGTACCTTATTTTTGGGCCACCCGTGCTCAGTTACTATTCTAGGCAGAGCTTCGAAAATGGGCTCCACGTGTAGCTCTATTCTTCTACTTTCTTAGCTGTTCTTATAGATTTTCTGATAAATCATCATCGAAACGATATATCAGCTGTTAAAGGCCGCAAGGCACGATTTTCATCTCAAAATTTAGGTTTTTGGGCCGGCTTGAGACCCCCATATGTTTAGCATTAAATTTTCGATATGCGTCATATAAATCTATAGTAATCGATTTTATTTGTTATTTCCAGTCGTTTTATAATTGAATAGGACGTTGGTTTCGGTTTTAGATAGTACAGGGCGGCTGAAAAAGTGATACAGAAAGCTAATATATGCTAATAATGCAGAAAAGGTCCATAAGTAGTGTGTCTTTCACATAGAAAGGGTAGATTATTTAATACGTAGGCAAGACGCAATAAAGTGTTAGATATAGGCGATGAAAGCATTATTAAAACTTACCAATTAAAGCAATTTTCAATTTTAATTATGCAGGTGTCTTTTTAAAGGAGTCTAAAATTATTCTACTTTTTTGGCTCCTCGTATAGCTTTTCGGATGAATCATCATTAAAAAGCGATCTAAGCTGTTGAATGGTAAAATTCACGATTTTGATCTAAAAAATTAGGTTTGTGGGCCACTTGAAGTGAGCCTTATAAGCTTAATATAGAAATATCGAGTTTTCCCATATAAATCAATCGTAATCGATTTTATTCGCCGGTTCTAGTAGTCGTATGATAAATAGGGCATATATTTACGTTTTAGATAGTATAGAGTATCCCAAAAAAATGTTGCAACTTGGAATTTTTGGATTTCCGTATGTGAATCGATATCAATTTATTGCGTAAATTCCAGTAGTTTTATGATAAATAGAGCGTTGATTTCTGTTTTAAATAGTATTCGATGTCCCAAAAAATGCTGCAACATTTAACTTTAGTTTTTTTTGTTTACCAATATTTTTTTTTTTAAGTTTTATTCCCTTGGTATAAAGAATGTCCTGATTTCTGATTTAGACACCATAGAGTGACCCAAAAATTGGCAAAAATTACATTTTTAGGAACATTCAAAGCTAGAAACCTGAAATTTCAATTGGAGACTCTTTTCATAATCACAAACAATATGTCATACCATTTTATATCCTTTTATGAATTTTAGCACGTTTTTTTACCATTCTTCAAAAGCTCTTAAGTTTGCGAATATGAAATAAACTATTGTAGACGTTTCGACATTTCAGTTAGTTTTAGGTATGATCAGGTTTTTTGTTGATAATTTTACAGCAATTTGGGCTACATCAGAGGAACGTCCGGATACTTTCTAAATTATGGGCGCCCCGCGCGCGTGGTCAAAAAACGCAAAAAAACAGTATAACGCGTGAGCGTAAAAGCACACCATAAACAAACCAACTCAAGATTTTTGCTGGCCAACTTGTTATTTTAAAGCTTGTCGTAAATTACCTGTGTAGTGTTGCCACCAGAGTAGATGGCGAGTCAAGTTAGTGCCTTTAACTCTCTTCTTTTCTATTGAAAAATCATAGGCAACTAGATGACGTTTTAAAACGAACACCCCGTATGAAACCTAAAGAAAACAAACTTACCCTTGAGACATCTCATCAAAAATCCAAATGGTAAAAGGGGATCCATCATGCAGAGCATTCTCGCTGGCGATGGTGCAAATTTAATTAACGTTGGAACGTACGCCGCAAATATTCCATGTGGGGTAGGAATGCCCGCGTCGATGCATTTCAAAGTGGTAGACAGGAGAAGATTGGCTCCCGCGGAATCACCCACTGCAATTATTCTTTCGCCTGAAACCATCTCAATGAGTGGAACATAGCACTACTTAGATCGTAACATTTGTAACATCGTTTCAAGGCGAAGAAATTCCCGAGAGAGAGAGAGAGAGAGAGAGAAAGAGAGGGAGGGAGACACTAAGGGAAATAATTATTTTAGATTTAAGATTCAAAAATTTAATAAACCAAAAAATAACCTAAATTAATAATAATCACATAACATAACCTAAATAACTTCGACCAATTGCAGCCAAAATCTCTCTTTCTCTCCCAGATATTATTTGTGCAAAAACCGAATCTTACTCAGTAGAAATTGTTACGGTCTAGTCGACTGTGATTAGCATTACTGCATCACTACCTTTACTCCCTAAAAACTGGTGGTTCTTCAAAGCCCAGCAATAAGCGTAAAATATTTCCTCGAGCGCTCTGGGAAACGGTGCCTCCGGGGCCAAACTATAATCTATACTAAGAATAGGCACGTTCAGACGTTTCGCCCAATCCCTTAGGTAGCCTTCGTGCGATTTGGAAGACTGGGCGACGAAACCACCGCCATGACAATGCACGATTAAGCCTTTAGAAGGCGGTTCTAATCGGGATTTGTTTTTAGTTCCCAACATCCCTTCGCGAATCCGATAACTAATTAGGCGGACTTGAACTGCCTTTTGACCTAAGACAAATCAAATATTGAGCCTTTCAGTGTCCATGTACAGTAATGATTATTTTAATGACCTAAGTAATATAGATTTATTACATGTTTTACTTGACAATGAAACTTGGAACAAGTAGGTATCCAAAATGATAAATTTTTATATCACCCTTCTTTTACAGATAGTCCTGAATCAAGGCACCAACAACAAATGCGATTAAGTAGAGGTTGTTCAATTGAGAAAGATAGCTAGTGCGCTGTAAACTGTCAAAGGATAAAAGAAAAAAGTTCATTTACTTTGTTTTGTCTTCCTTTTCTGTTAAACATTTCCCATGAACATGGGGTACATACTTATTATTCTGAAAACCACACCTACACAGTTACTTACACCGTGTGTTTCACAAGAATATGTAGGTACATTCCTAGATATGTTTTTTTTACATTTTCTATACTTGCTACAGTTCAATTTTAAGTAGAAAAGTTTCTATTAAGATGTGTCCGGAATGGCTTCATTTAGTTTAGAAGATACAAGTGATAAAAGTTAAATTTGAAAATACTTTTAAGTGTTTCAATAAGGATTGTTGTTTTTTTAAAGAAATGTCACATAGGTGAACAGGCTATTAAGACAATTTTTGCAGTAAAAACGCCAATTGTTAAAAAGAAATTATGAATTGCAACAATTATTAGCAGTACGCACGACGCTGCCTTCAGATCTTATTAAATTAGTTCATTCACCTATTAAACATTTCCTCAAAATATCAATCATTACTGAAAATTAAAAAGGCATTATCAAATTTAATATTTCTTTCCTACATCTCTTAATTGAAGCTATTTCAGACACATGATTACACAAATGTTTCTACTTAAAGTAGATGTAGAATAACATACTTAATTATATATAACTCCTTCTAAAACACTCTCTTGTACCTCTGGTACTTTCAGTAACATATTTCTATAAATAAGCATTAGAATGGAACAAAAAAATGCCAAAAAAAAACAAGCCTCTATAGATTGGAAGGGAAAAAAATCTTACCTACCTATATGAGAAGATGGCACTGGTATTTCAATTTCTGTACCATTCACATTAATAGACAAAGGTTCTGGTGCAATCACTATCACTTTACAAACTGCAACATTTGGAGATACAACAGAAGGCAACTGGTTCATCAATTCACTCTCGGATAAAAACCAGAAGGCTTTACAAAAATCCACATCAGCATTTTGTGTTATATTAACTATTCGTTTAGCTCTTTGCTCCGGATCAGTAATATATTTTGTGGTTGTCATAAATGAATTGGTTGCTTTGGAAATTAAGGAACCTAAAATTTGTTTTATATTCACTAAATGATAGTTGGTAGTAGAGTCTAATACCTTCGCTGAAATATGCCTCAGAAAATATAGCCATTGACAAGGCAATGAACTGCAGTATATTTTTAAGCGAATCGCAGAACTGGAATTAGTTTAATTCAATAGTATTTAGAAATGCGTTCAAATTTTAAAAATGTTTACTTGAAAACCTAATGATCTACCATAAAAACAATATTGATTAATATCTTGGCACACAGATATCAAGTCTTCTACAGGTCGATCTTCAACAAAAAGACTGCCTGGCAAGCTCCAAGAGAGAATTGTTTGCAAATGTTTAAAACAAACATCTAAACTAGACAGCATGTGTGAGCAGGCCTCAATTTCCCTAAAATATATTTGAATACTTCACCTTACAACATATTGCAATTATTGATCTTCATCAGCAATAATTATTATTTTATTATTATCAAAGAATATTTTTTAAAGATGGCACACAGCCTATACATTCTGTATAATCTCTAGACCCTGTATAGACTTTGAAACAGCCTCATACTGTCTCATACTGAATCACCTTTATAATGATCACTATCGAGACCTTTGAAAGGATAAAACAGACAGGGTCGGTTAAAATAGAAAAAATGCAAAACGTTTTCCTAAATGTAATTACCCATTAAGAGGCTGCTATAAAACTAAAATTACCAGGTTAGTTTACCTGAACTAACCTGGAAAACAATAAGAATTTATTTCAAAAATGAGCAAAACAAACAATGTTGTATTTGCACAACTTTTTGTCAGGCTTTAGATAGCTGCCTCAAGGAAATGTTTCTAATGTCGTCTACAAATTATTAAATCTATTCCTCTAAAAAAACCAACTCACTTTGTTAAAACGTTTTTCCTGAATAACAGACTACTTCTCCACATAATTTTCTGATTAACATCTATGCTATATTTGAGGGTTTGCTTGAAGACACCAATGTAACTTCGATAACCATTTCCTGGAGTTTCTACATCAAAATCAAATTCTTCAACCCTTGTCTGAATATCAGTAACTCTTGGAAGTAATAGATCTAACGCCTCACTAATAGCCAAAAATGAAATATGCAATCGTTGGCCATTTTCACTGTTATCTTTTGAAAAAAAATCGGCATTGGTTGTAACCAATTTTTTTAAAATAGTGATATACTCTAAAATACATTGCTCCTCTTCTTGAGATTTAATCTTTTGGATGCTATATTCCTTGGTTTGATTGGACATTCTGAAATGTGAAGAAATTAATTCACTCTTAGGGCTACCTACTTACAGGGGCCCAGGATGTTAAAAACACTTGGAGTAAGCTCACATTTCGATTTCTTTAAACTATGTATAACATCTTAAGAAACTGGTTAGTACGTATATATAGGTAGTATGAGGAATTTAAATAACTGATACTGAATTATGAACTAGTTAAGGTACTGAGCAAAATCATTAATGGTTGATGGTTCAATGTTGAATTAATCCCTTTATTGTCATTGATCATTATTATTTACAATTTGCTAGCACAATTTGTGTATCTTTATTACCAGAGACAACCCATATTTAAAGATGACAATCTGTAATGGACTCATTTGAAGCTGCCAAATGTCATTCGAATTTTAACCTCTATGGACTAAATGACTCCTAGATGGCGATAGTACTCTCCAGCCATCTCATTCGGAAGAGTCGGAAGCGCTCCGTTAAGAATGTGCGTTGTTTAGGATGTCTAGTATTAGGGGCAACAATCAATGTGAACATTATTGCCAAACAACGCTTATATAAATATAATTTTTGCTATAAAAACTTTTACATCTAAAACGTAAAAGTGGAATAGAACTAGGACTGTTTGGAGCAGAGTAATACATTAAGTTATGCAAACTGACCTCTCTGTTTGCATATGAGTTCATGTGTGGAAGCATGGCAACTCTGTAAGCCATTTTTCGAAGCTTTTAAGCTTTCACCTTATGGAAGTTTTTTCTATTTTTCGGTTTTCGAAATAAACCAGACCAATGAGGCCCTAAATGCACATGTGTTTGCAATATTTTTTATTTTCGTCAAGAGCATTTCCTTTGTTAGTGTTGGACAGGCACTTTCACAATTTCTTGGGAATTCCGGCCATAAAACATGGTCACTACAATTGCCCTTCTTTTTTGACCTGCAAAGGCGCCCTTTTAATGGTTTATGGCCCTTGAAAGAATTTCAGACCTGTACGTGACCCAAACAATAGTTTGGTAATTAAAGCGTTTTTGCAAATATCGTTAATTGAAATTAAAATCTTATTCTCTCAGCAGATAGAGCTTTTAATTTCTGATCCTTTGATTGTAAATTCGAGCAATTAATGTCTTAATTGACTGAGCCAGGAAATTAACGGTTAATTTCAATAAAAAGCTTTAATTGTCAATTAAACTATGTCATGTGAGGTGTCATTTTAAAAAGCCTAATTTATTCTATTTAATGATCACATTTTCAATTTTTTTCTACTAGCAGATTTTCCAGAAAAGCTCATTTTCTAAATTTATACCCGTGCTATACGAAGCGCCATATAATCGCCACTGGTCAGGGTGGTATCGATTTTTTCGGCAGTACCTTCTCGGGGATGAGACGTACCGAGGGGGTGGCGAAAGAAAGACGATCTTCGACACTCGAAGAGAAAAGACGCGTTTTGAACTCAATAGAGTTACGATCGAAAAGCGACGATTAACCGGGAAGACAAAAAAGTTCGAATTTTACCGCGAGAAAAGTCCTTGGCTCCGCCGTTCTGATTATCGCCAATTCGTATATTTTTTTCCCCTTTTTGAATCCCGTTTTCGTCCGCCGCGCTAATTATTTTTATCTTTAATTAGTGCCAAAACAATTACACCGCTCATTGCCCGCCTACGAAAAGTTTCGTGGAGTGTTTTTTCGGTTGTGCCACATAGTGTCAACCCACCTCTGCCCTTTTCCTGAATAGGCCATTTTCTTGCAGCTAGCGGATACTTTGCAGACGCAGGAGACTACCGGCAATTAAGTATTTGTAGAGTAGTTGTAGAAGTTGAAACTTTTAGTATATTATAGTAGTGTTGTGCTCTCCATAATATCGAGGATCCCAGTTACTGGCAGAATTCTGTTCTCTTCTACACTGCGTCGTTAGTTTAGTTTTCTTTGTTGGGTTTTTCCAATTTAGTAAGAACTCGTGTACCCGTCAAACACGTTTCTGGGGACCACTGAGCTTTGTCGCGAAGAGTTCACGTCCGCCGCTATTTTATTTCAGATTCTGGAGAAAACTAAAAATTGTCTTTTTTAAATTTTTTTTTTTTTCTTAATTAGTATTCAATTATTGTTTTTTTCTTTTTTGGCGTTTTGCAGGTTTTGGCTTAAACAATAAAACCTTGCTGGCATCTCTAAAACAATAAACTTTTACATTATTTAAATTAGCGACCTAAGGGACAATAGATCCTTTCCAAGAGTTGGGTCCCCCTTGCAGCGTGGTAAAAGAGATTTGGCGCAAGAAGATACGTTGGACTTAGAACATCCACGTAGTCAAATCTCCTCCGCAGACACGGCGGCAACACGGCAGCAGCCGCGAACACAGCCGCCCCCACGCAACGACCACCGATTAAACGGATTAATACGGATTATCATTATTATCGGCTGGGGGGACACTGCGCGACAATTACCATGAAAAGGAGTATTAATAGTCCGAATGGAGTTTTTTTTTTTTCGCCTTTTTTCTTGGATTTTCCGTTTAAACAAAATAAAAAATGACTGGAACATAAGTTGAGTTCGGTAATTACATCCCGAGCGCTCGGGATATCAGTCTATCTCACTCTAGATTGTTAAGATTTTGGGAGATGGTCTGTGTCCGGAGCGCTCAGATGGAATTACCGAACTCGGCTATAGAAATAGACCATGGGCCAGTTTTTTCCTAGTGTTAAAGTTCCCAAGACATTAAACTAGGTCTAAGAAGGTTAAATAAATGTAACCATAAGCCTACAACTCTCTATTAGCCGTTGAAGCGAAAATTGAATTTCTATTGGTTGCGCAGTCGGTCACCATGGTAACCGTGCTGGTGAGGATTATATCACCGGCATGTTTGTAGGATTGACCTGTAGAATTTATGAATGAGGAATAGTAATTTACGTTACAAGTCCAGTAGGTGATTTGTTACAAGTACGAGGTTTTACGGACGAGGCGACGTCAGGAGCCGATTCTGGAAAGTTATACTAGTACTGTAACAACACCTAATGGACGTGTATCGTACAATATTTTATTTCATACTGTTTTTATGATTCAGCAGTTTTAAAAAAATAATAAAAAATGATCACGTCAGAATTAGATTTATTGACATTTGGCGGTGTCTGTATTATTGTCACTGTCAAAATTCATAATTCGAGAGCTATAGCATAATGATTTAAAGTTACGCTATTTATGGTACCAAACTAAACTTTTGAAAATATGTAGCCACTAGTTTTAAAAACTTTATTATCAAAAATTATTTAGTATTAAAATTATTAGTACAGACGTCAAGTCATTTCCTAATGGCGAAAATGATGGAGACGTCAGCATTAAATCATTAACAATGTGCTTTGTGTTTCTTCAAATATATGTAGTACATTGAAATAAGTCGGTTCTGCTGGGCATTGGGGAGATTTTTGAATTTTACTGAATAACTTAGAGGCTCGTTTAGAATATCAGGAAATGATGGTTGATTTGATTTAATGGTTTGATTTGATGACAAGTAATATCAAACCTCGTAACTACTGCGCACAAATTTTGACGTCGCCAACTGAGCATTTGACAAAATCGTAATCAAATTTAAGTAACGTAATATTTTATAGTAGACGGTAGCTCTCTAGCATCGGTTGCCTAGCAACCTTTACCGGACTTGTCCGGTAAAGTTCCACTTACCGGACTCAAATCGATGCATGTAGGACGTATATACCGGACAGTATGAAATAAAATCTATTAGTATGCTCACAGTCTAGTTGTTTTTTCTCTTCATTTAAATCGATATTATCTTTTTAATTACCAAACACAGATATACGCGCAGTTTTTCAACATACATATTATCTTCTGCTTTGACTAAACATAAACGAGTTTTCGCACATAGTTGTTTAAAATTAGAACAAATTATGATCTAATTCATTCTGGCGCAACATTTATTGGTCCTTAGATATAGTAATTTAACACATCAGTTTCTTTTTCGACAAAATCATGTGCTTTGCAAACTGGAACACTAACCATCTAAATTATATGCGAGACGTGTCCATATTGCTCATGCAAAAACTCTCTTCAATTGCGACAATGGAACCAATAAACAATCCTAAATGATAATTTAAGCGTATTTGAAAGTCGAAAGATAACATTGTTTTTATGTAGTAAAATGAATTTCTGTATTTGATATAGTGACTGAATGAACGTGCTATAGCTATGGCTAAAAGACTAGGTGGTTTACTGTTGAAAAGTGCAAGGAGTTCTAGTGTTTTGCAGAAAAGACAAGTGTCTCAATATTATCCCATTGATGAGCACATATTTGGATTGACAGGGGAGCAAATCCAGGCAAGTATAATGTGTTATAAAAGTCTTTTGTGTTTCCAATTTAGCGTAATTTTAGCTTCGAGAAACGATATTCAATTTTGCCCAAAAGGAACTGGCCTCGAAGGCTTATGAAATCGACAAGAAAAATAACTTTGAGGATTTAAGAAGCTGCTGGAAAAAATTGGGTGCCCTCGGAGCATTAGGTGATTGATTAAACAATTAATATGTATTTTTCAAATCTATACATCTCTCAGGTATTACTGCCCAAAGTGAATATGGTGGAACTAACGGTGGATACCTGGATCAAGTGATCATAATGGAAGAAATCTCGAGAGCCTGTCCGGCCATTGCTTTGTCGTACGTAGCGCATTCAAACTTATGTCTAGGGCAATTGCACCGAAACTGCAACAGAGAACAAGGCCTAAAGTACTTACCGAAGGTAAGTTTGAAAACACTTTGCAATATATTGAACAGATAGCTAAAACAATTACACATAAAGCTCTGTTCAGGGGAGCATATTGGTGCCCTTGCAATGTCCGAGCCAAATTCTGGATCTGATGTGGTGTCGCTGCGACTAAAGGCTGAGAAGATAGGCGACTTCTACGTGTTGAATGGCACCAAGTTTTGGATCACGAATGGGCCGGATGCCGATGTTTTGGTGGTAAGTTTACTTCAAAATATACTCAAAAGCTTTATACTTAAATATGAAATATTTTAAGGTTTATGCCAGAACCGACCCAAAAGGCAAACCCCAGCACGGCATTACGACCTTCATCGTAGAACGAGGCTTTGAGGGCTTCAAAAGCGGCATTAAACTCGACAAGCTGGGCATGAGGGGCTCGAACACCGGAGAGCTCATTTTTGAAGATTGCAAAGTGCCCAAGCAAAATATCCTCGGGGTGGAGAACAAAGGTTTAGAGTGTTCATATAGGGCATCAGACAGAGGTAATTTGATGTGAATTTAAGGGGTTTACGTTCTGATGAGCGGCCTGGATCTGGAAAGGTTAGTTCTGGCCGCGGGCCCAGTGGGAATTATGCAGGCCTGCTGTGACGTGGCCTTTTCGTATGCTCACGTCAGGAAGCAGTTTAATAAGAGGATTGGAGAGTTTCAGTTAATTCAGGCAAGTGGTAACTAATTTGTTTGTATTATTAAACTTACTGATGATAATGATACTGCTTTTAGGGCAAAATGGCAGATATGTATACAACTCTCTCCGCTTGCCGCAGTTATCTGTATAGCGTAGCAAGGGCTTGCGATAATGGACAGAGCAACAGTAAAGACTGTGCGGGCGTGTTTCTTTTCTGCGCCGAGAGGGCTGTACAAATGGCTTTAGATTCGATACAAATCCTAGGTGAGAACAACCTTTTATAGTCGCAATTATTCGATTTATAGAGTTGCTTTAAGCAACCCTGTGGTTTGCTATTTGTTAAATTAAATGAAATACTTTTAGGAGGTAACGGTTACATTAACGAGTATCCTACTGGTAGGCTGCTGAGGGACGCGAAACTGTATGAAATTGGAGGAGGGACTTCGGAAGTTAGGAGATCGTTAATTGGTAGACAACTTAATAAAGAATACTCATAGTTAGAATTGCATTGTTTTTATTAAGAATTTTGTTTGAAAGAATTCCCGTTTTAATAAGCATTAACAGAAGTTTTTCCTGACAGTATATCGGCCAATCGCTGAACACCACGAAACATTGAAAAAAACGTGCCCAGTAAAGCCTGAGAAAATTGGCAAAAATACTTTTCCAGGAGGTAGAAGAATTTAAACAAAAGCCATTTCAAACTTCGCGCCCGTGTGGAGAGACATTTGGAGGGTTAAAAATGCCCTTAACAACGAAATACCATCGACTTTCGATGCTACTAGGGCCACCTAGCGACGAATTGCCGTAGGTCCATGTGCTGCACCGAAGAAAGCCATCAGACAGACCTACGGCATACCTCTCCACTCTCACTCACAGAGGACGCCCCGTCCTGAAAAAATCAATACTGTGTTTGGGCTACCTCCCGAAGATGGCGCGCAGCTCGCAAGAAAATCGATAGGCCAATGCGTGCGCTGCGCACACGACCATCACGGCGAAAATCGCGGTCGCCAAAACATTGTGAAATCTTTGCTTTCAGGACACTATGGAAAACACATAACATCCTCGCTTGAGTCTAGTAAGAATAGATGTTATTTTGATTTTAATCTTGATACTTTGGCGAATGCGCTTGGGCGTTTTGGGCTGAGAAATCCGTTTTATTCTTGCGACTTCAGCGAATGCGCCTGTCCTTTTTTTCATCAATCTCCATTTTTAAATGGACAATTAAATGTCTTTTTTGTTCCATAGACATGGAACCTTCAGATAATTAAAAGACTTACTTACCTAAATAGATTTTATTCTGCCTGATGTGTAAATATGTAATTACAATATGAACAATCCTCTTTTCGACACCAAATCATCATATTAATAGTAAGCTCTCTCTTAAATATTTAGATATATACTATAACATAATAATATAATAACAATAATAATAATAGGTAATAGAATAAAATATTGTAATCTACACAAAAGCTTAAATATGATAATTTACAGCTATTTTCATAGTGTGCCTTATTGTTCAACGATAATATTTTTTTGTTTAATACGAACTACTGTGTATACATATAATATCAGAACAATGAGAATCCAAACACTTATCGGCTACGTCTTGACTAGATTTACACTCGAGCTCAAACTTTAAAACAAAATTTAACAAAACGTAAAATTGTCACAACATTAACAAACACTTTTATTTGCTCAGAAAAAAACATACTTTCAGTAATTCGCTAATATATCAAAACATCTAAAACGCTTTTCTTGACCCTTCAAAAACTTCCTCACCGAAAAGGTGATAATGTTAGTTAGTTCTCTGACTCTCAAATGGCTCTTTTACCGCTGGTTTTCGGCTCGAGAGTTTCAAAGGCAAAAAAATAGTGGCACAAATTAAGTACAATAAATAGTGATAACGAACATTTCTAAAATATCCGCCGTATTTTTTGGAATTGGATTTTTCATTGTAGGTAACACATTTTCTTAAAACGAAAAAATCATCAAAATTACTCACTTCTTGTAAACCAAACGGCACCTCATTTTGTTTTTCGAATACCCTTAGAAGTTACTGCCAGGAAGAACCGACATCATTAGCCTCCTGAAGGAACCGCTCTGTTGGATAACTTCGGGGTTGTTACCAATTGCAGTTAAATACGCCGGATTGTTTTGATTAACTACGTTAGCTTGCTGTTTCTAAAAGAAAATAATACAAAAAATCTATTTTATCGTCAAAGCAAAATCCAGTGGGTTGCTCAGTGATGCAGGCACTGATTTTGAAACTATGCAAAAGTTCCAAACAAGAAAAAAAAATGTCAAAATATGGACATAAAATAACTCACGACAGAAGGATTTAGTTTAGTTAACAAGATGAAAGACTTCGTGCAATAGTTTTTTTTTTTAAGTTATTAGACGAACGCAATCAATGGCATTATGCAACGCACAGCCCAAAACACGACATTGATTCTACAAAGAAAATTGGTTACCACAACTCACTTAATACATACAAAATACGATATGATATTATTTAGAGAGCCATTCTACGAGGGATGGCGTACACCTAGAAACCAAAAAATATCTACCTGATCTTTTTATATACGAGAGAATACCCAATGTACAACTGAACACAACATTGGGGGATGAGTTCATGCTATTAGACTATAAATATATACCTATAGAAAAATTTTGTTAATAATACTTAAAATACAAAGGTGATGCAAAAAGTTAAGAAGTTTGATTCTGTCGTGTTTTTTCTTTTTGTGTTCCCTAAAAAGGAAATGGAGAGTCGATTTTGCAGAAAACCGCATTATAACTCTTTATCTGATGGTGATTGTGCCGCAGCCAATCACCTGGCAGCATCAAGGTGTTAGCTACTCATCCTCACTGGCCCATGAGGTAGCAAAATGTAGATTTTTTTACCATACACTCTGATCTAATGGCTTAGTTGGTTTACAGCTTAAGATGACCAGGGATTAGGAACGAAACAACATGGAACAGTCAAGGGATGGCGAGTAATGGGATAAGATTGCAGGGACCAGTAGATTTTGGTTTTAACCAGTAGCCAGGCGTTTGGTTTTTTGCAAAATGGACCTCAGATTCCATTTAGGGGGGTTTGCATAGAAAAATCATTGAAATTGCTGTTGGTGTTCCCTAAAAAACAAATGGAGAGTCGATTTTGCAGAAAATAGCATTACAACTCTTGATCTGATGGTGAATGTGCCGCGGCCAAGCACCTGGCAGCATCAAGGTGCTAGCTACTCACCCTCATTGGTCCATGAAGTAGCAATATGTAGATTTTTTTACCATACACTCTGATCTAATGGCCTTGTTGGTTTACAGCTTAAGATGACCAGGGATGGGGAACGAAACAACATGGAACAGTTAAGGGATGACGAGTAATGGGATAAAATTGCAGGGACCAGTAGATTTCGTTTTAACCAGTAGCCAGGCGTTTGGTTTTTTGCTTAATGGACCTCAGATTATCTTATGGGAGTTTACATAGAAAAGTCACTGAAATTGCTGTTTGAACCAGTGTTGCAAATCTACTACTTTCGTAATGCTTGGCTGGAAAGGTTTTACATACCACATACACACCAAAATATTCGTATTCTTCAAAAAGTTAACAATCTGTCAGGCATGCAACATTGTAAAATTATACTGGAACAAACTAGAGGGAAGGGCATGACAGAAAGTTAAATGCAAAAAAGTCACCTTCGATAATATATGCAAAGCAGCAAGAGGGCGATAGCTAAGCTGTCTTAACCAAACATTGAATGTTCGTTACCTTGGTGGGCGTGTAAATTTTGCTCTGAGGGGCCACCGTGATCTCTTGCACCGGCAGCGAATATCCCGGGTACTGTGCCATTTCCTCTTCTTCCTTCAGATATTTGTAGGTTTCGCTCTCGGCGGGATTGAACTTTACCGTTCGCTTTGGAGCGCTGCGAAAGGATGATTTAACAATTAAAATAAATGCCACAGATTGAACTGAGTGTTCGACATTCAATACTGAAGCAAAATACAACAAAAAATCTTTCTACAAGCCAGATGTTAATTTGGTTTTATATTCGTGTCTTGATATTTTGGTGAATGCGCGCGGGCGACCTGGGTCGAGAGATCCCCTTTTTTCTTGATTTGGCGAATGAGGATGTCTACTACGGTTAAGGGTGACTTTTACAACTATCAGTAAAACTTCAGTTTGAAGATAAAACACCAGTAATGACGTAGACTGCGTTGTTATAGTCGTTTTCAGGAAGATATTCATCTAGCCAGCCATGGAAATATCGGTTTTGTAGTGGCAGCCCTTCCAAAATTTCTTCAACTGATATCTGGAGAAATTCTTATTTTCTGTTGGTATCTAAGACATCCGTCAAAATTTAAGAAATGACATGACGTTTATGTTCTATATCCTTGTTTTCTGCACGTATTTTACGTGCAGAAACGTGTTATTACGTCGTAACGTCCGTCTTTTCCTTGGAAGCATCTTTGTAAATATTGTGAATGTATTTCTCATATTTCTTTTTTTCTTATTCCAATTTTCGTAAGTAATTATCAAATAATTACACTGCCTATTATCATCAAACAGTCCTTTATGTTTATAGTACTACTTTTCTATTCAACACTCATATAGTGAAAGTAGGAAGTGAAATAAACCTAGGGCATACCACCGATTTGATCCCTTGGAGAGTGAAGCTATTTTTTAACCATTTCCCTGGCAATAGTCGCAATTTCCTTAACTCCAGTAGCAGAGCTGCAGCTGCATGCATTGTTTGTTTTTTTTTTGACTTTGTATGAAGACTGTAGCAAAGTGCTTGATACTTGCGAATTAGAAAATGCCACTTGCAGACAATAATAAAATCAAAGAAAAAAAGAATTGCCCAGTGTCCAGTATTCAAGTCCCATCATCAAGGTGCTACTGAATGATTTTGCATTATCCAAGATAAATGAAGAATGATCTTTTGACCATCTCAATTATCCATGAATGTGCCAAAGGACTAACCTGAACAAAGCATGTGTGTGTTTCTGTTTATAAATTTAAATGTTCTGTTAAGTGATTGTGTGGGATCCAATTTGAGACTGACCGTTGTGTTCTCAGTTATACAGAGTGCTAACTATGTAAGTGTTAATCTCTCTGGAGGATGCATATAATATTTGTCAAAATAACACTAAGTGTTTATTTATTATCATACTCCTGTATATCATATTAGGTATATTAATTTTTTGCTAATGTGATTGCTAAGGACTGGGCCTCAAAAGGAGCCTCTTGAAGTTTACATCCTGGGTTCTAATATTTGAACCACCATAGATTTTAAGTGTCTTGTATTTACCACAACGACCCTTAGTGTGCCTTTGATGTGGATGTTCCATTCTTAGAAGAAAGCTAGCGGCATATGTATGTAATTATCTTATCTGCAAATATAATTTTTAATTATAATTGAGATTTTAACAGAAACCAAGCAGAAACCTTTTATTTTGTCATGTCATGGTTTTTTCTCATAACTCATTTCACTAAAAATTCCAAAACATTATACAAGTTAGCTTGAAAGTATCACAAAACACTCAAGTGCATCATCTTTAACCAAGATATGTCCTAGAGCCCACATTGGGAAAAAATTTATACAAGCAACTAGGTGACCTTGACCTGCGCTATACACTTCCAAAATCATGTTATGGTAGACATCCTATAGTGGAAGGTAAAGTCCTAATGTCAGAATAGTACCAATGTCTGAGTTATAATTTTTTAATCATCTTCAAAAATGTGAACAGGTTGGTTGTGAAGTTTTCATAGAATAGGATAGAACAATGAAAGTAGCTGGTACTTTATTACTCCAGCATTTTTGTCTCCTGACAATTCTCAGCCAACTTAATAAGTTTTTCCATTAAACACATTATACTTGTTTTGCTTTGTATATAAAATAAAAAGTTCTTGCAACTTCAATAGCATTTTTATTCCAGGTACAGTAAGTTATTTGCAAAGGGGTTCTTAATTTCAAACTAATAAATATCCTTTACTTGTTTCTAAAAGTGACTTCAAATTCTATGCCTATACGTAAGTATTATAAGTCGAAACATTTTCAACTAAGTTTGTAAGAAATGGCCCCTGCTTATGCTATTTAGTTTAAAAGAACTGTAGCTCTCTTTAGTTGAAAATAAGTTGGTTCCATTCGACCAAGAAACCATTCCAGAAGGGTCTATCATTCTTGACAACTCACTAATATGATATCAAAATTGAAATAAACAATGTGCTTGTCCACAGTGGCTCTGCAACCATGTCAAGATGGTTCCTCATTTCAATTTGAACCTAACATTAAATCAGACAATTAATAAATCACCACACAAACATTTTAGTTTCTTGATATTTAAGTAGTTTAAGAAATTAAATGCTCAATTAGGAAAGACTTCTTTTAGTATAATTAATTTATAATGTTAAATCATATACCTATATTTAACAAAACAAAAATACACTTCTCTAAATACCTACAAATGAATGAAAGGGTCAATTTTGATCCAAGAATGGAGATTTACCCAAATGACAACTGAAATGATATAACAGTAAATTCATCAAAATATTCTTTTCTTTATCATGGGGGTAATCTTCACTAATATTAACTCAAGATCCAAAGTGACGATAATTATGGATGGCATATGGCATATAGGTATGTATATGAAAAGGCCACTGGTAGTACTAGTACTCTCATCACGGATCATCACACACTCCAAATCATATGGCAGTACTTAAATTCAGTGCGGTAGAAAACCATCATTTCTCAGATGCTTTTGCTGTTTGGAAGAATTTTTACTTGACTGCAATCTGCATTCAATTTTAAACTTGGAAAGTGGTAGACTATATAATATTATGTAAGGCATAGGCATAAGCATAGTTAAGTGTATGGTCTATTCCCAGGGCATCTGGACACTAAGGTAATTCCTGGGTGAGTATATTCGGAACTTTTGGAAATCTTGTTCATGGTTGATGGTCCAGTTCAGTTCTTCCCTCTGCATATGCATACTAATTTAACGCTCGCTTTAGCTGGCAATAATCAATCATCAATAACTGCTTGAATGTGGTTTTGATGTCTCAATTAATGTATTTGTAACTTTACTCTGGCATCTTATTTTGCAGAAGTTGGAGGTTGCAGATGAGTTTTCTGGGTCATGCGATGAATTGTGTTAATAGTTCTGGGTGGTAGTTAGTCGTTTATTAAGCCAGTTTACTTTTCCTACATTACAAACGCAGAATAATGATTAGATTTGAGCAAAATTTGAGAAATAAAGTAGTTATGTTTGAAAATTACCAAATTTGAGGTTAAAACCCGACAAATGCGTTTGTTAAGCTCGTTTCGCACCAATCTCCAATCTAGTAACTTTTCTGGTAACTTTTCAATTGTTTTTAAAAGGTGCGTTTTCAATGTCATGGATGGCTAAATGAATATCTTCCTGAAAACGACTATACCAACAATGTAATCTATACCTCATTACTGGTGCTTTATCTTCAAACTGAAGTTTTACTGATAGTTGTAAGAGTCACCCTAATTGTGCCTATATCAGTATCAAATATTTGAAATGCCGGTTCCCGGAATTTTGGATAATTTTGATGACAGTTTTGTTGGTCTTACTCTGTATGCTCCTTTTGTGAATAGGAACTAAGAAGAAAACTAAGTGTTGGGTTAAATGCAAAATAAGTATAAATATATAGATTAACTTTTTTGATGTTTGGTGAAGAAATCTTCGAAATTAGCAAATCTAAGTAATCGATTACAGAAGAAAACTGTGAAGTAACAACAGACCAATGTTCTGCTAAAAAAGACAACATCAAACTGGTCTCCATAAATAGCAATTATTTTTGTATTTAACTGACAGTCACTCCACTAGTTTCCGAGATCTTTTATCTAACCGGCGGAAAAAACTCACCCTGTTTGTTCAAACACAAAAGCGGTTAACAGAGATATATGCTTAGAGCTTGCTTTACCTACATTTCAAGGCTTGCCGCTATTACCACAAATATTAATGCCTAGAGTCTACTTGCCTTAATAGATGACTGCAAAATTGAGAGAAAACGCATATTAGATACAAAATAAACTGCTGGCCAAATGAAAGGTATACCAAACGAGTTTTCTACCAATTTTGAAACTCAAAAACGACGTACTCAATTTTTTCAAAATCATTTTCGAGTTTCAATTTTGATACTAAAAATTGCTCGATTTGTTTAGTTTGGCTTACAGTTTATTAAAAAAGTTGTGTGGTCTAGAAGTGTGTAGAAGTTTCAATTTATTATTATCGATCTGCATTTAATTTTTAAGCAAAAAAGTACCTATACAGTTATTGAAGGTCCTCAGATGCTTTATTTAATATATAAAGAGCGATAAAGCTGAACAAATGCCGTTTTAGATTAAATGACACTCGGCCACGCTATTCGCAAATGACTCTTTAGCCTAATCCGCGATTTTCGTCTGAACCTGCCTTTACCTTGGGCGTTTTGCGCTGGCGCCATCTGTGCAATCACACGCGCAAGTACAATGGCGTTCGGTTTCCATCACGGTTTCCGTTTGATCTGCTTTTGAAGTGATATATTTGTTAAAAAATTACCACGAACCGTGCAGTATTCCCATGAATAAAGATCCTGAGCCCTGGACTATATTTGCAGAGCAAAAATAACGAGCTTTAAAGGTTAGTTTTTGTTATTTTTTTGACGTCTTTTGATAAAGAAAACATGTAGTGATGTAGCATTTGAAAAGTGCAGAGGACGCCGTGTCCTTTATGATGTGAATTTAAGCGGCTGTTTTGAACCACACCTTTTACCAAAAATTACTGTTTACCATTATATTACGCATTATTTCTGGGTTTTATGGCTCCTAAGTTTATAGGGACGTTTTGCTAAACGAAAATCAAACCACGTATTGACGCTGGCGCCATATCTTTAATCACCGGCGCAAGTACCTACGTACTAACAATAACAATGGAGCAGTCTCTCTTGATTTAAAGTGATATTTTTGTTGAAAAATTACCATGGATCGCGCAGTATTTTCATGAATAATGTTCCTAAGCCCTGCAACATATTCGCAGAGCAGAAATTTGAAACTTAAGATGAGTTTTCGTTATTTTTTTGACAGCTTTAGTAAGTGAAAATTTGCAGGGATGTGGTGTGCTTAATGGCGAAAGGTGCAAAGGGCGCTTCGTTCTTTATGACTTGAATTTACGTGGGAGTTTTGAACCACACATCTTACTGTTTATGGATTTTATTAAACTTTTTGGCGAAATTTTATCGGTCCTATGTTTAAAGTAACTTCTTGCTAAAACCAATCGTATTTCGAGAGATCTGACTGAATTTTTCATAAGGGTTGTTCATTATAAAACTTCATTTAGTTGACTGTGAAATGTCAAAAGAAAAAGATGGAGAAACAAAAGTCCATTTATTTTGAGTATGTCATCCTTTTCTGTCAAAATTTCATAGCCTGCTAGATGAAGTTTTATAATGAACACCCCGTATTTTAGTAGGTATTAAAATTTTTTAAGCGTAAATAAGCTAAATACATTTGCGCCTTTATTAGTAAATATTGAACACACCATTATTATACTAATTTAATGTGTAGTATGTGAAAGTGTTATTTTTTTGTCTTATTTTGCTGAATTCTTTCAAATACTTACGCATGCACTCCGGTCTGCCTGTGAATAGTATCAACCACATTGGGTTCGCTATAAAGATTGATCGGGGAGTTAAATTGTTTGTGAACCACCTGAAATCATATAAAATGAAATTAAATAAAAGAAATCTAAATAGACACATAGAACAACATATATTAGTTAGTTTCGAGTTTCGAGTACATAATTAGATACAAAAAGTGTAGGTGTAAAGTACAGTGTAGGAAACAAACGTAAATACAACACAAACCTGTGCCGGTGTATGCGAGGAAAAGGTCCTAAAAGAAGGTAAAATTTACTTACTTTACTTAAATTAAGTATTTATTCTTTGCGATTTTTTTAATAGTTTTAAAAGTGACTCGGTTTTGGCCTTTTGTGCATCCTCAGCTCTAAATTCGTTAAGTCGAGACTCGTTCTTAAAACAGTTCGTGTAGTTAGAAATGTTTATAGATGCAAATTTTGTGAAGCTTCTCGTCCTTTTTTTTTAAATCAAGATTTAACGAATCTAGCGGTGAGGATGGTTTAAAGCCCGAAACCTGTTTATCGCGCTACAAACAGACCTCTCTGTCTTTTCAGTTCAGTTTTACTACATTTTTTTTTGTTCTGTAAAAATATTATGTACTTTTCAAATCATAGTTTTGTATATGTAATGATAACTAAATGTTAATTGCAAACAAAGGTAGGCAAAAAGAACCTATAAATTAATGTAAACACACAATATCATCGGTGCCCCTATTCATATAGGAACACTTAACGACCAGAAGTATACATATACAGGGTGAGGGAATAATGTGTCAAAGAAAAAATATTTTTGCCCAAAAAATCAGTCACCTTACTTATTAAGAAATCATCTTTTGTGTTAGCATTGCCATCTTTGGCACATTATAAACGCATCCTGTGGTCAACTGCTTAGTATAGTGGAAGTGTCAAGTCGTTAATATGAGGTAAGTCCAGTTGAGTAACTTTTTTGGTAAAAGAAAAACGATATTCAACTGGACTTTGTTCAGTTTAAAGGTAGAAGTGAGTTCCTCCACTTAAGTTACCCACCTGTCATAGGTTGTAAAACTTAAGTGCCTCCTCACTCCTCACTGAGTTTTAGTATTTGGCGGTACGTATAATACGGTGTAAGACATGCCAATAAGAAAAACAATGTGTTTGAAATCCATGCTGAGAACAATTTATTCAAACGTATAGTACGTTATTGGTCAAATAATAACCTGTTTGTTTGGATCTCCCGTACTTATTCTGTCTAACACTGAGTGTGCAATCTACAAAAAATGGTAAAAAAATATTAAAAAATATCGACGTCTTTATGCTAAAAAAGCCAAAACAAACTTTAGAAGCAAAATGAAGGGATATGGTCCTCCCACATGGCCGGACTTAAAGATTGTGGAAACAATAAGTTTCACGAGTTGATTACTCAATTATCTAGCTACACAGAGTCCGCTATTTTTATCTCATCAAGTTCGGTTGGCGCGGGTGTGGGCGAACAGATACTTTTATGTTTGGATATATGAGTAATTGGCATTTTGTCAAACGAACAAACTACATAATGCATTTTATAAGACAGTAAACAAGTTATCACTGTTGAAGTTAACAGGCGTCGGAAGGATAAATTTGTCTCACAACTTTCTTATCAAACCAGACACTAATTTCCTGCAAAAAGCCTAAATGAAATTGAAATTTGTTTTCAAGATAAAGTAAAGCAGTCTGGAGTTTCAAACGCCTTTCTTTCAATGTCAATTGCTGATCCTTAAATGCTACTAATTTTTTTTTCCAGAGACCTTTTTTGTTGCTCTAAGTGAATTTCTTCAAAAAAAAACTGAATTTTATATTTTCCTAATTTCTAATAAACAACTCTGTTATTACGTATCTGTTTATTCCAACCTTCAATCTATTTTGAGCCGACATGCGTTATACATCTGGCAATAGTATTTTTATCGAAAATATGTTCGATTTATTGTTCGCACTACTATAACCTGCTAAAATGTCGTCCTCCACCTTAACTTTGTTTAGGTTCTAGAGACTCTTTATTATTTATATATCAAGCACAATCTCAGAGTTTCTATATAATCGTACTAAAGAGTTTTATCTACAAAAAAATGTTGAAATTATTAACGTTTCGACTTTTATTGAGAGCCCCCTCAAGAAAACCAAACCTTATATATGGTACTTATATATAAAATGTTCTTTTCATAATAGGTATATGTTAGTAACATGGACAGTTACAAAACCTTGATACACATTTTTATAAAAGCAAAGCAGATTCTTATTAGATTCTCTTACATTAGAAAAAATGCTTGAATCACTGGATTGATGACATTTTCAGTACCTACACCTATTAAAATAGTAGTCTTGGTATATAAACACAATATACCTTATGTCCGTGGTCAAGATGATGAGGTGGTGGCGCCCTCACACTTGGATTTGGATGATGACGCAAGTAGCTTTCAGTCGGTCCGGGTTCCCTCTTTATTTTAGCTCCGGGGAGTACGAGGGGAGTGGTGCGGTACGGCTACAACAACGGAGACACAAACACTTACAAACATGGCGATTCACATAATGTAACGTAAGTTAATACAGCAATGGCAACAACTAACAGTTCACTTTTTTTAGTGTACATCAACAAAGATGATTAATAATGAAGGTCGTGATGGGAAAGTTCCGATCTAATTTGAATTTTTTTTCTAAAGTTTCAACAAATTTTTCGCAGTAAAATTGAGAAAGAACTTCCCAAAGTCTCTTTGAAAGAGAAACATTGACTCCTTCTAATACTGCTTCAATAGCTGAACTATCGAAGAAATATTAAAAGGATGTATTCACGATAAAAATCGACAACTATCAGTTGGAAAATTTGTAAAAGCTGGCTACTGATAGAATTTACTTCAAATTGACAAAAATTTTGCAAAATTTAGGTGTCATTTATTATATAAAAAAAATTTACGAATCAGACTTATGAGGGCCCATCGTTCTCTGAAATGCCGAAAAATAAAACACATAATTTCTAAACTGACTCCTAATACTGCTTCAATAGCTGAACTATCGAAGAAATATTAAAAGGATGTATGCACGCTAAAAATCAACAACTATCAGTTAGAAAATTTGAAAAAGGCGGCTGGCGATAGAAATTTCTTCTAAATAGCGAAATTTTGCGAAATTCTTTTATCATGTATTACATAAATAACCTTATAAATCAGAGTTAATGAGAGCTCATCTCTCTCAGAAATATCGAAAAGAAAACTTTTAATTCTAGTTCTCACTCCCCCTAATACTGCTTCAATGGCTGAACTATCGAAGCAATATTAGAGAATGAATAAATCCTTCTAATATTGCTTCGATAGTTTAATACCTTCAAAACCTAAACTATCGAAGCAATATTAGAAGGATGTGTTCAAGTTCAATATCAACATCTGAATATTTTTTAGTTACGATGTAACTAAAATTGATGATTGATAAAAAATGATATTTTGACTAATTTGGCCTGAAGTTTGTCAGATTAGATGAAAAGCGCTTAATCAACCGACCTCTATAGCAGTTTCAATCACTTTTCATTTCATATGAGAACATAGAAAACTTCCGAAAAAATTCCGTTCGTAGAAAGGGAATAACAGAAACATTTGAACATAAAACAAATCGGTGTAATGGCCGAGGCGTGGCCACTTTAAATAACTTCAAAGTTTATTATTTTCTGTTTAAACAATAAATACATTTTTCTCCAGTTTTTATAGGTATATTTTAAAAGCGCCAATAATTCCTACATTTTGTTATTCTTTCGTACAGCATTGGTATTATAAATCGCGGGAGATGGTAATTTCGTGGAAGCCTTTTGCAGAGCAGCCTTAAAAATTGCGGATAAGTATCGTAAACATTTAAATAAAATCAGTCTAAAATTAGATCTAAAAGCTCGCACTGAGCTGAGGCTGATTGAGAACAGTTAGTAATAATAATTCATGGGCACGTGGATCACGAAGAAATGGAAGTTTTACCCATGCCTGAACGGATTCCTCAGGCTGCTTGTAATAAAATTGTTCCCTGGAACCACTCCTGGATAGAATCATACTAAAATTTATCACCACCACACTTATTTCTCGTTCTGAACACTAAATTTCACCGGTATTCCCGTGGGACTGATTCGCTAATATTCACTTTGGCATGAAGGTGTCAGGAGCAAAATATTTTGGGGATATTTAAAAGCTTCTACGTAGACAAGGTGTTATGAATATGGCGGATAATTAGCCAGAGAGTATGCAGCGTGGGTATTTTCATTAAGCTGCTTGTCGTTAATTAATCTCGAGGAATTTTTAGTAAGTAGCCCATAACGAAAAAAGCTTTTGCATCCTTTTTCTTCAGCTTCAAGATTCGTTCGTTAGCAGAAATGCAATGCAAGTTGTTATGATGGCGATTTAGCCAGAAGAAATGTAGTTTTTGAACACCTGTAACAATTAAATTGTAAACTGCATTTGAACGGTGAATTCTATAAATATAGATGGTCCTTGCTTGTGACATTATCTGGAGTGCGTCCAATATGTCTATTTTGTAAATAAAAAACGATTTTGGCCAAAAGTGATGTGTGGACCTTATGATGTAACAATTTGTTCTGAAGGTTACCAAAACTAATGGATCAAAAAATGCGAAATTATCTAAATAACTCGATTCAGAACCAATCCTAGGAGAGGTGCCAATTCTTCGATTTCCAGATCTCTACACCCTGACGATCGTCACAATCTGACGGATGAATGATCCTCTCAACACATAAGGAGGGAGGACCCTGAAAGGTGTAGCATAGCGAAGCAATGGGGTCTCAAACAAGATTGTTAGGTACTCTTGTTATAGCTTTCCTCTTGCGAAACGGTGCCAAGACAAAGAGTTATTTGTTGATGCAGAAGAAGATAGGTTAAAAGAAGTACTTCTTTCTTATACTATGATAACAAGTTGTATCGCCATATCGGTGTCTAGTAACTAAAGGTCTCTGATGACCTGAACTAACCTGAAAACGCAATAAGCGCGACGTCACATACAGCGGAATTTGATTAAATGCGGAACGGAGCGTAATTCGATAGTTGAATTAAAACCAATCAGATAAAAGCTAAAATAGGAAGACATGTGTAATGACGTTATTGACATTTCTGCTCCGTTCCGCTGTATGTGACTGCGGCCTAAGTGTTTTATGCGAGAGCCCCTAATTTTTGACGTTGACGTTACTATTCAAATCTTCCAGTTCTGCCCGAATTAGGAATGCACGATCTAGATCTTTTTTTCAAAATATTGATTTTTTAAATTCGATTTTACTCGTTTCATATTTTCTGATATCACAAGTCGATATTAGAAATCGAATCAATGTGTATTTTTTTTTTACGAAATTAAAACTCATAATTTTGCGTTGAAACTAACTTATCTATAACCCACAACAACCTAACCAATAACATTTCGTTATTAATGTTTGGTTAGTACAAATCCCCATTACTAGATGGCCAGAATCCTCAAGTGTACTAACCAATCGCGGACGATGACATAATTTCTTTTTTGTCCTCACTGGCGTTTTCAAATATCTCGTTTCAATGCCGATTGTGATTACATCATTAAGCATTTTCAGGAAAAGTGCTGTGTTAATCAGTAACACAACTCTGGGATGTTCGTTCGGAGCGCTCTAGTCCGTCCACCCGAAAACGCTATAAGTGTTTAATGCAAAAATCCCTAATTTTTCGTTCGGATCTTTCAATTTTGTTCGAATTGTTTCCGAAAAAATCGACTTTTTTGAAATAAATGAATTTTTGAAACCAATTTTACTCATTGGATATTTTTTTGAAGTCGCAAGTTGTCACCACGGTTTCCGAGCGGTCTCGAGCGTCCACTCGAAAAAGCTGTAAATGTTTGTTTTTCGAAAGCCCCTAATTTTTTACGTTGAACTTGTCATTTAGATCTTTTAGTTCAGTCCAAATTAGAGATGCACACTCTAGATCGATGTTTTCCAATAATCGATTTTACTCATTCGCTATTTCATGAAGTCGCAAGTTGTCATCCCGTTGTCCGGGCGCTCTAGAGCCTCTGCCCGAAAACGCTTTAAGTGTTTTATTCGAAAACCCTTAATTTTTGACGTTGAAGTTGTCATTCGGATCTTTCAACTGTGTCGGAATTAGAAATACCCGATCTAGATCGATGTTTTTGAAAAATTGTTATTTTTTTTTCAAATAATCGATATCTCAAAGTCGATCTAGGAGCTCGAAGCATCGACGCGAGTTTGGTTTTCTGTTTTTTTTTGTCTTATGTACTAAAAGGCGGATGACGTAGGAGTTCCGGGTTATCTCCATCTTTTTCTTCCTTCATTGACGTTTTGAAGTATCTCGGTTCAACACTGATTATATTGTAACTACATAATTAAGCATTTTCGGGAACCTAATTGGGTTAACTCAATCACTGACTTGACTCTAGATGTACATTGATCATTCAATGTAAAGGAGCGAGATATTTTCTGGCGGGCTATCAATTTCAAACGATAGAGATGGGTGGGTAGTGATCTCTTCGGACGAAGCGTTCAACAATATTTCAGCGACCCTTTAGAAGATCATTGTACATAATGACTCTTACCTGTTTTGTAACGTGAATGTCCCCATTTTCTTCCTGTCTTCTCGGATGGCCGTATTCGTACGTCTCGAAGTAATGGTTGTCGATGGGGGTTAGGGGAGTGGTGTATACGGGTGTGAGGGCTGATCCACCGATTGAGCCGCCAGGACTGTAACCTGCAAATATAAGTAATAACTTGCAACTTACTTGGAGTGCAAAAACTCTCAGCAAGTACATTTTCTTTTTTACAAGTTAATTTCTGTATAGTTTCTGTGCAGAAATAATGATATTCAAGGGTCATAGTATACATTGTAAGTATCTTACCTGAGGGGCTAAGGCCGGGACCTCTTGGAGAGAGGTTCGGAGACACAGATAAAGGACTGTAGTGAGAACTGTTTCTCGAAGAGCCAGTACTAGCGTTGTGACGTGAAGCTGTTTCCCTGAAAAAAAAACAGAGGTTTAATGTTAAAATAGGTAAAAAAAACTTTTTGGTGCATATAGAAACAATTTTGGGAGAAAAGGATGGGAATACTCTCAGAGCGCTCTATATACAGCGTTTACCGAACACGCTATAAGTGTTTTATGCGAAAATCCCCGATAGGTATTTGATGTTGAAGTTGTCAGTCGAATCTTTCAATTCTATCCGAATTAGGGATGTACAATCTAAATCGATGGTGTGAAAAAATTGATTTTTTTTTCAAAATATCTATTTTACTCATTCGACATTTTATTGAAATCGCAAAACGATTTCGAATATCGAAATCGACATGAACTGCGAATAGATCACTAAGAGTCAAATTTCACTAAAAGGGTGTTTTATTTTAGAACATGGCGGAAACGAGGCTCGAACAAGCTTCCTGTATGTTTCGAGTGTTTGGCCTCGTCACGTCAACAAACACTCAAGACGAAGTGTTGTAACATTTATGTGTACGGGAAAGATTTAACTGTCTGTTAGACGGGCTTACAAATAGACCAAAAACCGAACAGTTTAAAATAAACCAGAATGCCGTAACAGTATCGGGATCTGGACTATCATCGATGGTCGATCGGTCGAATATTTTTTCTCTAGTTTCACGCCACCACAGTTCTTTTTTAATAGGCTTCTTAATATGTACTTGAATTATTTACTAGAGTTTTGTAAAATCGATAATTGAGACTATTTTATAGGACCATAGAAGATCTTCAAGAAAACGTCTGAGTGAGACAAATTGGTCCATGAAACTAGATATATGGACAAACACGACAAATAATATTGGGAGAATAACGTACGAACATAATGAAACATTCGGTTAGATAACTGTTTTCATAACAATTCGTTGCTGGACATTGAAAATAGTCTATAAATAAAATGAGAAGGCGTGTTTTAAATGAATTTATCTGCAGCCAACAATATTTTCGATTCCAGCGATTGTTTTCGTTATAAACTTCATTCTGGAAAACGTGAATTGATTGTAAAAACAACATCCTACGTAAAGATAATTCTTTCACAATTTTTAATTCTGTTTTTTTTTCTAGTTACAATGACAGTAACGGACCTAGCTTATGCCATGCCTTATACCGCACTCAGTATATATTACTAATAAGTAACGACAATCACTTCATTTTTGAATTTGCTTTGTACTAAGTCACTAAGCCTCGGAGAGATCATCCTTAAGCTTCGATAGGCCACCATCGAAAGTCTGATGGAGATGTAACGCGAGTCAAAACGTTGCTCCTATACTTTCACAGAGATTATTTTATTTTTTTGTTGTGGTTTTTATTGCCAAAACTTCTACCACACTCAGTATATATTACTGATGTCCTACTACACAAATTCAAAACTAAGCCCTCGATTTTTGGCACGATCAAGGGTCCATGTGTGTACTACCTCCCTAAATTATTTCACATTTTTTTCTGCAAAAATCTGGAATCCACAGGGTGAAATGTGAGAAAAGTACACCAAAATTGGCAATAAATGCGGCACAGAATAACTTTTGTAGCTCACTCGGTATAAGAGCTGCAACAGAACTAATAACTGATGTTTTTTTCTCTCTACGTCTTCTAGTTATACGTTTATACGTTATAAAATTTCCTGTTTTTTTTTTTATGAAAACGTCCATAAAATGGCAGTAGGTACGATTAAACGTGTAAAATTGTACCTGAAAAGATACAATAAAAATCCAATAAAAAGAAACTTTTGAGATTAAAAATAACATCTTATGAGAACACGAGTTTTTGGCCTCGATCCATTGCTCTTTGGAATTCGCACGTAGTCCGAGTCTACAGTAAATGGCGCAATTTATTAACTGCTTTGTTGCTTAAAATTTACGATTCTTAGTGCAAATTCTTCATCATTTAATTAGTCACACGTGCTGGGGCAAAAATTTGGGGCGCAATTTGTGTAAAAAAATACTTGTAAATTTGTCCAGTCGGTTAGCAAATCGCCGACGTTTCGACCGTACATTCCGGTCTTCATCAAGGCTTTGTGTAAAATACTATGTGTACTTTATAGTAAAATGCTATGTGTACAATATAGTGTAGTCTAACTTTTACAGAGCAGATTCGCGAATTTACGCTAATAAATAAATTTTTGGCAATCTCCACTTAAACACCCATCATATAATACTCACAAATATCTGTTGTATGACGGCATGACACCACTAGTTATCAAATAGAAACACAGCACAACCCACCCGGAAAAAAGGCACAAGAACCCCGGACCGAACAGTCGCGTTTGATCGGAAAACTCCCGCTGAGGATGGCACGTTCGAAGTGAATCGAAACGACGTCCCGAGGGAATCGGGAATGTTACGGGAAAGCGGAGATTACACAGGCAATATTTTAAGAAATCGTTTGCATAGTTCGAAAATAAGATCGCCTTTCAACTGGACGAATTCCAAACGGACATTTTTTATTACGGGCCCATTAAAAATCGTTGTATATTGTGGGACGAACACGACTCGGTTTTGTTTAATCGTCCTGTAATTTCAAGTAAACCTGGATTTATTCATACAGTTACCATTAGAGATAATAATGTTCTTTTGACATCAAATGTATCCCCTTGTATATGACTGCATACTTCAAATAATCGGTAAAGACAAAAATTTGCTCTTTGAACTTCAAACCCTTATCACAACATGATATTTTATTACCATTTTCGGTACTTCTAGTACTCATACATCAAAACTCGAATTTAAATTTGTTTACTCACGAGTGAAAGCTTGATCTACCTACCTGATCACTTGTAGTAATGAACAAAAGTTGCTTCACAAGTCGTTCACTCGTAAGAAAAAAAATTGTAATCATCATAACAATCGATAATGTTACTCACGAGTGATCAGAGAGACGCATTTCAAAAATAGTAGTTTTTTTATGGTACCAGACTTCTGATCGAAGTCATCACCTTGAAATAAGGTTTTAAATTGATAACACTCTCCTTTGCTTGATGCTCTTTACTCGCGAGTAAAGACTTGCTTTGTTTGATAAAAACATTTTGAAACAAAACAAAATTTGTGTTAAATTAGTTCAAAGTTTGTGTTAAATTAGTTTACTCATGAGTAAAAACTTGATTGAATTTATGTTACTGAGTGAGTGAAGATTGTTTTACCGATCATTTACTCGCCAGTTTTACAACACATACCTTCAACCTTACGTTCAATCTTGAAAACTCGCGAGTGACGCGCTCATAAATTTTTTTACGAACTTATCTTAGACACTTTTAATTCCATAGATTGCTACGAGGTTTTTTTTATGAACACCCTTTATGAGAGGACTTGATCTATTCACAAGTAGAAAATATTTATACTGCCACATGACTAATACCTTGAATACCTAGCTGAACACCTAAAAGACCCAATTTTGTGTCTCAGAGAAAGACTAATAATACGGCTTTACTGCCGTAAAAGAAATTTTATGTATTATCTTACCTTTGTACTACTATTTGCACCGTATTGCCGGCATTTCGAAACAAGTTTTGGGCGTCTTCATGTCTGATATCTCTCGAGTCATAGTTGCCAACTTTACTGATGATATCACCTCTCTGGAGGACACCTTGCGCTGGAGATGCAAAAGCTACCTAACAAACATTAGAATCAATTGAAGCGTTTATAATTAATTTCACTCTAACATTTTTTTTTTTTTGAGGAATGTGTGTGCACTTTTTTGAAGCGTTTGGAATTAAGTTCACTCTAACAATTTTTTTTTGAGGAATGTGTGTGCGCTCTTTTGAAGCATTTAGAGTTAATATCACTCTAACAATTTTTTTTTGAGAAATGTGTGTGCACTCTTTTGAAGCATTTAGAGTTAATATCACTCTAACAATTTTTTTTGAGGAATGTATGTGCAGTCTTTTGAAGCGTTTAGAATTAATTTCACTCTAACAATTTTTTTTTGAGGAATGTGTGTGCACTCTTTTGAAGCGTTTAGAATTAATATCACTCAACTTTTTTTTTGGAGGAATGTATTTGCAGTCTTTTGAAGTGTTTAGAATTAATTTCACTCCAACAATTTTTTTTTAGGAATGTGTGTGCATTCTTTTGAAGCGTTTAGAATTAATATCATTCTATTTTTTTTTTTGAACACAGAGATACAGGTGTATCTATTTAACTGTGAATCGTAGTTCTACATTCCCAAAGACGTGGATACCTACACTTTAGTGTTGGGTTTGGCTTTAACATTCTGTACAAGCTGTGAATAGCATATTTTGAGAAAAAAACGTCTCAAATTTGACAATAAATGGTAAAATATGTCCCTGTGAGATGTAAAGTTGTTAAAAAAGGGTAGAAAGTGGTATACTATAAGAATCTCTAAAGCCCTTGCACAATAAGTCGCTCGTGCGCGCATATTTTTTTAATTAAGCATTTACTGCTTTAGTTACTATACACTGCACTAGGAGGATAAAATGACCATTTTACGTACACTTTTCATATTTAAACGTACAAGACAACTTCTGGACGTGTAAAGGGTACTCAGTAGGTACTCACTTTAGTAACGATGAGGGGCGTCTTCACATCAGCGCCCCCGACAAGGCTAAAGCCCCAGGGCTGGTCGGGCGAATTCCTACGCAACTCAATCACAAACTCGTGCAATTTTCCCATGGGAAATTCTTCGACAGTTTTCGCGAAAGTCACTTCAAAAACTAAATATTGAAATTATTTACCAAGTAAACACGTCAGGAAAATTTAAAAATAAGCGTCAGTCAAAGGCTCGGACGCCCTTGAACGCGTATCGTCTAGGCAGTGCGCCTGTGTGGGGTCTTGAGGGGTCTTCTTCACATACTCAACACTATTATTGAGGAAAAATCACTGTTTTTTTTTCGGATTCAGAGGACAAATTTTGGAATAAGGTCTCGTTCGAAAGATCGTTGTACCGTGTTACGAAAGCCGACCGCTGCCAACGCAAGTGCACTTAGGCTCAAAATCGATTTGGCATTGATAGTTGCTGAGAAAATGCATATTCGATAGCCCCTCCTGGTACTGCGGACATTGCGGTGCAGAAATAGAACAATGTGGCCGGCTTAGTTCAGGTTATTAGGCGAACATGAACTTTGATCAAGAATTGTTTTCTTATGATATGGGTGTGCGTCATATTAAGGGCAAGAAGTCTCCTAACAACGGCATTGGGACGCTTTAATGTATGAGTAATCAAAGATAAAATATGGCCAAAGTAATGCGTTTCCTCTCTCAAAATAGCGTAAAATAGAGAGAAATGGAAGGTTTCTCTTTGCTATGGTGATATTTATATTTTTCTATTCTAAATAAGCGGTATCACAATTAAGTATTTGTGATTAATATTTTTTCGAATTTGACCAAACGGGAGAGGGGTATTTCCTTTTGTTTTTCAACTTCCTACTTTGACCGCCCTGTAACTTTAGAACGAATACACCGATTGAAATGAATTCAAAGGTTTTTTGTTGTTTTTGATGTCCTCTTTCACCTCCTACGACAGAAAGTAAGTTGAATGGTTTGGGAGATAGACCGGAGGATCTGTGTCAAGGATCCTCAAAACCCCCAAAACAAAATCATCTCTACTACTGTGGTATTTTCATTATTAATATAATTTAAAAAAAAAATTATCAATGATTTTATGCTTATAGAGGACAGCATAGAGATACAGCTTGTTCCCAAAATATCAAGTACCTATCTCTGTCGTCATAAAGAAGTCTCTGATATTTTATCTTTGTCTTGGCACCAAGCCAATAAATGAGAAAAATAACGCCTTGAGGGAAATAAGTTACATTATCAGATGCAGAAAGAGATGAGTAGAAAAGTTTTTTTTCTGTCCATTGAGTCACACGTATCAGTGGTTATTTTCATCGATCTGGAGGCACATCTTTTCCGTTGTATGATTCTGTGTGTGTTCAAAAATAACCCGTACAAGAACACCTTGAGCCACATTCTGGAAGTTATTTTAAAATGTTGGTTATTAAATTCTGACCCAGTTTATCCAGCACCAGATATACCATAATTCACTCAGAAACGAGCAGTTTAATTATAAATGGAATTACACGCTCTCTTTGTGCAAGGTTTTACTGTTTTTTTTTTTGTTGGTTTATTTTTAAGCAAAAACTTTGATCTCTAAGGTCGAGACCAATCAGCAGACTAGAAACAAGTGCTCGGTACTTAGGCCTCACCTGGATGAAAACTTCAAATTACGTGGCGTATGACCGTCATCCGCTCTCAACAACCGAGCGATGAAAGCAAGATTGATATATTTTGGTAGAGTGCGATTTAAAAAGCCGCCGACGAAAGATTTAAAATGGTGAGAAGGGGGCGATGTTCGACGAGATATGGGAAATATTTTCATTTCCAAGGAAACGTAAACAGGAGAACGTATTTCGGTTATTTTTTTATTCCAAGCTCTTATATTCAATTTACGCAATTACAAGTGAACTTCATAAGTCAGGATTATCCAGCACAGTACTACCAAAGCGTCAAACAATTTAAGCCTCAACTCCAAACCGCTAAAGCACTTACATTTTTCTTCTGTTGCCCTTCTCTGTAGTGCCAAAAGGCGGGTCTTTGATAGGGCATGTTTCCTTCTTGTTAGCACTTATCTGAAAATATAAAAAGTGTGACCGGCACGCCACGACCTCAATCAAAAGATCTCCAGGCCTACGTCCATGCGGAGGCGGCACCAGCGTGCCGCCCTGCCGCGCACAGAACTCGCTCAGAGTATTTTTAGCTTTTTATAATAAAGCCGGACCAGTACGTTTACGTTATTTATGATGTCCAATACAATGCATCTCACATTTATTATGAGAGATGCATTATTATGTCGAGGAGCAGCTAAAAGAAAATAATAATTACGAAAGATGTCGCAATTTCCTGCTTTTCTGGTGGTCAGTTCAGCTATCCTTACTTAATCTTTACCTTATTTCCTAGAGTCTGAAAATTACTTTTTTTTTCAAGCGGACTAAAAGTACGTCATTTGTTTTCTCCATACGCACACCTAAAGCGGGCTTTCAAATCCTGAGACCAAAAAAGTAGCAAAAAAGTCCTAGACAGTAAAAGTAAAGTCAAAAGTCACCGCTAGTGTCATGGTGGCGCATATATAAACGATTTTCATTCACCAAAATTATTTTAATAATAGATGACACCAGATAAACCGATCTGAGTGTATTGCCATCTTTACATTCTTGTTGAAAAAACAAAGGACAGAAATACTCTCAGAGCACTCAAGAGCACCATCCGAAACCGTTATTTGTCGAAATCGCATAAGTTCTCGAATTCTGAATTCGTCTGTTAAATGTCATGCACGTCATCATATTTATCTGTCAATGTGACATTTATTAATTTAGTATTGGAAATAATGCTACAAATTCTTAGTTTACCATAATCATTGGTTATTATTTAATACATTAAAACCATTGAACATTGAAAACCACCATTCTAACATATTCTATGTATTTTACAAATAATATACACAATTGGGTAAGTACCTAGACCCGCATAAAGAGGATGAGAGAACATTGCAAAACTGAACCACTTTTAAATAGATTTCTTATTTATTGCATGCTTGAAAAAAAAAATAGTATATGTTACTCGGAGTAAAAGGTCTTTTTGTGCTTCGCCCAGTTGCAGGGCTCAGCTTCGCTTCGGCCCTCAATCTCTGGGCTCAGCACAAAAAGACCCACTTTTACTCCTAGTGACATAATCTACTATTTAGCCGAAATCGGCCGCCAGAAAAATACGAATTTGGGGCACCAACCCAGGATCGTTGTTGACTCAAGGAAAAAAAATAAAAACAAAATCTACTAAATAACAGAAAACTTTACTTTCTTAACCTTAAAAACAATTATAAATAATGGGGTGTAGCACACATTTTATTACAAACTTTTACTAAAACCGTTATCAATGTGTATTATTTTCGACTACGCTTTTTAATGGCACCTCGTTTGCTATCCTGAAACAATAACGCCATTATGAATCCTTTAAAATTTACTACAGGAATTTGTGAAAAAAAGAAGGCAAAGTAATACTTTGTTCATTAGAAGCACCCCGATTTTCCATAAAATCAGTAATTTTGTGGAAATGTAACGCTCTATTGCAATGCATTTTAGTTCATCTAGCAGGCTGAGGAATCGACAAATTTATCCCATTCCATGCATATAAATATGTCAATTTCTCAGCCTATTAGATCTCAAATGCACTATAGTAAATTTAGTTTAACAAAATTTAATTAACAAATGTCCTCCCTCTTTCTACTACTCACTTCATCAATGACTTTCTCTTCTTCAATTTCAGGCAGATCACTTTTGGTAGATGGAAGTCTACGCGTCCTCACTGTCCGTGAAGACCCATCAGACTTGTCCGCTAAAACAAGGTAGGAATATTGTAATACATTCAGCCATTATGCATGTAGCGCCACCTAATGATGGTAGGTACTTTCACAAATCGCATGCAAAATAAGTGCAACGAACCAAACAGTTTTCTATCATATCTTGGCACTTCACGCAGAAGGTTATTATATAATAAGTTAATATAGCGGAATTCATAGAAACATCACTTTTTTATATTCAAGATTGCAGTTACTAGCGGCCATTTCAGAAACTTGAACGTGAAATATGAAAGCATTCGTGATGGTATATGAAACGCCCACTTCTTAAGCGCTAAAATAATACGAAATAACTTACATGTGATTGATTTAGTCGAGCTTCGGCCTCGCTGTGTCCGTACAGCTGGTGGACTGTCTTCTGATTGACTCGCACGTCTTTTGGTTCGTTTTGGTGGACTCGGGGAGGTTGACTGATCTGACACCACGGATAACGTGTCGGCAGATGGTCTTCTCAACCTCGATTTTATACCTACACAAAACATTATCTGACAAACTTTGGGGATTATAGAAAATGTCAAGTCATCCTACTTTTGTTTATAAATTCCAATCCGCAGTCCCACCTTTTTTGAGTTAAAGAAATTTTTTTGAAATTAGATTTTTATTGAGGTTTTCAGAGAAAATGATTAAAGTTTGTCAGCACCTTTCAGAATTAAAAAAGAAAGGAATGGATTAAATAATATGTAATTTTTCAATAGTGTTTAAAATTATTTTTTAGTTACCCAAACGCCTTCAAGACAAGATATTAACCCCATTTTTATCAATGTTGAACAGCGGGATCGGGTCACAGGTCTAGAGCGCTTTGAGATCCTTTTGTTTTTTCAATAAAAATGTCTAAACCGTTTCATAAAGTTTTTCGAAAGGCTATTATTTGAATGACCCCTATATAATTTTTGAACTGTGTCAATGTTAATGGTTATGTTATAAAAACCGTAAAGGAAAAATTCCGCCAAAAACGCGACATACTAGTTATCCATAAATTGATTTGCCAAAAATGTGATTGGCAAGATTTCAACCAGTAAATTAAAAGCAGGTGAAGGTAAATGCCAATAACAACTTCCCTACAAGTTGTTATGATGGTTAATGTAGTGTAACTTTAATATCTGCCATCAGTTCGACTTTGAGTAAATCAAATTAATTTCCTCGACGTTGCTCGCACTATATTAAAAAAAGTTTTTATCAGCTTTAATAAAGAACTGTTTTAATTTCTCTGCCAAACCACCCCTTGGAGAGAGAGGAGGTGAGAAGAAGCCCAGTGTTCTGAGGCAGAGCGTTGTACCGACCATATCTGAAGTGCAGATAAACACCGTTCCTGGTCAAATTTTGAGGGCGATATGAATGCATTTTATGTGCACCTTGTTTGATAGCATTAGTATGTCCCTCCCTTTTTGTAGATTTCTACAGTGAAGAAATGTTAACGTTTTGTAAAAGAGTTTATTTCTATAGTATTAATAGAAAGATTTTATGGTTCCAGGAATAAGAGCCATTTACGTAAGACCTTTTAGTGGTTCAGTTTTAACAAACCTTCCCTTAATATATGACGACCTTATGTTGCACAGGGTGAGCAAAAGTCGATGTCCCAGCTCTATAGTATAAGAAAATTTGTTGTCCTAAGAATTACTTCTGCCAAGTATTTGACCTGCCTGAAAAACGTAGTAGCAGCTCTATTACATGGATTTATTACTTTCACTTACAACTATTATTTTCGGTAAGTTCTGGCAACAAAATTTTTTGTAATGGCAGCATTTTATAACCTTTAAATTATGTCAATATAACCAATAAAACTGACACAGTTCAAATATTATACGAGGGGCAATCTGTCAAATTTCCACGACCTACTTTTCCGAAAAATATAATGAAAAGCTTTATAAGAATGGAAATGATGTCGGAGCCATCTAGAGCAGCGACCCGAGAACGCTGCAATTAATGAATGAAATCAATTTCAAGTTAAAGACAAATAAGGCCTACATTTCCGGCTCCTGAAAGAAACTAAGTAAAAGTTGAAATGTCGGCCATTCTTCGCAAAAGGAGAATGAGTTTCTTAAAGACGCTAATTTATGAACATTGAAAAAAATCGAATAATCGCAGGTGAATTAAAAGTTAAGTTGACGTAAATGACCTATATAATTAACAATTTAATATAACATGAACGTAACGTGAGACAGTGCAGCTTAAGATGACGACGGGTACCCGATAAGCATTTGTTACCCGGGTAGTATTAACGAGTACCCGTTAACCGCTAAGGAATCGTTATACCCGTTAACCGATATGTCATATGTCACGCAAGTCAAACCTGTCGGTTGTCATCTATTCTGGTTATTCATTGAGCTTTCAGTGAAAAAAATGCGGTGTGACAGCACAGATTAAGCATTAGCAGAGGGAACGTTGTCGAAATGTAGCTCATGTTCCATCGACTGAACACTGTCAATATTATTTCCAAGTGTTTAAGTGTCCCAACTCCTAATAGCAATAGTAGCAAGGTGGATTAGCAGGTTGGAGATGAAGTAACAACTTCAATCAATTTTCTAATCCCCGCGGTTTCGACCATATATTGCGGTCTTTATAATGTTTATAATTAAATATACGGTCGAAACGTCGGCGATTTTAAAATTGATTGAACTTGTTATTTCGTCCTCAACGTGCTAATACACCTTGTTACTGTCAATATTAATTAGTTTCCGGTAATTAAAGGTTGACTGGTATTTTACGAGTACCGGGGAGATAACGGGTACCCGGGTAGCAAAAATAACGGGTATCGTCATCCCTAAGTGGAGCTCGAGAAGCAACAGATGCGCATGCACCGTCTGTCAAGTTCCTGAAACTCTAAGAGTAACCGCCATCTTTATATTCTTATTGACAAAAACAAAGGACGGGAATAGTTTTAGTGCACTCTAGAATCGTCATCTGGAAACACTGGCGTGTCATTGACGTACGTCTTGCGCATTAGCAAAATTCAACCTAGTTTTGGTTTCGATCGACCACTCGACGCTGCACTCTCCATAGCAAAAGAACTAATGGAATTACCTGGAGTTGGTTGCTTGGCAACAGATGATCCCCCGCGCGTCTTTTCCTTGGTAGGAGTTGACGGTAAAATATCAGAGACTACAGAGGCCGACCTAGTCTTTCGCGATGTCCCAGAACTGGAAGGTGAGCTTTCGTACACTTTTCTCTCTTCTGGGTCCGGATTACCTGCATAAAGTTCAAACAGATTTTTAATGCAACAAATAACTTCGGCTCAAAAAAATATATCTTCCTTACAAGCGTTTAGAAATTCCCCACTCGTGTATTATTGGTATAATACGTCATAAGAGATGTAAGAGTCTTATTAAGTACGAATAAAAAGTTTGCGCCCAAAGCCACGAAGCGGCGAGTGCCTACTTCCCTGAGTACGTAAAACGATACGAGATCAGAATTCCAGAGTTACTGTGCCACACAATCCGGGACACAGTCCCCTGTAGCAAATTCTTAAGAGTACGTTTAGTTTCCCCGTGTGTAAAGCCAGCAAAGTAGTTCATTATTACTTATTAGACCTACGTAAACATGCATATAGTAATTCAGTCACGCCTGTATGCGTTTAAGGGTGACTTTAACAAGTTGTCTAAACTTTAGTTTGAAGATGAATGAAAGATTTTGACAGATAAACAATGCATTGTTCGCGACAGCATTGTCTTTATATCATTCTATCTGGCAGGTCCTTTCCCAGAAACAGACGATGGCAACAAATACATCTTCGTTGTCATGGATTATTTCAGTAAATGGCCTGAAGTTTATGCACTACCAAATCAGGAAACTAATACCGTGGCAAGGGTCTTGGTTGACAAATTCTTCAGAAAATTCGGCGTGCCATTAACGCTTCATTCGGACCAGGGACGGAATTTTGAATCGGAACTTTTCAAGAAGATCATGGAACTTCTGGGAATCCGCAAAACAAGGGCGACTCCGACTTAAGGGCGAATTCTGCAGAATTTTAGGCAGGTGACTTGGTGTGGCTGTATAATCCACAGAGGAAAAAAGGAAAGTCTCCCAAGTTATCGCCACGTTGGGAGGGTCATATATAGTTATCAACGACGTGGTACACAGAATCCAACGTACCCAGAGATCAAAGATGAAAGTGGTTTATCTTTAACGGTTAAAGACTTACAGTCGAGTAGATTTCTCTGATCGGGACGATCAGAACTAAGAGGGGGGCAATGTTACGCCCGACTGGTCGGTCCACAGAGATTCGGGCCGAAGCGGCAACGCTGAGCGCCGATCGCGACCCCGGGAACCCATCTAGAATAAACGAGAACCGGGAACAGTCTTTGTTTTCGAAAGTACGAGAGTGTGTTCAGGCCGGGTATATAAACCAGCGAGCCGCGCGACATGGGATCGAATAGATAGTGCAGTGTAGTAAATAAGCGAAATAAGCGGACAAGCGAACAGTGCAAATTGTTGGTAGAGAGTAATGGTGTTTTAATCGTGTAGTAATACGTCAAATATATAGTTTAAACTTCCGGTAGGTTTAAAACTTAAGTTTTAAAAGTGGCACTGAAGCCGTTACTTTTAAGCTTAATTAGTGGGCTAATTTAAATCATAACCTAAGTGGTTAGGTTTCCGGTCGGCTCACCCTTAAATTCAGCTTTATCCAGGAGATGTAAGGGGTCGATTTCCTCTAAAACCGGAAGATGCTCCGCGTCAACACTTGAACTTATTGTCTCGAGGATACTTGCTTGTCTTCTCGTCAGTCTTCTGGTTGTTGTATAATCACCTAAGTGACTCAAGGCTCTAGATTTTCCTTTGGTAGCTACGGGAAATGAGAAAACATTTAGAGGTGCTACTTTCGGCTAAAAATTCTGATTGAAAATCATCAAAGCGCCCTGATTTTATTATAATAATGGGTACAAATGTGACATATTATCTTAGCTGTCTTATACATTCTTCCAGCGTTCGTATACGTCGCGTTGCCTTGGAATTTTTTTTTTAATGGAAAGTAAAGCCGAGTGATACCTCGTTTTGAAAGTCTCTTACGTTACCAAATTTCATCATCAGGCAACTGGTACTCAAACATTTGTTTCTCTAAAAGCAAAGAAAAATGGGGTGGACCCTTTTCGAAGGGAAGCCCGTTTACACCTGAACTCTAGTTTAAGCCCAAGACATACAACTGGCCCTTGGTAAGACGTTGTACAGAGCAGAAGCAGGCGACATCCACCAGCATGTTTCAGATCCGACACTGCATGGCAGATGGCTCTTGGTTGGAGAAGCAGCCCATATTGCTCTGTACCTAGCTGGTTATCGGAACCAGAACGAAATGAAAAAAGAATGTAGGTAGTCACCAATTTGTCGATCAACCCATCTGCATACTAGTTTCGGGGTCTACCCCTCACCAGTACAGCTTTGGCCTGTCGACAAATTGTGTCATCAATTCGTCAAAAAAACACTCTGGCCCTTGGTAGTTGAAGAGGTTTAGCAATGAGTCTTGTTTTTTAATATTGCTAGTTTTTTTTTGGCCTTTTGCATCTAACAATTATTTTAAAACATCTGTAATAAAACAGGTAATTTTATCAACTTACTTCTTGTTGGTACTTCTTTGGACGTAGAAGCAATGGGCTCATTGTCTGTTTCGCGTATAACATGCAAAACAGGTTCCTGACTCGTTACTCCCAAAGATAAGTCATCCAGATTAATACTCTTGCTCCTGAAACAATTACGTACACGAAAATGTGCTTTAGTGACTCGAAAACTTCACATTTTCTTAAACATTTCAAAAACCTATAAAGCCACTAAAGGATCTTAAAATGGTGCTTTATTCTGGGCGACTATAAAAAAATTTAACAGACTGGTTTAAAAAAGGTTTACTCACCTGGTAATTCTTTTGGTGCCACTAATTGGCTGTTGATCCATACTATTACGTCTTCCTACAGTTGTTTTTTTCTGCGTTTTGGTTAGCCGCTTAGAGTAAATCATGAGAGGTCCCACGTCTGTATCTAAATAATTTAAAACTATTAAATAACATATCTGCTACGCCTAAAGAAAAATAAATTAATTACAGATAACTGTAGTAGTAGTGTAGTTGTAGATTTATTTATGTTATTTTTTTAAACATGCTATAGCGAATTCCACACAAGGAGATTATACCTGATTTTTGGTCTGTCTTCTCATTCGCATCTTCCGGGACTGGACGGTTGACGGTGTCTTCGAAAAATGTGCCAAGATCAGAAAACAACTTTCTGGTCCGATGCCCTATATCAACAATTTTTTTTTGTAATATTATAATTGTAACATCTTGGAAATAAAAAAACCTTTCGGTGAGTCAAGTTAGCATGAAGAGTCTAATGCAAACCCCACAAAATGTTGTATGTGCATTGTACCCTGTAACACTTTGTGGATAAAATGGCGAAGGTCCAGTTTCCATAATTTTTTAAACAGTGACGTCGTACGCGCAAACGTATCATACCTTGTTTCTCTATACACCATGTATATAGAGGAGCATTAAGGAGATATATTATGCGTGTATTAAAAAAAAACTCAAGTAGGACATAGAATTAAAAAAAATTGAAAGTCGAAAATATTATGGTCTGATTTTAATTTTTTTTTATAAACTTATTCCATCTTATCCGTGGCTTGCTACATGTAAATTATTGGGCGCAATTTACACGAAATATTTACCTTGTGCTGTTTTCTTTGCAGTCTTTGACCTACTTGTTTCATCATCAACGGCACTGGTACTCATTGAACGTCTCCTGTTGGTTTTACCACTCTCGGTTGACTGCGACGAAACGTTGTCCACTTCTGCAGGAGAAACATATTTCAAACTGGCAAAAAGTCAGTTGTCATTTATTATATAAAAAAAAACTTTATGAATCAGACTTAATGAGGGCTCATCTTTCTCTGAAATGTCGAAAAACAAAACTCATAATTCTTAAACTGCCTCCTTCTTACACTGTTTCAACACTGAGCTACCGAACAAATATTAAAAGGATGTATTCACGAGAAAAATCGATAACTATCAGTTAGAAAATTTGTAAAAGCTGGCTAGTGATAGAAATTACTTCAAATTTGCAAAATTTAGTCAAACTCAGTTGTCATTTATCATATAAAAAAATTTACGAATCAGATTGAATGAGGGCTCATCTTTCTCTGAAACGTCGAAAAACACAACTCATAATTCTTAAACTGACTCCTTCTAATACTGCTTCAATAGCTAAACTATCGAAGAAATATAAAAGGGATGTATTCACGATAAAAATCGACAACTCCCAGTTGGAAAATTTGTAAAAGATGGCTAGTGATAGAAATTACTTCAAATTGGCAAAAGTTTGCAGAATTCGGTTGTCATTTATTACATAAAAAACTTTACGAATCAGACTTAATGAGGGCTCATCTTTCTCTGAAATGTCGAGAAAACAAAACTCATAAATCCTAAACTGGCTCCTTCTAATACTGTGTCAATAGCCAGTATCGAAGAAATATTAAAAGGATGTATTCATGACCAACATCGGGGGCACCTCAAATGGCAGTATGCGCATCGGGCAGTATTCACAACTACTGGCCAATCAGGAAGTAATACAATGTAAGGAAGTAATGTAAATAACAACGCCATATTGCCAACGAAGATTGGAACCGCCCCCAGAAATCGCAGTTCAAGGATCTGATGTTTATAACATCAACCAATCTCGCGCAAATGGCATAATAAATTCAAAGTAGATAAAAAATAATTAAGACAATGTTTACTCGACTCATGGCGAAAGAAACGGTTTTAGAACTCCTAATTGATATCCCTAACCACATGAAAGGGAACATGAAAGAGTGCATTCTAACCTTTCAAGGAGCAATGATTTTGCATAACAACAGATCAATGTCCTGAACAGATTCTTCGGAGGTACCTACCACTTTCTTGAGAAGAAAGCGCCCTGCGCCTCCGTGTCATTCGCACGCCCTCATTTTGAACCGATGGAGCTTCTCTAGTTGGACCGATTTGTTCTCTACCGATTTCTTCTTCCCTCGTTTTCACAGCGTTTACGTCTTTTACTGGTATGTTCTTTTCTAGGTCTGACGGACAGGTGGAAACTCCGCGGGCGTATGTTCGTCGCGTCAATGCTCTCGCTAATCTCGGAGTGGCATCGAAATCAATATTTGAGTCTTCTTTAAGTGTCGGTTTAGTGATTTTTTCTTCAACATTTTCTTCCACAACATTCGGGGCTCCTTCTGGTTTTATTTCCTCGGTAGCCAGTTCAAGGTGTGAAGAAATATTCGGCACTTTTCGCGTATACGTTCGCCGCGTCAAAGCTACGGCCACTTTCAGAGTGGCATCGAAATCAATATTTGAGTCTTCTTTAAGTGTCGGTTTAGTGATTTTTTCTTCAACATTTTCTTCCACAACATTCGGGGCTCCTTCTGGTTTTATTTCCTCGGTAGCCAGTTCAAGGTGTGAAGAAATATTCGGCACTTTTCGCGTATATGTTCGCCCCGTCAAAGCTACGGCCACTTTCGGAGTAGCATCGAGATCAATAGCGCTAGAGGTACTATGGGGTTCTCTTGTTTCTGCCGTTATCTGGTCATCCACTTCCAAAGGCGAATGGGAGGTGGTTTGAATATTAGTCTTGGCAGTTGGGTCACTAGATAAATTTTTTGTACCTAAAATTTAGAGAAGAAAGCAAATATAAATGCTTTACATAGAATTACATTGAGCACATTGATCAAAGCGATTTCTGTTAAAGTTTTCGGCGCCATTTTGTCGGGTAGAATAGCTATTCCCTCCCGAATTCGATTTTTTTTCTTGCAAATAGCCCACAGGAAAAGGTGGCAAATTTTCAAATCAGGTTAGTGCGCGGGCCCTTCAGAAAGCCGACCATACGAGATGACCGACCGTTCAAAACTGCACTGTCTGCTTACCCGATACATTAAATTCTGACGGTATTTCCTTACCTTTATAGGTCTTCTTTACAGTGCGCAGCACCAGCGGGACGTTAGGGGAATCATCAGACGGCTTCAAAGTGCACTGCAAAGCTACAGATCGCATTTCTGTTTTGTTGTTACAAGAAGAGAGCTGCTCATGTTTTTCTGTCTCTGGTTCATTTAAAATCTCGCTAGGGGAAAGAAAAAATTATTTAAACTACTCAAAGGCGAGCGATCATTATTCGACAACACTCAAAACATCAGAATTCCCCATTTGAAAGTCGAAGTCAAATAAATGAAATTTATTTTCATGACGGAAAAACTCAAAAGTTACTTTGGATCAAAAATGTCTACTTACTCAGCTCCTCCGTCCTTGCAATCATCTTCATTTCGCACTTCATGCGCCTGAACTATTTCTTCGACTTCTAACATCGACACATCCATTTCATTATCATATTGAAGGAAATCAGGATCCCCTTCTTCTAAATTCGACACTGATTCTGCCGGTTTATCTACCTCGATTTGACGGTGACACGATGACGTGACAAAATGTCTATTGTCCGGGGATGCCAAGTCCCTACCCGACACGTCCGAGTCCGAGTCACGGATGGATTCCATATTGAACGCGCGGTTTAAAGGATTGTTGTAATTGTCATCGTTTAAACCTACAATATTTTTTGTTTAAAACTAACAATTATTCGAAAAAATTCACCTGGAGTGCGATAATAGAAATTCTAGAGAGAGAGAGCACAAATTATAATTTGCACTCCACGTGAATATATATCGTATATCGCTTCGCACCTTCAGCACTTTCACTAGAACCAGACGACCCGTTGCTTGGGGTTGACGAGGCAGAGCTACGTGTGGAAGTCTCACCAGTATAATGAGATTTGTCATCACATTTGTCTGAATTATCATCACTGCTGGAGTTGATTTCGATTACATCTTGGTCACTGGCAGCGATGTTATGAGTTTCCACATTTTGCGTTGTTTCTAGTATTAAGAAAAACCATATTACAAGCTACAGATTAGTATTTTTCAGCGTAAAGCTAGTCTATTACTGAAGTGAAACCAAGCCAGTTTTCTGCCGAAGTTGTCGGATAAGTCGCTTGGGTTTATTACTGTTATGACACACTATTTAATTAATTTAAAAGCGCTTTATAACAGTCAGAAAAGTACTGACATATTTAGTATTATAGTAGGGGATGTTCATTTAAAAGTAATTGACTCAAGTTGGCTGTAAAATAGTGAAAGAAAAGGATAAAGTAACAAAAGCCTATTTACTTTGACTATGTCGTCCTTTTGTGCTAAAAATTCATAGCAAACATGATGACTTTTTTTCTAATAAACACTGTGCATTTGCTTAAAAACTTATTTAATTTTGCACAGCAAGCGGAGGATTTTTTAATTCTTTCTCCCTCATGTGGACGGAAAAATGTCCAGGCGATTGCTCATGGTAGAGGTAAAAAAAAAGGCGAAGGTTCTCTCAAAATGAACCCACAAATTACGCTGAAGGAGCCCAAATTGGATTTAGAAAATAATCTAATTTTAACGAATCTTTGCATACAATCCCTTTGACTTTACATATTTCTTATGCGATTTTACGGAGCTGAAGTATTTATAATATTAAGGGTGTCAAAACAAACATACCGATATTGCAACCATCATCGTCGAAGCTATCCACTAACACCACACACTCGTTTCCGTCATCCTCTTGACTACCACTATTCAAGAATCCTTCGGAATAATTCTCGGCGACGTCACCGGCGTTCACTTGCTCGCGAACTTGTTTCACATCCTCGCTGCCGCTGGACAAATCCTCGTAAATATTTATGTTTTCAGCCTCTGCGTCTTTGGCTCGATCGCTTAAACGAACACAGTCTTCGTCTTCAGAAGACCCCTTCGACGTTTTGGGTGAGTGAGGTCTCTCGACGGTGTCACGTTGTGAATTACGACCATTATCATCATCACTGATTGTGTCATATTTAATATCCCGAATCAAAAAGGACGAATTGGATTTCTCCGATATTTGATTTCCTTCGTCCTTAAAAAGTTCAGTTCTCTGAAGGCGGCTGTTCCCTTTCGTGAATCGGGACAAAATAATATTACCTAAAATAAATATTCGTAAAGCAATTTTGCATTACTTAAGATTAACACTAAAAACAAAGTATCTTCAGAGAGAAAGCTCCACGGAATAACTATTCCTTTTACAATATGTTTTAGCATCATTTTCTTGTTGTGCTGACTGAAGTCACGTACACACAGTTGCCGGGTTCAAACGGCGAGAATGTATAAAGCAGACAAACGACACTAATCCGAAAACTTTATGTAAGTAAATGTAATAAGACAAAAACAAACACACTTTTCTTAAACATGATAATAAAATATACCCGTATCTCGATCCCGTACAGTATCTTCAACTAGCTGCTTCGTGTTCAACACTGTGACGGATCGAGATACGGGTTAAACCAAAAAGTACTTACCCGTATTTCGATCCGTCACAGTGTCTTCAACTAGCTGCTTCTTGGTAATTTCCGTGGTTCTCGAATCCAGGTTTACATTGCTGTTACTAAAATAACTAAAGCCTATAGGCTCAACCGGGCTAACGGAGACCAGCGATATACTAGACACATCGGTCGAATCAGATTCAGAAAAACTGTGGCCCAACGACGGTACTTCAGACCTCTCAGGGGCACCTGTATTGGGATTCTCCCGAAATGCTGAATACGCGTTTTGCTCTAGTACGACTCTGGAGAGCGATTTACGGCCTCTAGACGGTTCTGTTGATTTTCTGGCCAATCTCGGACTTGAGCGAACTGGGGTTGGATATTCGCTAAATGATCCTGCCAAAGCAAAAACTTTAACTACTACCATAAACTTATTAAAATAATATACGGATAACATCAATCCCTAACAATAAATCGAAAATGTAACTCCCCAGTTGTCTATGAAAATCTCGCACATGGTAGAAAAAATTTTACTGCGCTCCATGTGCCGATTTAAAAATGGGTGACATTTAAAAATTCTCGCGCATACGCAGTTAATGTTTTTCGAGTAAATACGCAGTTCGATCGTTAGTTGTTTCGGCGTCACTCAATTATCTGCTTACTACAACCAAATTTCACCTATGCAAGCAGCAAGAAACTTAAATACTTACTTTTATAGCTCTTTCTAGCCCTGGGACTCTGAAAACTAGCCCCACTTCCTGATGACTCTTGTTCTTTTACCTCGAGATTAGTAGTTTCTTTTCTATTGTCCACAATTACTGAGGAATGCGGCGCCAATAATGATGCATCGTCCCTCTCTTGGCTATGCACAAAATCGGATGTGCTCTTAATTACGGAGGTAGACTTTAACCAAGAATGTTCCTGTGTCGTTTCGTCAATGGTGTGATCGTTTTGCTCTACGCTTTGTTCCGGAGAATAAAACTTGTCCTCTGAGGCATCAACGGAAACTTTAGATTGCTGGCTGATATTATGAGAGCCGCTACGATCAGTGGAGCTGCCCGAATATCTCAAGTCATCAAATTTCACATGGGGTTTTAATGTCGTTCTGGAAAGGAAAAAAACACACCATTCATTGATAGCGTGAATAATGGATATCAAAGGTAGCACACAAAACTGTACCGCTCATCACCTTTGAAGTACAAAATAAAGCATTTTTGCACAAAAATATGTGACCCCAGAATGATATGTGTAATTCACAACTTACCGAAGTGACTTCCTGGGAGTCAGCCCTAAACTGGCCTTCCTAATCGACTTTTCATATTCGGCTTGCAGCGACGTATTCACAGAAGTGTTTTCGTTAAAAATACTATCGTTAAGAATGGTGTGTAACTTTAGAATACTCTGCGGAGGGACACAGTCTTCTTTCCGCTCCGGTGAATGCTTTCTCTTCACAATTGGAGTACTCAATTTGGATTTTGCGGCACTCAAGAGGGGGCTTTTCGGCTGAATGGGAGTTGTTGTAGTTGCGCGGGAGGAAAGTTTAAGCCTTTTACACGGCGGGGGAGAAAGATCTCCTTCGGAGGGTTGTTCTATTACCTGAACGATTAAAAGAAAATAAATATAAAACAATAATTCTTCATAGAAAAGAGTGCAATATTACTAGAACCATTGTCTATACAGGTAACCCTTTTTCGAGTTTAACCATGATGATATCGGGTATTTGAAGAGATATGAAAGAGGTTAAATTAGGGCAAAATTGCGCAATTTAGTATATAAAAATGTCTGACTACTGCGATGTAAACGCTGCTAATTTTAACTGCTCTGGCGCCTCAATTTAAGAAACCGTTTATAACGTCTATATTATAGTCGCTTTGATGAATACAGTTGTTCAGGAGTAAATCTGTTTAGTAGGAAAGCCTATATAGATACAAACATTTTGAAAAAAATAGTACCTACGGGGTGCTCATTAGAAATCGTGATCTACAAAGCTGTGAATTTTTGACAGAAAAAGATGACATAATCAAAGTAAATGGACTCTTGTTCTTTCATCCTTTTCCTTTGACATTTCACAGCCAACTAGATAACGTTTTATAATGAACACCCCCTATGTATAGACAATGCTGGAATAATGTAAGTGGCGCCATCTAATGATAGCAGACGGGTGACTGAAATACACCGTCAGATGGCGACGCCATAACAGGCAAAAACAAATTTCATCATCCATCAGGGTGAAGATTCATAAATCGGTTTGCTGTAATTGCTTCACTACCACCATCAGTACAGTGCAAGCGTAGGAAGAACCCGGACCAAATATTGATTCAAATTCATCATCTATCAGGTTTAGGATACACATACACAAACCGCTTTATGGTTCTTCAGCTTGATGGATGATACAATTTGGTTTCTTCTGTTATAGCGCCGCCACCTAACGGTGCAAGGCGAAATCCCGGTCACCCTTCTGTTCTGCGTGGAGTGACGAGTACTCGGTAGAAAACTATTCTCTGTTCAGCGAGGGTTCAATATGACGTCACATTCCTCATCTCATTTCATTAGAAAAAGATCGCCAAAAATCAAGCGTATTATTACTTCTTATTAATAATAAAACCACCAGCTAAAGTCAGTTTGACACTTAATGTCAAAATGTCATCAAAATTTACAAATTCTGGATTAATCGTCTCCGGCAAAAGAGTGTAAATATTTGTGAAATGGTTACAAAATGCCTTGGCGCTTGGTGCTAAAGTGGCACGAATAACATTATTACCAGTAGATGCAGTGTTCAAGGCAAGTTTCTATTTGTTGTATTTTTGAAGACTAATTACCATATTTTTACCAGTTCAACTGACATTTTATCAGAGACAGACGTTTTTTTTTGTATGACGTTACAATTTATGACGTAATATTTAACCCTCACTGAACAGAGTTTGGTTCCTTGCATATTCTTTACAAAGGAGAGTACAACATTACTAGATTAATATTAACATATTTTACCTTGATTTTTAGCACTGAAGGATTTAAGGCAGCTCTATTCCTAAAGGCTCTAGGAATTCTCAAAAACGGAGTGTTCTCAGTGGTGACTACGTTGTTACTCTCTACTGTATCACTGAACGTTTGTTTCGCTTTGCTTAAGGCTGCGAATATAACGCTGGACTTGTACTGGTCTTTCTCTCTGGCATTGTGGACAAAGACCGAGAACGGTGTCGGCTTGGGCAATTCCTTCCAAAGAGTAGTGCGCTCCTTTCGTACAAGCTCAACTATGTTTCGGTTTACGTCCGGTAATAAGTTTTTGAACATTTTTACAACAATATCAGCGGTGGAGCCTTCTCTTTGACCAATCAATCCTAAAGTAGACGAAACGTAACAAAAGTGTAATAAAAGAAATAATAATTACTAAAAATGTGTATGTCTTCGTATGTAGAAGTGTCTTTGCCTACCTTGTGTATCGGGATGTCTTCTGCGCGTTGAAGAATACGCGTCGAATGCCTCCAAAAACCTAGACCGCAGCAAATGATAAAAAATCTGCAAATCCTCACACCTGGGACTTTTTGTATTGTGCAAGTATTTGAAGAACGCTCGCTCTTCGTCCGAGCTTAAGTTTCTGTACAACAGCGAGTACAGCGTGTTGTTCTTGTTGCATTCGTTGAAAATGTGCGTCAACAGTGCATACTCGTTGGGGCCTAAAACGGCAACCATCATTAGAAAAACTTCAGACACCACAAGCATGCCGATTTGTCACCTTTATGTTGCAATCGGAATTTAAACGCTTCGTCCAACATATTTCTCGAAATCAACAGACTTATGACGGTGAGGAGGTCTTTCTCGTCTTGAATGGAGGGTTTCCTGACCTGTAGCAATGAGCAGAAATGTCAATAACGTCATTACACATGCAAATAACGTCATTACACATGTCAATAACGTAATTACACATGTCAATAACGTCATTGCACATGTCAATTCCTATTTTAGCTTTTATCTGATTGGCTTAAATTCAACTGTCAAATTACGCTCCGTTCCGCTTTTAACCAAATTCCGCTGTATGTGACGTCGCCCTGAATGATTGAAAATCAGCTGGTCTATCATTTTGATGTGAACCAGAACCAGAACCGATGCGAAACGAAAATGACTATAAAGGTTATAACTACAGCTAAAAATAGGAAAATTTTACTTTGATGTGGATGTTTACATTTCGGAAAATTGCGCCGCCAAATGCGGCAAGTGAGGGGAACCAAAACTCACGCGGCCTTCCCAAAGAGTTGTTTCACCCAGATAATTGGGACCAAAAAGAACGCAAGTCCTAAAAGTGAAAAATATTGATTGTATAAGCCTATTCTGAGGGATGAACGATCTTCGTATATTATTTCATAATCTTCGAAAAAATTTGAAAAAATATTCAGTTTTTACTTTGAAAATCGATTAGCACTGTTTAACGACATCGGAGGGGGAAAGTGATTAGGAGGTCGGAGACAAAAAACATTTTAAGGTACCATCTTACAGAGCAAGCGGATCGATTGCTCGGTTTAGGCACAAATCTACCTCAAAATCAACGTTTAAATAAACTTCTAAAATTGCTCGTGTCCTTTTATCCGTCTTAAACAGTTAAAAATGTATCAAACGTGTGAAAAAAGTACGAAACGCCTAGCATCACTTTGAGTAGGTAACAAATGTATTGTCGCAAAGAAGCATAAACTTGAAGCATTCTTAGAAATGTTCGGTCGATGACCAGTTTAGTAACCAAGCACTAGTTGACCCAAATTTAAAAATTAAACCTTGCAAATTTTTTCAACATGTGGGTAGGTACATCGAACCGCTCATGGAAAATGGGACGATGTACCCACATGGGTCATGGAAAAGAAGGTTGCAATCGTTTGGGAAAAATGTGCTGACAATAAAAAAAGTTGGCACGAGCGTTTTTGAGAGAGAAACGGCAGTGTTAGTCTGGGTGCTCACGAAGAAAGTCCCGTTTTGGGGGGGCTCACGAGGGGTTGGTGCAGGGAGCCGCGTTTGGGCTGGTCGGAGGTCGACATTACGCCGGAAGGACGATCGACCACCATCAGGTACCAGCCCACTGTTTAAAAGTAAAAAAAGAGTCAGTTTTGGGGCTCGCAAAAACAGTCTTTAACTTGGGGACTCGCGAGGAGGGTCGTTTTTGGGGAATTGGTGAATAGGGGTCGAGGCGCGTCATTACGCTGAAAAAGACGAACGACCACCATCAGGTACCAGCCCATTGTTTAAAAGTTAGTTAAAAGAGTCAGTTTTGGGGCTTGCGAAGGGAGTCCGGTTTTGGGGGCACTCACGAGGGGTAGGTGCGGGGAACCGCGTTGGGGCTTGTCGGAGGTCGACATTACGCCGGAAGGACTAACGACCACCATCAGGTACCAGCCGATTATTTAAAAGTGGAAAAGGAGTCGTTTTTGGGTTACGACGAGGATTTTGCTGAGGGACTTGCACGTAGGCAAGACTCCAAGATTTGAAGTTCAGGTTGATTTTTTCGGGAGCGGTACGGCAGATAGACGAACGACCACCCGTCGAAGAGTAATTAAATGTTTTTCAAAAATTTGTTATCGTCCCAGAACAAGGAAGAACCGCCCTTGTTGCTCTAACAGTACCCCTTGAAGTACGTTAAATTGGTTGGCACGATATGGTCCTCCTCTACGGTTAACTTAGGTAAGATCCATTTGTTATAACGGTGTCTGTTTTCAAATTAGTCGTTTTCTTAAAGTAGTTAAGGTAATTTTAAGGCACAGAAAATAGGAGTTTACTTGAATCGCATCTTACCATTTTTAATTTAACCCCCTAGTTTTGAAAGCCCCATTCGGTGATTAATTCAACATAGGACCCTTCGGGGGAGGTAACGACTACCTGATACCCATTTAAAGAATAGAAATTTAAAGCGTAAATTAACCCGCATTCAAAAATAATAATTTTGCGCATAATAGTTTCACACCGCTTTTTTTCCTCGCGACATGGGGGAGGCGCCGCCAAAAATGAGAACGAAAGCTACAATTTACACCAAACCGAACAAAAACCTATCCCAAGTCAAACCTTATTAAAAGATTATGAATCAAGGGCGTGTTTACCTGTAAATATTGCAGGGCCAAACTGGGTTGCTCCTGCATCAACAGCGACCTCATCATAACCGAGTGATGCCACTGATAAAGATCTTCAAGTAAGACGCACGGATCTAAAATGGTTTCGAGCGCCGTTTCGTAGTGATCGTGGTCGAGGAGCCAAAACGCCTGAAGGATTTTGGTTTTGCTCAGAGACAAGGCGAAAATCTGAGGAAATTTCAGCAGAAGTTTGGTGATCTGAAAGTTACGAAAAATATATATATATATACCTATTTATAAACAATAGTGAAGTGAAACCAAGCTAGTTTTCTGCCGAAGTTGTCGCTTCCCACAGACAGGTGGCCGAGATTCGTACCTATACTGTCTGGGGACGACGTTCAGCAGAGTATCAAACTCATTTCTCTATTAGGCAGAAGAACCATAGACCGGTTTCGCTCTTATTAGAGCTCATCAGTATGGTATACCTCAAACCTGATAGAAACACGAATTCAAATTATTATTCGAAAAATTCTTGGTCTCTATTGCTCAAGGCACTGTGTGTGTGTGTGTGTGTGTGTATGCAAGTGGCGCCATCGGACGACGGCAGGTCCTAAGGCAGGCGAGATAATAGTGAAGGCCATCTGTCTGTGGGAAGCGACAACTTCGGCAGAAAAATGGCTTGTTTTCACTTCACTATTATTTCGCATGCCCTATTGGAAACATCTGTCGTCGTCCGATGGTGCCACTTGCATACACACACACACACACACAGACACGCAGTGCCTTGAGCAAGAGTGGAGACCCAGTAATTTTCAAACTCGTGTTTCTATCAGGTTTGAGGTATACCATACTGATGAGCTCTAATAAGAGCGAAACCGGCCTATGGTTCCTCTGCCAGATAGAAAAGTGAGTTTGATACTCTGCTGAACGTCGTTCCCAGACAGTATAGGTACGAATCTCGGCCATCTGTCTCTGGGAAGCGACAAGTTCGGCAGAAAACTGGCTTCGTTTCACTTCTCTATTATCTCGCATGCCCTAGTGGAAGCACTTGCAGTCGTCCGATGGCGCTACTTGCATTTATAAACAATGTGATGGACAAATTAACAGATCTAATTAGCTTACCTTATGCTCATCCACACTGGCGTTAATATCCAGCAAAGTATATGCAACCAGGGAATGCTTGTCACTCAAGCTGGGACCGTCTATGAGGTACGTTCGTAGCACAGACTGGAGAGAAGGGGCTGGATATAAACCACTTCCGCCGTCTTCTTGCCATTGCTGCCTTAAGGTATCACCGCCAACTGCAATAAGAGATGCCAAGTTAACCGTATGTGCCTCATCAGAGATTGGTTAGCAATACAGCCAATTAAGTGTGCTACTTTTGTGGAAGAAGGATGTGTTTACCCATATTGTTTATCATGTTGTCGATGAACAGCAAACAGTCTTTCTCCGCAAACGTTCCGCCGCTTGACAGTTGCAGTTGCGCTCTCTTTTTATTGTAATACTGCGTTAGTTCGTTAACCGAATAAGGGGCGTTCACTAAGCTATCCACTTGTCCACGGGAGTGGCCTTCGGGTAACAAACCCACGTTAGACATCCACAATACTACCTAAAGCGAAATAAAAAACAGACCTAGAGTTAATTGCACCAGGTTCAACGTAAGGTACCACTTACTTCAAAATATACGACCAGATTTTCCAGCGACTTCTGTTGTTCCAACAATTCGTCTGGATCGGAAACGAATTTACTGAGTTTTGCAGAAATAAATTTATAGACGCTGCAAAGGTTACTAATCTGATTATTTCCGTTCGAAATCAAGGCCAAAGTGTTTTCGTCCAATCTCACTCCTGAATGATCGAAAAGAGGAACGCAATAATTGTACAAGGCGTTTTTCAACTCCACAGCTCTCTGGAGGGCCCAATTTAAAATATTGTAAATGCTCAATCCGGAAGCCTTGAACGAATCGTTCACAAGCTTAGACGCTGCCTGGCAGAGCCAGCCGACCAATTTTTGTTCCAGGACTACGTTGAGTAAAATTTCACGCTCGTAATCCTAGAGAATTTGTCATTAATATTGAGAATTTACTTCATATATCACTACTTACTACGTCTAAATTATGGTTAGGCTGAATATCAAAAAATAATGGAACTAAGCCCAACGTGACCACTCGTTCGGAATAACTTTCGGGCCGGACTAAAGCCAAATGTTGACTGGCTATAATTTTATCTAAAAAGTCTTTCTGCACCCCCTTGTTGTGAATTTTTATTATATTCTCCGAAGTTAATCCCCACAAATCTGAAATAATTTTCATCAGCTTAAACTGTGAGCCGTGGTTACATTATTCTAAGAACAGGGAGTAAACAGCCTGAACACTCTTTTGTTACCTTAAAAATTGTCGCGTGCATTTCACATGTACAGACAGAATACGCTATTCACCGCGTCTTTAGCGAAAACACCCAAGTGAATCACTACCCGCGGACAAAATGCGAGCCAAGGCGTCCAACCTCCGCCCATCCCTATCTCTCCCCCCAAGGTGCCGTTTGCCTAAGACCGTCCATGTCGCGTAAATCGCTTAGATGGTAAATTAATGACCGAACTCCTCGCGGAGGCAGGGCCGAGTAGCGAGAAGCCCAAAAGACGGACCGTGCTCGATCCTATCACTGGGATGGAGGTAGATGGGCCGGAATCACGGGGGACAAGGCCTAGGACCTTTGCAGAGGCAGCAAAGGCCCAAAGGATGCTTTCCGTAGTCGTGGAAGGTTTTGCAAAAGTGAGCTAAGCTGTCGACTCACCTTCAAGTTGCAGGCATCAAAATTAAGAAGGCCACCCTCACCAAAGAGGGTTTGAGGCTGGCGCCTGAGTCTGTGTGCTGGCCTCGGTGGAGCGTAGGTTCCATACATACACTTCGCCGACGCGGACCTTAGGCACAACTGGCCTTAGTTTTGGCCAAAAGCTCAGATCCCACAATTTTTAAAGTGGAAAAACTTCTTGGTCTTTCTGTTAAGCCGCTGCCAGCGTTATGGCCATGGGCAGTACAAGTGCCATCATGAGGAGCGATGTGTAAAGTGCGCGGGAAACCACGTGGGACGCTCGCGAAACCTGCGGACGAGACTCGCAACGCGAAGTGTGTACTACGTGGGGCAGAAGACCACCCCGCCAACTAGCTGGGGTGCCCCAAGGGCCCAAAAGGCGCGCAAACGGAAGCCAAAACTCCCAAGAAGGGGAAGAAGCCGTATGGTAAAATGCCGGGCATAAGCCCGAAAGCCACAAAGGGCAAAAGCCCTCAGAAGGATGATGGCCTCATCAAGGCCATCGAAGCCAAGCTGAAAAACTGCATGGATTCGCGAGGCACTCCGCTCCGGTGATGGCTGCTAGACATCCAGAGTCGCTCACCATTATGTCTTGGAACGTTACGTAAGGCAGGCACTACAGACTGACCTCTATATTAGTTCTTCTGGATGTAGAACATGCGTTCGATAGGGTCTGGCATGAAGGCCTGATTTATAAGCTGAGTGACTTACTTATCGTCAGTTACCTCACAGATCGGACAGTCGTTGTAAGGGTCGGATCCTTGCCTTGTCAGAGCACGAGAGGCTGGTGTCCCTCAAGGATCGGTATTGTTTGATTGATCAATTGATCGGTATTGGGGGGCTATGGCCTCAGTATACCCCCTGCTCAACCCAAGAAGCCATCAGTCCGTGAGGGAGAAGCTCCTGCTGCTGAAAGCCATCATGCGGCCGATCCTAACATATGAATCGGTCTCGTGCTGCGCAGGCCCACCTCTCAAGGGTGAAAGCTATTGAAAATATTTACCTCCGTGTGGAGGTATTTCCAATGGCAAATAGTGCGCGACTCCATGAGAGACAAAGAGAGAAGAACCTGAAGAAGGCTTTGATTCAATACGAGCCGGATCTTGCATCAGGGCAACCCTGGAAGCGGCCACGATACCAGTTACGATATCAAGCTGCAGAGTAGAACGACGGCGGTGCCGTAAAAAACCGCCCTGAGAAGCAAGGGCCACATCTCCCGCAAGATATGTCATGCCAAACCAAACAAGCTGGCAAAGCTATGAGATATGAAAACAGGAAAGAACATTAGTGATCGAAATTTTTAGCTTTTTTAGTAGTTTAAATTAGTTTCCTGTGAAAAAGCTAAAAATTTCGATCACTAACATATTTCGCAGAAAATAAATTTCTTTCAACTTTCAGGAAAGAGCACGCACCAAAGAAGACTGCCGGTAGCAGACCGGGGATTTATAGGTAACCGGGCCCGGAATCCCCAAGCGCAAACGGGGTTTTTTTAGTATGTAAGAATCCGACACTACCGGACAGCAGAGCGGGGCTGATCGGTAGAAATGGCCTAAAAACTCGATTCTAAAAGTGCTTAAACCATTTCACTTACCAAATGTCAACGACGTAGGACAAAAATGCTCTTCCAATCGTTGTATCCCCATAAATTGCCTGAGAGACTTCTTGTCCAATTTGATATCAAATAGATGCCCGCTAATGCTATTCTTTATCATGTAGTTTGAACAGTGAGACCAGCTTGGCACCCCTACAATTAGATGCATACAAACAAAACCATGGCACGAAGTAGACATAAAAATGATTTCCATGAAGCAAAGATTAAACCACATATACGAGTACAAATATCTTACTTGGCATTTGCTCTTTATACCACTGGTTCAAGTCAAAGAGAAGAACCGAAGTGGTAATTTCCCTGTCTTCGTCCCACACCAACCAAGATACTAGACACAAAGCCAACGAACTGTGATCCTTGATAGAGGGACATTTGTTAATGGACTGAAAACCGAGGCAGATGCCTCCTTTCACTGGGGACTTGCATTGAGTATCACCAAGTTCAACTTGAAATCTTATAGAACAGTGTTGAAACTCCTAAAATTAAAATTATTCGACGCTATCTATGAATATTAAACAGCTTTTCACGTCATAATTCTGCTCCTAATATCTCTAAAATGGCTCTTTAAAAACATTTCAGGCTTTTAAAAATGCCTTAAAAATTATTTTATATACATATATATATTTTTTCTTAAGACACTTTTTGGCTGGTTTATTTTCATATATGTTGCATAGTTGCAGATCATCAAAAAGTATATATAAACTTACCTCATACAAATTTCCGTAGCCTGGCACCGGAATCTTGTTGTTGAAATAAAACGAATACATCACCGCAAACGGTAAACCCGAATTATGGAGAAGATTATGACTGAAAGAAACCCAAATGTAGCAATAGGCTTTCGGATCGTCGGCCGGTTCTTGGACGTTGAAATGTGTTATGGGGATGTTACCTTCGCAGATGGGGGAAGTGTAACAGAGATCAAGAGTCCTGAAAGATATAGCCGAACAGCTATTACTTTCCTAGGATTAGAGTTAGCAAAGTTACCTCAGATCCCACATCTGGAAAGCTCCGAAATTGTACGCTACTAGCAGCGAAGCAATTTGTGGCGAATAAAAAAGAGCACTGACTTCAACTTCTGACCGATTGACGTGCACTCGATCTTCACCGTCCGTGCCTTTTAACGTAAAATGTTTTGTAAAAGCATATTCCACCACTAGAACAAAGATAATAAACGTCACTAAAGTATGAGCAATAACATCTCCTGAATGCCCTATAGCTCAAAACTTTCTAAATAACTCAATTAAAAGGCACAACCAATAAAATATCACGAATGGGTTATCAAATTACCATTCAAGTGAATTCCAAGATGCTCATCATTAGTGACAGCCCTTGTAATATACTTCTTAATATTGCCCAGTTTGTTCTTCTTCAGAATAGCAATTTTAGAAGGGTTTATCTCGTCTCTCAAAGAATCATCTAGATTTTGCACAGCTTAAATATTAAGAACATTTTGATTGACAAAAATCTTTCTTTAATATTGTATAATCTCTGTACCATGTTCACAGAGTTCCTTGAAGATATCCAAAAGTAAAACATCTCCCCCTAGAAAACCTATTGCTACAATACCATCAAAGTATTTTAGGGGACTTGGTTCAGGAATAACTGATGCTTGGCATCCTGGATTTACAACATGCAGCTTTGTGATCTAAAAACAAAGTCCTATTTAGGGGTCTCAGAGAAAAGTTAATGAGTCATGGTTTTTGTTAGTGATATGGACAATAACTACCATTACCTTAACTTAAAGAGTGTTTTGAGAGATAATAATAACTTGAAAATTTTACAGTATGTGCAACTTCAAAAAAAAATTCATTTTATTTTACCTGTCCTTCAATCGCCACAGCTCTTAGTATCTTAGAGCCAAAACAGTCAAAGACACACAAAATGCTCCCGCTTAAAGGGCAATAAAAGGCCACTAATAGAAATGAGAGCATGCCATGGTCACGCTTCAATTCTTCTACAGCTGTAATCCTTGTGTTCTGGTCTTTTAAAATGCGGCCAAACTTCCAAGAACCAATTTTCCTACCAGTGTCTACAGTTCGAACTTCCAAATATGATTCTTTAATGAGATATATATGCTTCAGGTCAGAGAATATTTGTCCCTGAACAGGCAAATCTGAAATAAAAGTCTTGTGTGTAGGGTTACCACCTTTAAAGAAGACTCAACCCGGAATAACAAAGCTAGAAACTGTGGCCCAGGTGAAAATATTTTGAGGTGCCATGCCCACTTTTTTGTAAATTGTGACTTAAATTTCCCTTCGGTACTAAAAATGTGCTAGAAACAATTGTTTTGAATTTCATTCACTACCAAACGTTAAATGAATTAATATTTCTGAAGACTTATTGCATTCTAAGCTTGGGAGACAGGTCTTTTCTTTTTTTTTTTAGGGGACGCAAGGAACGTTACCAACTTAAGACAGTACCTTTGCCATTCTCTCAACAAATTATCAAAATAAAATATAATTTATTACCCTCCAATCCAATGTGCACATTATCCTCCTCCCCTTCTGAGGGCTCTTCTAAGGGTAAGACAGACGAGGTGTCCTGAGGTATTGCCAGAGACTTTACAATCTTAAAAGACATTCTTTCTCCCCTTTTTTCTACACACAAAAAATCGAAACACAAATAACAGGCAAAATGTTTCTCAAACGTATAACAAAATCACAATTTTGAAAGTAAAAATTTTGGGTAAAGTAGTTACCATGAACACGCTTAACATAGACTACAACACGTTTAAAATGGCTCAAAAAAACGTTACAAATTTAAGATATTAGGAAAAAATCACTGAAAAAAATCTAAAAAAAGCAAAAAACATAATTTTTATTTAAACAGGACGAAAAGTACGAAATAGTCGAATTACCAAGAATGTGATATCGTTTTCGGTAGGGTATGAGCTCTCGAAAGTTATGACTATACCTATCTTTCAATTCTTATTGGAAGAACAAAGGACGGAATCAGCTTCGTACGAATTACTAGTCTTCTATCAGTGTCAATATTGACATGTAAACGTCGATTGTCACTGTGGCGACATTAGAGATGAGCAATTGCAAGGTTAGGTAAGTTCGACTTCGTATCGATATTCGTAAGTAATACTAATTGTAATTGCAAATAGCTGTAAGAGATTTGATGTAGTTGAAACGGATTTCAAAACTCACCTGTTAGACCACCACAGGTGTCCACCTAGCAATTCGTTTCTATTTGTACTATATACCAGAAAGTGGCCGTTTTTAAAGTAACAGGTAGTAATTAAGGTAGAATTAAGTAAGGTTGTTGGGGGTAATCAAGCCGCTGTAGAGAGGTATCATGCGTGCATTAAAAAAAAACTTTAAGTAGGCCTGGAATTAGAATCTTATATAGGTCTGAGATGACTTCATAAAAATAATTGAAAGTCGAAAATGTATGGGTTTCGTGCGGGACGTGACTACATTGGTTGAAAACAAAAAATATATTCTATCTGTGTGCTTCTGCATCAACATAACTAAATTTAAGGGTTGATCCAAAAAGACCTTAGTAGGATTTAAAATTAGTGCAAAAAGACCAATTTTATTGCAAACATTATATAATTAATTATTGAAGTGAAGTTATATTATATTTACTAAAATTCTGGCAAAATGACGTCATGTGCACGAAACCCATGGGTTTCAGAGCAGGATGGCAACTACACTCAGCGCTCTAACTGCACTCAGTGACGTTAGAAGCACATCCCTAGTGTCGATTTGACATTTCATTATTTCTTTTATTTTTATTCTCTTTGTGTTTTTGTTTGTTTTGCTTTTGCAAATGCCGGATGAATACTACTAAATTTTCTTATTTTCTTATTTGAATTCGTTTAATACAAAATCCAAATTTTGCCTTAAGACGCTATAGTTGAAGAACAGCTTAGAAGGTAGGTGTATTCAAATTACCAAATTATATAACTTTACAAGAAACTGACAAAAGTTTGGTTTGTACTGCTATAATAGTGTGGTATATAAATAATTCTAAATGTCCAGGGCCTGTTTTTGGTCTTACTGGAGTCCCCTGGCTCTACAGGCGCAAGGCATCACACAATTTTATGTATATGTTTAATATTTATATCATTGGTAAAACTGGATTTAGAAACTCTCCAGTTTTTAAAGTTTCCAGTTTGTGTTATCTGCACATTGCTAAAGAGAAAAATGTTAAGACTAATACAAATAGCAGTTGGTATCTTCATTGACATCATACGGGCCTTTAATAATGCACTTACAGGCTCCCTTCTCAGCTCCAGCAAAGCAAGAAGGGTAGAATCAACAATAACCAACTGGATTCGCAGTATGGTAGAATCCAGACTGATCACTACATCATTAAACAATGCCACTGTAAAATTCACAACAGCAGGAGGTTGCCCACAGGGCGGAGTCCTTTCACCACTCTTGTGGTCCCTACTAGTGGACGACCTGCTGGCTACTCTAGAACTATGGGGAGTTCAGGTCCAAGCTTACGCGAAAGATATTGTTATCTTCATAAGAAACCACCCAGACGAACCAATCTGTAGCACATTGCAAGAGGTGCGGTTGCGGTGGAGGACTGTACCTACGTCCACTCACATCAAATACAATACAAATATCTATTTTGTGGTTTAGAAATAGTCTTGGTTTTCTCCTTTGTTGAGCCCTTGCCTAGAGCTTTCAAATTCTTAGGGAAGCAATTTTGATTTAATACTCAATTTGATTTCTGGTCTAATTTGCTCCATACATAAATGATAAATGTAATGGTCTGAGTTGCAATGTTTTAGCTCAGCTGCTCACAAATTTAATGTAGAAGTAGATTAATAGTTATATTTGTTGCAGATCCAAGTGTAACATGGCTGAAGCTGGAGTTTGTTCTATAAAACCTCAGTAAGTGAAATTTAATAAATCATTAGTACAAAGGATAATTACAAATCTTAAATTCAAATTAAGAATTTGCGCCACCAGGACCGAAACTGAAAATTGTGCAAAATCACATCTCTTGTATAGGTACCTAGGTACACAAAAAATTGCATACATTTACCATGCTTAGAGTAAAAGTAAAATACTTACTTTATTAGATTTTAATTTTATAAGAAGTGATAATAATCTGTTTTAGGTATGTTTTACCAGAACAAGAACGTAAAATTAATTTGGACCATGTCGCAGAGAAAGATAAAAGTCTATTTGAAGAAGAGCCTCAGGACCAATTAGGTGATCAAGAGGACCCTGATTGTCAGGATGAGGATGATAATGGTAGTACAGTCAATGAAAATGAGCCCGAACCAAAAAAACCTAAACTTCAACAGAAACGCAAATATAAAGGTCAAAACAAAAGAAGAGGTCCCACATTTGTTGTGGATAGGAAAGAGCAACTCTGCGATTTATTGGCGCAAGTCAAGGAGGGTGAAGAAATACCAGAATGTCCCAGAAAAATGTGTCCATACGCTCACGATATTGAGGAATATTTGAAAAAGAAACCGACTGATATTGGGGAGAAATGCTATATTTTCGAAAAAAGTGGAAAATGTTCCAGAGGTTTGGCTTGTAGATTCGGCAAGAGTCACATAACACCATCTGGAAGAAATATCGTTGATGAAAAGAAATTTGAGACATATAGCATTAAAGGGCCTTACGTTAAGAATCAGTTGAATAAGGAAGTTCAGTGGGCTCTTCGCAAGAGGACTTACGATTTTAATTTAGCTGAGAAACTCATTGACAGCTATGATAAGAGTGTCAGAAGTGAGTCCACTACAATGACACCAGATGAGGTAAGTAGTGACTTTTAAAATTCGCCTAGAACATGTATTCAAAGCAAACAACTTTCAGTTTTATACGTTTTTGAAAGGGCCAACCAAAAAAACTTTCGGCTCTCTCACCGACGAAGATATCATTAAACTCAAAGCGCGAGAGAAAAAGACAATCCAGTGGGCGGACAAATTGTATTTGAGTCCTCTGACAACGGTGGGTAACTTGCCATTTCGCAGAATATGCAAAGAATTCGGAGCGGACATCACTTGTGGTGAGATGGCTATGTGCTCGAGTTTATTACAGGGAATGCCCCAAGGTGAGTGATAACATTAAAGTTGGATTGGATAAAATTGTAAAACCATTTATATTGGATATGGACGCACGTTTACTACTGTCTATTGTATTTAAAAGCCGTTTTTTGGCTGAACTAAGACAGTGCCAAAAGTGTAAATGACAATTTTTCCATAAAATAAAATTTATTTGAATAGAGTTTAATAAGTTTTTTTCCTAATTATGCAGCACTATTTTCTTTAATTTTCTAGAATGGGCTTTAACGAAAAGGCATCACACTGAAGATATCTTCGGCGTGCAGTTGTGCGCGAATAATCCTCATCTGTTAACTAAATGCGGCCAGTTGATAGAGAAAGAGTGTGAGGTTGACTTTGTCGACTTAAATCTTGGCTGTCCCATCGACTGGGTGTTTAAAAGGGGCGGAGGTATGGTTTTTAAATTGAATCACATTTCTTCAAAATGCAATAATTATAATATACCGTGTAACTTGTCCACTTATTTTTGACATCTCATTGTCTTTGAATTCCCTATTTTTTTTATATCGATCTCCTTTTCTCCTCTCTATGCGCTCATTTTTAAAAAACCTCAAGTAGCCCGTGGTGACGCAAGTTTTGTGATTTTTTTTTATCAAAAAAGTCAAAATGTTCAGATTTTCATTTTTTTTTAACTTATCTCGGACATGAGTAATTCCATGGCTTGCTACGAGGGTTTTTCTATGAACACCATTTATAAATTTCCATAACTATTTTTTTTTAGGTAGTGGCCTCTTGTTAAGACCCAAAATTTTAGAGTCTTGCGTCAGAAATCTAAGCGACATTTTGAGCATTCCCATGACTGTTAAAACTAGGACAGGTGCTTATAAGGATGAAAATATTGCTCACGAACTGGTATGAAATATTGACTATTATTCTGCAGCCGGTTCTTCACTAGTTTAGAATACAAATGCAATTGCACTGCTTGAAATTTTTTTTAAGAAAGCTAATCTGTGTGCCAATTTGACCCATGACATAGGTAAAGGGACCTCTACGAGGTGTTTGGTTAGATTTAAATCTTTTTCTTCACTAAAATTTGAAGGAATTCAAGACACTTGGTCACTAATTCCCGAATTTACTATATCGTTCGTTATTTGACTACAAAACATAAAAATAGCGGAAAACTTAAAATGTCAATTTAAGAGCCCAAAAAATCACTTGTTTTGATTAGTCCTCTGGGTTATTTTACGTATTATTCTTCCAACCAATAACGACGGAGGCCCACTTGGTGACGTAATAATTGATATAAAAAAATTTTGATTGTTTCTATTTATATTATCTCCGTCATGCTGAAAAAAATTTCAATTGTTTTTTCACCCAACAGTGTTACAAATAACAATGGTGCTCATGAATTGGTGATGATTTGTAGGCGCCTTCCTTTAAAGACTGGGGGGTATCTTTGATCACTATCCACGGACGGTCTAGAGAACAACGATATACAAAATCTGCCGATTGGGCGTACATAAGGCAGGTGGCGGTCAGTGCGACCCCTGTGCCAGTTTTCGGATGTGGCGACGTATTGAGCTACGAAGATTATACAAGAGTGAGGTAAGTTGTTTAAAAAAAAAAAATATATATTTTCACCTTCAGTATTATTAGTTGCGTGCTCTAATCTAATGATAAGACTTTTGTGGTCTGTAGGAAGGAAGCCCCTGAAGTGGCCGGCGTCATGATCGGGCGAGGCGCCCTTATCAAACCGTGGATCTTCACCGAAATTAAACAGCAAAAACTCTGGGATATCTCGAGCAAAGAACGATTCGAGATACTGAAACAGTACACAAACTATGGTCTAGAACATTGGGGATCGGACAGCAGGGGCGTGGAGAACACTAGACGGTTCGTGTTGGAGTGGTTGTCGTTCTTACACCGATACGTTCCCGTGGGCTTGTTGGAACGACCGCCGCAGAAAATCAACGAGAGACCTCCGTATTACAAGGGCCGAGACGACCTTGAAACGTTATTAGCATCGCCTTCGGCAGCAGACTGGATCAAGATCAGCGAGATGCTGCTGGGAAAGGTGCCTGAAGGGTTCAAGTTTATACCGAAACATAAGGCCAATTCGTATCAATGAGTTTTGTTTATACAAAACTGGCATAATATATATAAGTAATGATAAGGAAAATTGTTGTAAATTGCATTGATTGCACTGTTTCTAATAAATAACTTTGCGACAATTTACATAAATGTATTGCTAGAAAAGTTTTGTTGAATATTTCTTATTAGGCTAATGCACAAGCTACCCATAATAGTAATTACCTACCCTATAAGCTACCTTTGGTCTTTTGAACCTTTTTGTTCTTGTAGATAGCCCAAAAGATCGTTCAACCCACTAAACTCAGTCCTTCCTTGAGGAGGGTTATTTCTCGGAATTGCCGGCAACATCTGACCCATCTTTAATCGAAACTCGTCAAACTGGAAGAAAAAACGAGGCGATTCTCAACTTATAAGTAGGCATAAATTTACTAGGTGCTAGATGTAAAGGGTGATGACATATTCAAAGTAAATGGATTTTTGTTCCTTCATCCTTTTATTTTGACATTTCACACCCAACTAGTTGACATTTTCAAATGAACACCCCCCTATGTGGTAGGAATAATAATGAATAAGGGTCCTACTTCCACCCTTAACTCACGTTTTGTGCTCCAGATAGCTTCCATATTGAGTAGAACAAAATTCCGCATCCTACGAATGCATATACAGTACCCCGACCTAGGGCCCTCAAAGCCAAGCTCGCGCCCGTTTCTGGGAGTTCCCTGGTGGCCAAAAAGCCTTTGCCAAAATATTCGGGATCTTGTTTCTTCGCCGCTGCCAGCGTTGCTCCGAAACCGACGACTGCGGACGCTCCAGATACTGCTGCCAAGAAAAGTCCAGCTGAAAAGTATGTTCGTGTTAATGCTTTGCCAAAAAATCTACCCTTTGGAGAATTGCAATCGTCCCCTATTTCAATGAAAAATAGCAAAAAAAAAAAGTTGTCCGACAGCTATACACGGACTATCACCGATCGACAGCCGAAAGCAGTGCAGTATGTTAATAAATCCCAGGAGGATGCTGCGTTAAAAGGAGAAACTGATAACAGAAAAAATGAAAGTGAATGGAGGCTTGTTGAAAGAAAGTCGAGAAAGATGAATAGACCTACTCCGATCAGAGGGTCAAACACTCAAGCTATGACAGTGAGGCCCGCTCCATTTATCCCTCCTCTGAGGCTGGGCTACCAGGTTTTCCCAAGCAAATGGCACTAGCGAGAGGAGTAATATGTCATCTCGTGAACCAGGAGTCATCGCCGAAGCAACGGTAGATTATTCTTTATTGATGGTTCTCCACGTAAACGTCATTCTCTGAGAGGGAAACTGAGTCAGATCTTTCTTGTGGACAGGCCTGTGGACATACTGTGTGTCACGGAGCATTGGCTGAATGAGGACGAGCTGGGCCTTGAATGTCTGGAGAGCTACAGAATGACTGCCCACTCATCTTGGAGGCTTACAATAGAAGGGGTACTGCAATTTTCGTCAAAAATAATTTAGAAGTATATAGTCCCTGGATAGCTGTGACAACTTCTTGTTTAAGTTCTGTATTTCTTTTTTTTGCTCCAAATTTTTTCCATCTGATCCAAAAGACGTCTGATTCAAAGACGTGCGTTTCAAAATCCTGCATTTGTCTCTTTAATTGGACTACTACATTTTTCTTCTGTGGAAGTGCAACATTCAATTTCTGAATTTCATTTTTTAAGCCTTTAACTTCTTCATCCTGGTTGTTATTATGCTATTAGCATTCCACTGAACAGAGAATCTTGTACCCCTTAACTACAGTCCAATCATCTCTTCGCTCAATACAACTGGGGTGTGATATATCGAGGTGCTGGATGCAGCAATAGTTTCAGAAATCTTTGTTGCCGCAGCACTTGAACATGCTGGGTATACAGAGTGACAACTTAAAATTTCATAAGGGCCATACCTTGCCATACATGATTCACTACACAGAAAGCAATATGTCATTATTTGTCTAGACTCGGGTGCTTCACCAATATGGAACACACCATATTCGAGCGACATTTTCGAGTATCAGTTACACAAAAAAACGCATTCTTGCAGAATTTGTTTATACTTATTTAGGTTCTGGAGACCTACATCTCCCTATTTGACAATCACTAGTTCATACTCTGCGGACTCTGCGCCTTGATTCACCATTTAAAGGTATTGTATGTTGATGTAATTTTAAAAAAGATCAGGGCAATCTCTATATCTGGACTATACATGAGGAACTAATTAGTCTGTTATTATTTTTTACACTTATTTAAAATCTTCTTACACTTGTTAGCTTTGAATAAAGGCTTTTTCTAAGACATTGTAGCTATTGTGGATATTTGGGGTGGACGAAAAAGTTTTGCACACATACAGACCCTAGTTTAGGATTACAGGAAGCAGATAATAAAAAAGGTATGTATTACGCTTTAAGGGAAGACCTCATGGTTTTATGGCCGTTTATGCCAAGTTATGTTGTCTCGACTATAAATACATTTCTCCTGTATACTCTTTAATCAAAGTATATTACCTTTCACTTTAAACTCTTTTGAATACCTCTCCTTCTTTTGGGCCACTACTGCAGCCCCATTTTCCATAATGTTCAGGTACTCTGCGTTTCTGTGTATCATAAATATAACATCAAAAACTCGTAGGAAATCAAAAAGTTATCAAATATCAAACACAAAATATCTTTCTTTTTTTAATTTTGAAAATTGAGGTTAAAAAAACCGCGGAGTTTTGAGTGATTCGGTCAGCTAGGGTCGAATCCTTAGAATCTGATGCGCATCCGATTAAACTTAATGATCGTTCACAGTCATGAGATCCTGATGACATAAAGAGTAGCTATTGTCAAATGTCAAGAAAATTGAAATACGTCATCTTGTTTAGTAATAGAGAAGGGGGCGACGAATCGACGTTGTCATAAAACAAGTATTGATATCGATCGAGTAAATAAGTTTTGCATGTATTCAGAATTCAGCGTTGAGCAATTTTCCTTTTAATATCCATATACAGAGTGTTCTAAAGTAGAACGACTGAAGGCTTTAATTGGTACATATCTCTGCCGTTAGTATCGAATTTAATGACATGTTATGTACCATAATCGCAGTTTTATGATACATTTTTAGGAATCGAAAGTTGATTACAGTGAGAGAAAGTCGCCTTGGTTTCGGGTTTCGTAGATACAGCGTGTTTCTGAAAATTTAGGTGATTCAAAGCAATTTCGAAATGTAACTAATCCTTACGGTTTGAAGTAAAAACCCAGGGGCGTAGCCGTAGCAGTTTTTTATTCTAATTTTTCTTTTATTTTCAAGTTAAACCACGTACTCAAATTCTAATTATAAGCATAATTTCGCATAATTATTCTTGTGATCCTAGGGCAAATAAATGTACAAGAAAATCAATGTTATATATACCTAACTACTATCAATAATGTAATAAAATAAGGAGAAGAACACGGCAATCAATTATCGTGACAGAAGATCGTAAATTAGGAGAAAATAATATTAATGGCCTAATCAAACTGAAATCAACCTAATAAGCATACAGAAGACTTTCGTGTCGTGAAAAGCGTAATTAACGTCGAAAGGAAAACAACAAAAGAAAAACAAACTTGAATGTTATAAACGCATTTGTCCAGTTTACTGTTGTGTACATTAGGTAAGCAGGGAGATTTGATATCTTAGGGTCATCACGTATGTAGAAGAATTAATTCGTTTTGCAGTATTTATCTACTTATGGTGGTGTGGACACGTAAGTTTGGTACCTATAAGTATGCATTACATCATATTATACATATATAAAAAATTCTTAATATATAAATCTCCTCAAATATTCTATATTCCATAGAGTAGCATTGCTGCTGCAACTACATTGCGCAAAGATATCCTTGTTATATCAATAGAATATACATAATTCGGGAATAAGACAACTTGGAAGAAATTATGCTAAACTAATGCAAATCCATTGTATTGAATCAGTTTTTCTATAGACAAATGGTTAAAATGCTAACACGACAGTCCTTTGATGTGAGACCAAGAAAATCCACCAACTTGACTTCAGATGAAATAGTCAGACAGAAGGCGGTACCGGTATTCACGTTGGGTGAGAATGACTTTTCAATCGGGATGCCACGATCGAAGTAAGCAGGTATTCTAAATTAACATGGCCCTCTGTGTTTTACTATAGTACCGTTGTCCCCACCCAACCATAAATTATTATCTAATTTAAGCTACAACACTGGAGAACCATCTTTGTCCAAAATGATCAAACCAAGACCGATCAATCCGAAAAAAGGTATCACAATGGATGTAAGAAAGACTGTGGTGCACCAGTTAGAGAAATATTGCGAAACCACCACTTTACATGGACTCAGATATGTGGGAGACACTAAACTTACTTTTGGTGAAAGGTGAGAATAGCTATAATTGGTATCCTAAACCTGGAAAACTTTGTGACAGTTTATTAAGTTTTTTCAATTTTTTGGTATTAAAAAATATATATGTTGAAGAATTCTCTATCACGTTTTAGGATCTTTTGGCTCGTCTCATTCTCTTTGGCGATCGGGTTCGCAGCCTACTACATCTCCAACATCTACGATAAATGGAAATCGAGTCCAGTCATAATCAGTTTTAGTCCCTTTGACGCCGAACTAAGCTCCATCCCTTTCCCGGCCGTCACCATATGCAACATGAACCAAGCCAAGAAGAGTCAGGCTGAGATCATTCTCAAAGAAGGGTAAATAACTGCCAAGAAATAAATGTCGGGTTTGACTATAAAAAGGTTTAATTGCGTACCATATTCCAAGAACTGGCATGTTTATCGTAACTAATTCCAAATTTTATGGAATACGATATGATCATCCAAGGAATCATTTATATCCACTACATAACATCATAAAGGGCACAGAGGAAAAGATTTAGTTTAACGTCCTTGTAACAGTTCGATTAGAATATCCTTTTATGAATCTGGAATATGCTAAGGATATTCTTAACACATCTATTCTGGAATATGCAACCTATTTTGTTAAAGTGGCACCATCGGACGACGGTATTTGCCTTCACTACTCACTAGAGCATGCGAGATAATAGGGAAATGAAACCAAGCCAGTTTTCTGCCGAAGTTGGCGCTTCCCACAGACAGATGGCGAGATTCGTACCTAAACTGTCTGGGGACGATGTCCATCTGTGTGTGGGAAGCAACAACTTCGGCAGAAAATTAGCTTGATTTCAGTTCACTATTATCTCGCATGCCCTAGTGGAAGCACCTGCTGTTATCCGATGGCGCCACTTGCATACATACACAGTGCCTTGAGCAAGAAAGGAGACCAAGTATTTTTCGAACTCGTATTTCTATCAGGTTTGAGGTATACCATAGTGATGAGCTCTAATGAGAGCAAAACCGGTCTATGATGAAGGGGGAATCTATCATGAAATGAGTTTGATACTCTGCAGAACGTCGTCCCCAGACAGTGTAGATATAATTCTCGGCACTATGTCCGTGGGAAGCGACAACTTCGGCAGAAAACTGGCTTATTTTCACTTCACCATACTTTGTTAAATTTACAAACGGAATTAGGCTGTTAGGTGCATCTAAAACTGAAATCTCTTCATTTGTGAAGTCTTATTTTCATATTTTCTTTTTATTTAATTGCAATTTTAACAACTATAATAGAACAAACGTGGACAAGAAGCTCTTAGACGATGCCTGCAGTGGAAATGCTTCCTTCGACACCACTGAGAACATAAACTGGGAAACTTTACAAACTTTCCTAATAAAGGTACTTATAGAAAAATTTTGAGACCAAGAACGAAGTAGTGTCTTGCAGGTTGGGAATTCCTGTTCCGATATTTTGAAGTACTGTCAATGGGGAAGCAAGGAAGTTGACTGTTTAGACGTTTTTAACAACGACTTAACCGATGAAGGACTATGTTGTTCGTTTAATCGTTTACCGCCTGAGAAGATTTTTAGAAGCTTGTAAGTATCTTCTTGGTGTCTTTCTCAGTCTGAGTAATATACCTGTCCAACGAACAAAACTTCTAAATTGAACTGTTTTCGATAAAATGGGTTTCTTCATCTTTAGAATCTCGCTAAAGTGTTGAAAACGTCTCTACCGACGCAACTTTCAGTGAGACACCCTGTATACATCTATACTTTCGTAACCATTCTTTCTACATAATGCATCTTTATATTTTAGAAAAAATACAAACAATCTCCATCAAACGTATCCCACGAATGTTTATGATTGGAACGCCGAAAAAGGGTTTGAAGATATGGAATACGGAGATTACATACCAAGACGACCACTAGGTACGTCTTTTTAATTAATTTTTAAGTCAATTTCTTTAAAACATTTAATTATAATATTTTAGGTGCCGGTGCGCACTTGGGTTTGACGGTTATCCTAGATGCACAAGTAAACAACTACTATTGCTCATCTACGCGAAGCACCGGATTTAAAGTAAGTGTGGTAGTGAAATTTTAACTTTTAATTCAAATTGAAAAGGTTTAGAGTGTACAATCTGAGTCTATTTCAATACGAGACCTAAAAACAGTTCTGTTAATGTAGCAAATTCTAGACCCGACATAGGGTGAGTGAGAAAAAAGATATGTGTTATTTGTGTATTTTTTTCTTTTTATAAAAACGTTTTTAGACATATTTTGAAAATAAGGGTCTTGTCTATTATGTACTTATGATAGTTTTCTGGTTTATTTTCTTTTCTTTCTTTTGTACTATTTTTTTATGCTATTTCGAGATGAAAACACTGCGCCTTCACCATAAGATCAAGATTTGGCTCTGCTGATATTGTTTGCTCTATCATATTTTTGGGTATATATGATAAAAAAATATGATATAATAAAAACATCCTCCCGACTAGATGGCGAGCATCCTGATGTTCGACCGATGACGTAGAAATTCCGGAGCATTTCCATTTTTCCTTTTTTCGCTTGGGTTTAGGTTTTCTTTTGCAGATATGGTTTCAATATATTCATAAAGAATCAAAATTATTTTCAACCATCCTTTTTTAGTTTCAACAAAATTTCGTTTTATGGTGTTTTATTCCTCAAAATCCTGCTCCTTCACGATGAACGATACTACGTCTTCGCCATTAGATTGAGACTTAGCTCTAGCATATTGTATATATGTTCTATCATATACACGTCCTAGTTTATGTTTTTTGCACATACAATTCCAATACATTTATAATACCGGGTGTCCAGCAGATCCCTGGACATAGGAGACTAACATGGGAAATCGGCTTTTATTTTCTTGCGCCTCTACGGTTGATTTCATTGAAAAACTTTTAAGAGTAAAGTTGTAGAGCTTATGGTCAGCTATCATCTTGTAATTTTTTCAATACCTCAGTTTTGGCTGTTTTTTTTTGGAAAGACGCCTAGAAAAGTGCAAGAATTTGAATATAGGCGCGTCACCCCCGCCATGCATGTGCAGTGTCGCCAATATAATTTCGGTTAATTTTTACTGCATAATCACGTTATTACTACATCATAGTCCCTCAAAATAAATAAGAAAAGAAAATCGGCTCTGACTCTGACATAAGAAATTATGATTTTGGCGACACTGCACATGCATGGCGGGGGTGACGCGTCAAATTCAAATTTTTGCAATTTTCGAGGCGTGTTTCCAAAAAACGGCCAAAACTGGGGTATTGAACAAATTACAGGATGATAGCTGACCATACGCTCTACAACTTTACTCTTAAAAGTTTTTCAATCAATTCAACCGTACAGGCGCAAAAAAATAAAAACCGATTTCCCATGTTAATCTCCTATGTCCAGGGTTCTGCTGGACATCCGGTATGTAACAATCAAACTTATTCTTAATCATCCTTTTTAGTTAGAACAAAATTCCTATTTATCGACTCAAAAAACTGCCTTTTTACGATGAACGATACGGCGCATTCACCATCAGATCAAGATAGGTACAGGGCGTTTAGCCGTTTCTCCTTCGCCATTCTGTTCAGAAGCTTACATTTTACTGCTAACTTGATGATTTTTTAAATGAACTCCTAAATAGAAATAGGACCTCAGTCGACAATTCTTTTCAGGTGATACTATCAAACCCCATTGAAACTCCGAAAATGGCCGACTTTGGTTTTCTGATCAGTCCCGGCTTAGAGACCAGAGTTACCATAGAGCCTTCCATTAGACAGGCTACAGATTCTCTGCGCAGCGTGCCCATTGCAAAGAGGCAATGCTACTTTTCCAATGAGCGACCATTGCAATATTACAGGTAATTTTATGATATAAAACAGGTCTGGTGATATAATGTGAGTATAATGTCCATATCGTTTTATTGAGGAAGGCCGCACAAAGGGTCGAGACGTTGGTATTCTCGAATCCTACATCCACTATCCAACACTCTTTTATTCAATAAAATAATGCTTAAATGATATTATTTGCTACGTTATGTTAGTATATTGTGTATTTGGTAAAATTGAATTATTATCGAAAGGTAAATTGTGCCTTGTTGCTAAATTGAACTAAAATAAGGATCTGGCAGACAATTCTTTAAAATCTTATTTAAGGATAACTTATCCGTTTTTTTAAAGGAAATATACGATGCAAAACTGCATGTTCGAGTGTTTGTCAAAGATTTCTTCGCAAAGGTGCGGCTGTGTTCCCTATTTCTTACCAAGTAAGTTCACCTATATATGATTTAAGCACAATTGTAAAATGATATTATTATTACCCTAACTCTGGCTTTTTCTTGGGTGCTTTGAGATGTCCGGAGCGTTCAGATTGTAATTGGAATTAACATTTTTAGGAGATGATAATATAAAAATGTGTGAAATCACAGACAGGTGCTCCACTATGGAAAAAGGTTAGTTGAAATAAAAGATTTGACATTTTTTACATAAAAAAGAAATAAATAAAAGAGCTAAAACTAAGATTGAATAAATGGTAATATTTAAAATTCAAAAGGCAAAAACAGAATAGCATCAACAACTAAAAGAGGGCACATAACAGACATAACACATAAACAATAACAAATGTTTTTTAACAGAGTTTAAGTTTAAAGGTAATATTTGAGAAACGTATTATTTTTCTTTTATTTTACAGATTTTTTGGACAGACAAATGCACCAAATCGAAGAAGGTGCTTATAGAAAACCGCAATTTAATGCCAGGTAGCGACAAATAAAAAAAAAGTGAATTTCATATTCTGAATCTGCCATCAAAAAGAACTAAACCGAAATGAAAGAAAAAAAGCCAGCCTACTTATTCTTATTACCGTTTTTTTAGAACCTGTAACTGCCTACACGCTTGTTTCGAGGTTACCTATGATTCCTCAAAATCATCAGCTAAACTATTTCCTAGAGCCAGCCATGACAAGTTATCCAAATTTTTTTCTGAAGAGTACAGAGAGTAAGAATCTCCCACGAACTAAAACTAAAACGCGTTTTTGTTCCCTCAACTTTTTTAAGGAAAAATTTCGTTAAAATGGACGTGTTTTTTCCTTCAAAGCGCATTAAGAAAACCGAAAAAAGAGTTTTATATAACTTTACAGATCTTATCGGTATGTTTTTTTTTAGTTTTATTAGACTTTAAAGGATTAACTTTTTGTTGTCAATTGCAGCTTTGACAGGAGGCCTTTTTGGGTTCTTCACTGGCTTTAGCTTTCTCAGCGCTATCGAAGTGTTCTTTTATTTAATGTGGATGTCCTACAAAAACCACCTAAAGAACCAAAAAGAAGAGCAAATACGACAGAACGCTTATTAACATTATAGCTGAACCATAAAATAAAGATTGAATTTGTATAGTAATGTTAAATATATGCATTGCAAAAGCAAATTGAGGGGTCGTTTTTGGTGATATTATCACTTGTGACATTTCCTCACCTACATGACGCTTTTTCTAGAACATAATCACTCAAATAGAGCATTTCGTTTTAGGTCCTATACACAGAAAAATTGTTTACAAGAATGCCAATCGAATTACTCTTTGAAGGAGTGCAATTGCATCCCATATTATTTGCCAAGTAAGTGTTTAAATACATTTATCTCCTTTAAGTCCAAACTTAAATATCTACAAAATTCATAGTTAATTCCGCATATACACGGTGGCAAACAAGTAGGGATGAAAGAAAAGTCTATACATGGTGCAAATATTTTTATCATCGTTTCATCTTTAGCCCATCATCAGCCCCTAAAATTCGCCAAGAAAAAGACTATATACTCTATATGTTTACTGACTCAGATGATATTTAACGAAAATTTAACTGAGGGTTATAAGGGTTAAATGTTAAAAACCAATAATGATATTTTTAGCAGGCAGCTTTTCACCATTTTGTGGAAATAGAATGAATAATTGCACTCACCGGGTAAAAGTAGATGTTGCTGACTTAAAAAACGGAAGGTAAGTATCAAATCATCTGTGCTCTGTTAATATCTTCTACAGGTAAGAATTTTTATGAAAATACTTTTTAGCTATTTAGACGGAGACTGTCAATGTAAGCCGGCATGCTTTGAAATCGTTTATAACCATGTTTGTTCAGAAAGCCCCCTTTGGCTCAAGAATTTCAATATGCCCAATGTCAATGTAAACGATACTGACAGGTAAATTTTGTCAGCTACATTAAAGTAGTACCTACTGTAAAAATAATCCTGATCTGTGCTGGACTATCTTTACCTTTTAGTACTAATATAGAATTTTTGTCTATATTTCAGCCTTGCCTTTGTCCATTTCTACTTCAGTCAATCAGTTTCGCAGAAAAGAGTGAAGGACTTTCTTTACAGCTTTTCAGAAATATTGTGTAAGTAAATGTCAATGACCAAAAAAGTACGTACATAATCAAACCAGATTGAGTTCCTGTTTTCATCAAGTATTTACTACCAAAATTTGTAAATCTTTCTTTTCAAATCGATTTAAATACGCCATAAAAACGTGGTAATAATTGGAATAGCTTTAAAATGAATGGAAACTTGTCTACTGTTAAAGAACAAATCTGGAAGGAATATAGAACGCAAAACATGCAGTAACTGCATGGTTATTTCTTTAAAAATCTCTTTACCCAGAATAATTTGGTCAGCATACAACGCATCAACAAAACCAAACCAACATCGGACACAACTGACACTCTAACCGCCTTAACTTTCACTGCCAAAAATCAACATATTAGTGCATATTCAGATTCAATTTAAAACCGTTAATCAAATCACTTTTGAATTCAAATCGATTCGAGTCTTCCATGGAAACGTAAAAATATTGTGCTCGTGACGTCGCAAAACGCTACAGACACCCTTGCGGTTTAATACGTACGACAGGACTTACCCAATTTTATCTCTGCAGCCTCTTTATAGTTTTCTCTTGAATTTGACCTGCAAACATTTCACAAATTTATTAATAATACCTTAAAAAATGTTTATAATACGAATTATTAAACATAAACGTAAATTTGAGACGCCATTACTGAGTTTTTGACAGGTTGCCGCATAGCCTCGACGAAGGGCAATAGATGGCGCTACCTATTTCCTAAACAACATGGCGACCAACGTAGGCATGGTATTGAGTAGAGATCGCATATTATTGAGAAACCTAAAGAGTTTTTCAAGAGCTTTTACTCGCGAATATATTTTTATTTTTGTTTCTGGAGAAAGTAACCGAGATAGGTCACCTGTCTTGGCTACTTGCTCTTAATTAGCTCTCTTCCATTTAGATTAAAAATATTAGCATGAAAGGTCGCTCTTAGTGTAGGTTTTGAAAACACCCGATCCACCATTTGCAAGGTTCAAATTTATATAACAAAAACTTAGGTGATAGTTGTATATCCTTAGTTTGATCTCTATCTGAAGTTAAACCCATTATTTTGATAGAAAATAATGTGATATATGTCAAATTCGGAGTATAAACTGAAGGTATACAACTAAATCTTAGCTTTAATACATAGAACTCTACAATATGTCAAAGTAACTGAAACTGTAACAGTGCCCCATACTATTACGTTATTTCTACGTAGATTCTTGATATTATGGCGAAGAAGACATGTCTTGTTTAATTTTGTGAAAAGATTCTGTTTTTTTTCTGCTTCAGATATGATGATTTATTGGTATTTTAACGGAAACATTTCATCTTTATGTATATATTACAACTATGGACTTAAAAAAAAACGATATACAAAAACTGGTTTTGTAGTAGATTTTTAAACTACTATGTGGCGCTCACCATATGTATATACATTTTTGATTTTATAGTGAAGGAATTATTACTGACTAACTTTTTACAGAGTTTACCTTCCCTTTTCTAATTCAAATAGTGATTTATTGGTTTAATATAAGGCCAAGTTTTTTTGCTAGGTCGCCAGTTTCTGGATACAAGACTCCATATTCATTACAATATTTGTTTTTCTCGTAACGATATAATAATCCATATTTAGTACAAGTAATTTTGTATACTTTTAGCTAACGTTGGAGGTATGCTAGGACTATGGTTGGGGTTAAGCTCTCTGTCTATTATTGAGTTGATTTACTTCACTTCACTAAGAGCATTTTGCATATACGCTGCGAAGAAACGCAAGGAACGTAAACAACGTACTATTGAAGCAAATGCTCTTCCTGCTTGGACCTATTGATCTCTGTATGGCTGTGCTCACAGGAAGCCCCAAAACAAACGCAATTCTTTCTTATAGTATTATCTAATAATAATTATAAAATTAACTCATGTGGAATTAAATAAATGATAATTGTATTCAAAGTTATGCTTATTTATTACGTACCTATAACAGATTGAGGATAACTATTCCAAGCCTAGACCAGTTTACTTCTATTTTCACAAAGAGTAGTTCTGTTTTTTACTATAGAAGTAGCAGTGAAAAGAATTATGACAAATTGCTGTTATCAATATTGTCATAAGTCGCTTTATTGCAATTACGTCCAGCCCAAAATTCTACTAAATAAAAATTATATAAGGTTCAATTTCTTCTCATAATTTGGGTTAAGCAGGAACTCACATACATATATTTATAGAAAAAGCATTCGATTGATTCCGTATTAGATTCTACTGAACATCACGCTATAAAACCCCTATCTAAGGCTGTCTATATATACGAATTATTTATCAAAAAAGCCCAGGAATTGTAGTTAATGGGAACTTGATTAGCCTGGATTGCGTGTTAACGACTTAAGTGTAAGACATAAAAGCACTAAAACAAATTAAAATATTTTCATAATGTCCTATGCTTCTTAGATGGCAATTTAAGGAAGTATTAACATCTGAAAAACCTTGAAATTACCAATAAAATATTGGCAGTTCAGCTTATACCTATACTCATGTATAGGTAGTTTTATTGCAGACAATTCTCTTGTCGATTCGCAAAAATAACACTGGAAAAAATAGCCAAAAACGTATATCTGTACCGATACGAGCTTGTTGGACTTAGGACAAAACAAATTCACTTTTATCGGAGATCTGCGTCCCTAGAACCTGTATAAAACAAAAAAACCATTAGTCTCAAAGTCTTCGAGAAATGTTAAAGAAATACGTTCAAGCCAATGCTGTTTTTTGCCTTTTCAGCAATTTTTTATTATGCCGAATTTGTACCAATGTGAATTCTTTGTTACAGAACCTACAGTCAACAAAATTGCCTGCTCGAATGTCAGTCTAATCACACTTTGAGGTTATGTAGATGCGTGCCCTACTATTTACCAAGTAAGTTAAAACATTTAAAGTCAGCTTCAGTCACTTAATGATGGATGTGATAAGCGATAGATATATTCAATATTAATGTGGGTAGGTATCACAATTTACTTTAAAGGTATGGTACAATTGTATTTAATGGTAAGGCTAATATATAGCTGATTTCAAATTGCAGAAAACTCAGTAATCAAATACTGCGGCAAAAGTGAAAAGGTTTGCGTGGATGGCGCCAAAATTGATATGGAAACCGTTGAAGGAAACGGGTAAATGTGACAAATTGGCTATTCATTATTCAAACTTTTAACTGAGGTTCAATTTTAGGTCCTCATGCCACTGTCTTCCTTCGTGCTTCTTCGTCGAATACTCAGACTCCAAGTCCTATGCGAAAATGTCTAAAAAGGTTGCCAGCGATGTCGTCTTTTCCAATGTGAGCAATCAATATTTCATGTAAGTATTAGAAAAAAAAAATAAAAAACACGAAAAAACAAAATTTCAATGGATAACTTGGGCCTTAAAATTGTATCTTTTTTTTAGAGAAAATATGTCAGTACTGCAGTTCTTTTTTTACAATTCCAAATTCACGACTGAGCTGAAAACGCAATTGTACGGATTCACAGAAATTTTGTGTAGGTTTGCTTGATTTTCTATATTATGCATTAATTCTATTATTGTTCGTTTCAGCTAACGTAGGAGGACTGCTAAGTCTGTGTCTAGGATTTAGTTTCTTAAGCTTAGTCGAGCTGCTTTATTTCGTTACATTAAGAGTACTATGCAATGTTGCTAAGAATGCAAGGGACGTCAATCGAAAACTGAAGGAAAAACATATTGCTCCGTTTTTGAGGTGAATTTGTGAAATTATGTTAAGTTATTAATTTAAAATAATTAAAAAATTATGTCAAGAGTTACCTATTCAAGAAAAGTTGTAAATATGAGTTTCGTATTTTTGCGCATAATTTAATTAGCAATTTACTAGCTAACTAGGCTAGTCCATGTATTTACATTTAATTACAAAATTTATATTTAATTACAAAATGCACAATAGATTTCTGCCTTAATCTCCTTTGTAAAAACAGTGTTTGTCCGTAACATTCGGCATTTGCCACCATTGTCAGAGACGTGTGCTATACGGCGCCATCTGGCGGCCGCCTTCTTCACTTATCGGCAATCTATCAACAGTGGTCTGAATATAAAATTTCTCATGGCAAAAAGGGTATTTATTATTTGAACACTAATTTCTCTTAACTGTTATTCAACTACAGTACTTATCAGTACTAACGGATCTTTAAAACATTGGTTTTGCAGCTTTTTTTTTTCGGGAACGGCTTTTTTCCTTCTGGGTTTACGCCTCCTTGAAGATGTTTCAAACATAGATACTACAACTTCTTGCAGTTTTCAATTTGTCCAATTCTTGCAAATTTTATTAGGAGCTTCTTTAACTTTGTTCCGTTTCGTTGTACATTTCCAAAGCGTAATGTTTCTTCTCTCCCCCTTATTGGCGACGCCCTTGTCAAAGGCAAAATGTGCCACTCTACTGTTATCTCGTTTAAATATTTTATGGCTTCCAAAACCTGACTCTATAGAACATCTTTTTCTATATACGTTGACCTCCAAACCTCGACATTTATTATATATATAGAGCGGCCCAAGACACACTCGCTGCGAACGATTTCACGGCAAATAATCCCGCCGTGTCGGTTCTAAGGACCGGCGGGACATGACGTCCGTTTGTCAACAAGAGGGGGCTGCAAATTTGTGACTTTAAACAAAAACGGGCACCGAACAGCCGCTCGCAACATTATGGGGGGTCGACGTCGGGGGGTCGCAGTAGTAAAAAGCGCGCTCTTAAGGGGGCACGGGCCTAAAAAGGCCCACATGCCAGCCCCTTGTGTGCGGTATGCGGTACGAGAGGCATATGCCCCATTTCGGCAACGATTTTGACCAGATAATTGGTGGTTGAAGGCTTTATTTGTGTGTAGTGACAACTAAAAAGCTCTATCAATGGCACGGTGTGTGGTAAACGGTGGCGGGCTCATTTGTAGAAGTAGGTACCAAACCAAATGCTATATATACACACACGTACTATAAAACGTATTCACTTCTAATCTAGATGGTATGTACATACTTATCGCACACGTAATTTTAATAATAAACTTAAATATCGGTGCATCTTGACATAGTTGATTCCTGTAATGGTGGTCAATGACTGAACTCCATTTCTTAAATTATTATCCGAACGTCAGTGAGGTTTATAAGGATCTCATGTTTTTGCAATTTTGGTTGTATATAATTTGGTATTTTTTCCATTTCGACGCTTATAACTATTAAACTGCTCATTTGACGAGATTTTCATACGAGGCGCATAGGTACAGAAATGTGGTCGGTTTGATGGTATGTGCAGGGGGGGGGGGGGGGGGGGCGTATAGGGCAATATGGGTAGATTTCCTAGATTTCCTCATACATGTAGATGATAAATTTTGAAGTCTAATTCCGATAAGTTAAATAAATAATTCGCAAAGTTGAGACGGTTTGTTTTTATTTATTTTGTAATGGTCAAATTTTTGGCCTTCTGGACCTCCCTAGTTAGACGACTGGCTCAATAAGATTGGGACCAGCGGAAAGGGCATATTCTTGGGCACTTTTAATTCTATCCCGCCAAAGGTGTCACTTTAATAAAGAGTATTTCAAAAAATGTCCAAAGACAGTTAAGTTTATACCAAATGTCCAAAGACAGTTAAGTTATCCACAATAGTACATATAGTATACTTTTTTTGCGACTTTTGCGAAAACTATAGCGAAGCTCTGTTTCGGTTGTAAATGTATCGGTAGAAGCCGTGGAGAGCAAAAAAATCAGTTGTTAGTTTTGGTCTAGCTCTTATACCGGATGAGCTACAACAGTTTTTCTGTGCCACGTTTTTTGCCAATTTGGGTGTACTTTCCTCATATTTCTTCCTGTAGATTCCACATTTTTTGCAGTAAAAAATCTGAAATAATTCGGAGAGGTAGCACACATATGAACCTCGAACCTGACCAAAAATCAAGGGCCTAGCTTGAAATATTAATAATGGCCAAGGCCGTGACGTCTCCAGACTGCTTAATTATTGCTTAATCGGTAAGTGTTAGGCATATTGAAAATAGAAACGTAAGTTAAATTTAGAGGTTATAATGGAATAAACCCGGAATTTTCCGAGAATCGTCCAGGGAATAAACCCTCAAAAATAAAAAAACCGGGTGAAACCCATCTATAGGATATATTGATAAAACAAATTAACGCCATCTGGATGACGTCACGGCACAAGGTACAAAGCCATGATGCCATCCAGACGGCGACTTTTTCTTATCATCAATCATCTCAATAATAAGTGGTACATCTAAGAATTTTTTGTTTCAATCGATTTTATGTTATGTCTATGTTTTGTTTTGATCGATTTTAAATTGATAAAATTACCGGAAAGTTTCCAGAAATTTTCCGAAAGTTTTCTTTTTATTTACTGGTTGAGTTATGTATAATCGACGACATGATAATCCCTTTAAATTACCTTCTTATTTCTAAAACAGTAAGTTGTGGACACCAGTGAAACATCCATTTACTCTTATCTACCTCACTTTTATACATTAAAAAATGAAGACATACATTGTCGTAAAGGAAGAAGCGACATTGAATTGTCGATTCTTTTTCATCATTTCCTTATAAACACAGAAAATTCTTGCTTGTTGCCAGGGAATTTTTATTCTTCTCTGTCTTGTGGAGCTAATCCCGAGTAGGGCGACTTCACATAGAGCGGAATTGGGTAAAAGCGGAACGGAGCGTAATTTGACAGTTGAATTTAAACCAATCAGATAAAAGCTAAAGTAGGAAATGACATGTGTAATGACGTTATTGACATATGTAATGACGTTATTGACATTTTTGCTCCGTACCGCTCCGTTCCGTTCCGCTGTATGTGACTGCGGCCTAAGTGTGGCAACACTGAGAGCGACATCACATACAGCGGACTTTCGTTAAAAGCGGAACGGAGCGTAATTTGAAATAGGAATTGACATATCAATAACGTCTTTACACGTGTCAATAACGTCATTACACATGTTAATAACGTCATTACACATGTCATTTCCTACTTTAGCTTTTATCTGGTTTAAATTCAACTGTCAAATTACGTTCCGTTCCGCTTTTAATCAAATTTCGCTGTATGTGATGTCGCCCTGACTCTATTTCTTAAATTATTCGTTTAAAACAATATGGTTTGCCATCTTTACTTCTCTGTGCGACTGATGAAGATAACAACAGAACTACAAAAACCATACTTAACATGTGGCTATCAACAAATTGCTTGAAGTCAAGGAGAAAGCCTCGACAACTGACTTCTTCTTAAATCGTTCTCAGAAAAGTATAGGGACAGCTTGAATAGCCCCAAAATCATTCCTGAAAGTGATTTTTAAACTTCAATAACACAATGGTTTATTGGCCGTATATATCTATTTCTTTTGTTCAGTGCCAGGGGGGTGACACTTTCGAATGCATGCAGCTCCGGGGTTGTTTATACCACACTAAACCTTTTTCAATTTCATGGGTGGTCATTTTTACTAATTTATAAGAGTCCCTAATGTTCCTCCCCATTGTCATGGCAAGAAGTTAATGAATTCGTAAGGAATCTTGAAGGTTTTACGAAATGTTGTAAAACGATTTTGTGTTGAGATTTATGAGTTTTGTGCGTGGATAAATAGACAGGTTTCATGTGTGTGTTTGCGTTCCTGGTATTATCACAGTATAAAAGGAATAATACATATATAATGTATTATTCCTTATGCTGTGGTATTTAGGTTTTCAAACGTTGAAGGTTGATCATTTAGAGTAAGAATAAAGTTTTTGGAATAGAGGACGAGAAATAATTGACATAAACTGAATCAGCAAGTCTTCCAGACTAATGAGTCTTCTGCTCGTCCTCTATACGCAATAACTTCATATTCATGTGGGCTTTCGAGTACTGTGCACAGAATTACGAGCAGTACCCCCATAACTAAACAGAATCGAACTCTCATTTAACTGACCATAATACCAAATTATAAATCGTAATCTAGATCGACAAAAAAAGGCGGAATGACACGAAAAATATCGCAGACCTCCGACGGAGAGCGAGATGCCCTTCTTCACTTTTATTAATTACAGTCCGATTTGATCGGCACCTCTTTGAAAGCAGATCCGAATTAAGGTTGCTCGCACCCCCTACCGCTCAAGACTTTTATTTAATAATAGAAACCACTGTTGTAAGGAGTTAATGATTTGCACATTTATTATTATTACGACCGAGCGGTCGATTTTATTCCGATGGAATTATGTGGTGCCGTGGTCAACTCTTTGTTGTGATTTAATTGGTTGGTAGTTCAAAAAGGGGCCGCACTCTAACGATAATTTTCCTGATGGATTAAAGCGATATTCCTCACTGTTAGAGTTGCCCCACTAATGGTCTTGCGAGCTGCTTATGCACAAATCTGAGAGCAATTTTGACTGGGCCGCACTGAGGCTTTACTAGTTCTGAAAATAACTGCCACCAACTACATATATTTAGACTAAAAAGACCATCAATGGACTGGTAAAAACACGAGCATTCTTCAAATTCTTTTGCTTCTGAGAATGGCCTGAAAGCCGACACAGTTCCCCTCAAAAGGATATAAAATTTTCTGCACGAACTTCATTATTTCCCTATTTTAATTTATTAATTCGTATATCTATTGATCGACTTGAAAAGAAGATTGTAGTTTACTAATCTGTGATCAGACATTTTCCGCTCTGCTTAACTTCAGTAGCAATAAGTAGATACGGTCAGGATTTTTTTTTATTCGTAAACAAGTTTATTTAAAGTTGACCCTAAAATCCAAATTTTGCTAATAATTTAGACAAAGTACGTTCATTTATATCCTTACCACTAAAGTGCCAGATTTCCTAATCAATTGACCATACCAGAATGACTGACAATAAAATTATACTTTCTTTCGTTTAAAATGTGGCTGGGATACAGAACAAGTGCGAAACACGTGAGTTTACATTCTATAGTTATAGTCTTTTCTATGCCAGCCATGTTGGTGCTAGGCAACGAGCTAGTATATTACATCTGGAGACGCCGTGCTGTTTTACAGTTTTGATCCCCCCCCCCCCTCTTTTTACCAGTGGAAACCTTTAAAATGGAGGCGATATCCGCCGGACGTAGAGTGTCTGTAATGAGAGTGTGGCCATAAGGACTTGTCCGCCATGTTTTTCCCAAGATTAACATTGTTCTTATGGGCGAAAGCCTTCAAATGATTTTTTTTCAGACAAACGATGAACTATAATTCTTTCTTCCTACTAATAAGTAAACGCTTTAGTTCAAGATACATTATGAGCAATTGAGAATTGTTAAAGAATTCACAAATTCCCACAACAACTCTTTTAAGTACAGGTAATTTTTGAATATCCCGCCACTTTTAGATGACGTTTATCCATCATCGAGTTGACGTACTGAGTACTGACAGCCGAAGGATTCCAAATTGCTCTTAGAGTATTCTTGTGCTTAAATTCATATTAAGGAAACAAAGGACGGGTATATTCCCAGGGCGTAGTACGGCCATAACCCGAAAATGCATCAAAATGTCAATATACCATATACGTCAATCTGACCATTGACTTCTGACCGGCCGCCGGCGGTGCACCACCAAACCGGTTTTGGCAGTGCATCGCTTATGCTTGAGCCGTATACAAGTCCCCTGTAACTACTCCAGAAAATTGCCGGGTGCAGGTGCCCGCGGTACGCTTTAGTTTTGGGAATATCAAAAGTGCCGACACGAACTGACGATACTGATATAATGTATTATTCCTTATACTGTGGTACTAGGAGTCAAAGGTTTCTGCTATGGAGTCATTTATGTGCGAAAGATAACAAAAGGAGTGACATCTATTGGCACTGACAGCAATCTTCACGTCTTCAAATATCTCAAGAATAAGGATAGAAGGATGGCAGATCCGTTTTGTTGAAAACCGGGTAAAAATCGATCCAACCCCGATTGGAAGCTTCCGAAAACGCCTAATGTCATTCGCTTCTGATTATTGAATACAGCGCGTCGAACATGACGTCATGTGACTTGTTGCCACGCGCTATTGTTAGTATGCAGGCCTTACAGAATATTCGGGCGACTGCTCTAGACTGCTATGAGAGTATTTCCATCCTTTGCTTTCTCAATAAGTATGTAAGGATGGGAATGCTCTCAGACCAGTTTAGAGCGGCCACCCGAAAACGCTGTTAATTTTTAACACCAATAATATCCAATCGACTCTAGGCATCAATTGACCATTCCAGAATGACGTCATTTGACATGTGTTTTCCTAAATTTCTACTTTCTTTGTTTATTTGTTTATGAAATGACTGGAATACGGACCAAATGCAGAACACTTGACTTTACATACTATTCGGAGTAATATTCTTTTCTATTACCCATTCGCTTATTTTTGTCATCTAGTTACCTTTGAAACCTTAATTTTTTTTATATTCATCTCTCACAAAAATGTCTAAGTCAAATTTCCAACGTCTACTTGATGACAATAATAAGTGAATGGTTGCAATGTTGCAATGTTGGTTTTAGAAATAAAAGGTATGATTGCAATGTTGGTTTTAGAAATAAAAGGTCTCTGCTCGTTGTGAAAATGACGTCACGTGACGTGTCTAGCTGCCACGCGCTTTTATCAGTATGCAAACCTTATAGCGTTTTCGGGTGTCTGCTCTAGACTGCGCTCAGATTATTTTCATCCTTTGCTTTCTCAACAAGTATTTAAGGATGGGAATACTCTCAGACTGAATTTGACCAAACAGCTCTAGGCATCAATTGAGCATTTCAGAACAGCTGTTTTTAACAAAGGTTCTCCGTACTGCTTTGAGGGGCATTCAAACATACAGGATTTTTCATGTTTATACAGAAATGGTAATGAACAGCACGGATTATCCATATTTCAGATGTTGTTTATACCTTTGGAAAGATATATCTTGAATAAACGAATATGTTTTGGTACCACTGGAATTATATAATAACATGTTTTATCTATTTAATGGTAGGTAAATAGATCTAAGAAAAAAAATGAGAAAATATGGCAACTCCGCAAACAAATTTTAATTATTTTCAAATTTTGATTGGTCCGGTGAATTTTTATAGGCAATCGGCCATACTGTTTTGGAAGGCACATATTCTCAAATGGCTTCGTTCTGGAATGGTCAATGGTGACACGTCACCAAATTTTAGGACTAATCTTGGTTCATGATTCACCCGTTTCTGGGATGATGTGAAACGATACTGGATGGATGGTAGATACAACGTCATAATTTATTTGTATCAAATATTTACTGATCAGAGTTAATAAAAATTGACCATTACAGAATTCGTGACTTTGACAGCTTTTTTAAAGAGAAGGGGGGGGGGCAACACAACAGTGTAGCCAAACGTACGAAATGTTCCGTGTTTATACAGAAATTTTAAGAAAGAACACAGACAGAAAATTAACGTTTACCCATATTTCAGATGTTGTTGGGACTCAAATTAAGCAGTCGCTATCTGGTAGCGAGTTTCTAAACTAACGCACGCCACCAGTGAGAGCTTTGTGGCTCGTTGACAGTGTTTCCATTCTTGCTTTTTTCAGTAAAACAGTTTACACTCATATAGTCATATACACATCAATATAGTATACAATGGCAACTCTGCATTACAGTTTTGTTTCACCATGAAGATACAAAACAATGGCGATAAAATCGGCAGGCTTGATATCTTATGTCCAATGATTCGAAATCACGATTCGTCAACTGATTTGATGTGTTCGAAGAATGACATTACATCATGAGACACACAAAAATGGCGAACATTCGACTAACCAATTTTAGAGAAATGTCGGTCATTATTTGCTACCTCTCTGGTTAACTGAAATATTGTGACAGGTCGATCGGGTTATATTTTCTTCTCAGACACATTATGTCATAGAACGTGATTGTGGAATGGAGTGTGGTGGGAAATAAAATATATTCTCGCCCTTATAAAAAACAAACCAACATGTTTGCAAAGTGATGACGTAGACAAAGTACTAAATAATTATAATTTTGTTTATATGCCAAAATATATAAAATCCACATTTGATAAAATAATGGTTTCCTTCCCCGCGATTTTTTGTTATGATTAAAAAGCATAAACCTCATTCGTATAATTAAATCCTAAAACTTAAAATTTAATTAGATGAACCGCGCCGTGTTGCATTAATTTGTGTCGTGCCCCCCTTTAGCGGTGGCGGGGGGGCGGGGGGGGAGGTTTTAGATGTACATTAATTAATTTCGCCACTTATTTATGCCGGAACGGGAAGTCGTAATTAAAAGTTTCATTAAGAGCTTTATTACAGAAGAAAGAAAATTGAAACTGCACTGTAACTCCTTGTTTAGGAAGCTAAATCTTGACGCGGTTTAGGTTTTAATCAGGCTTTGTTCGCCCTGTGATACCGCAGCTCTGTTAATTAAAATCAGTTTAGAGGAGTAGACGGAGATTGCCCACATAAGAAATTTTCTTGTGAGAATTTTATAAGAAAAAGCTCGAATTTAATAGAAACCTGCAAATCACAATTTTATGGTATCCTTTTTGATTGTAGTGATAGTAAATAGGAGAACTTCATCTCTATATGAGTAGGTAAATAAGTTTTTAATAATTATCAATTTTTTTTATGATATGTTATACTTGTCGTTGGGGCCTGTTGGCAACCCCCATACTTTCTTTTTTTTCCAGATCAAGACTAAGATAAAAAGCTATAAATTAAGCCGATATTCGTGTGTTATAAAAATAATACTAATAACAAAGGGCCTCTTTCTGAAAGGGCAACAATAAAAAACTACCCTTCTCGCGATAGGGGGCGCCGCGGGACGCAGTGACACAACATCTGCTGTGTGTAGTCCGCAAATTAATGTAATTTTTTCCAGATGTAATAATAAAAAATCATGGAATTAATTTGTCATGGAAAGACAGGCGGCAAAGCAGACGCTTTTCTTCGGCTCAGACCTTTTCTCCTTTGTTTGACCTTTTGTTTAAGTGCTCCCACTGCGAAAGTAATTTTAATTGAGGACATTGGTCTTCCTACAAATTAGGTATGTTTCCGACTTCGGGTGAAGAACAAAAGAGTGATCCGCATATAGGGCGGATATACGTGCACGACGTCCCAAATTTAAAGATTGTTACAAAAACCGTTGCTCATTAAAATTAAATTTTCATATAAAAGGTGCAGCTAAGAAAAGCAAAATTGCTTGATTAATTGTCTCATTAGATATTTTGTCATCTAATCTTTGAGAGATATGGCGTCGGACAATGACTCGCACAGCACAGTTCACTGCCATTTACACATGGTGACGTAAGCACAGTGCGACCTTGAGAACGACTAGCCATATTTCGTATCGCGGGACTCTTGGAATCACGCTGTCAATAGGCCCAATCATTGGTAAATGCAGCGGCTGTCATCTTTAGTAAGGGTTTTCGGGCGGACGCTCTAAAGCGCTCTGAGTCGAGTATTTCCATCCTTTGCTTTCCCACTATAAATCAAACGAGAATGCATAAATCGAGGAGATTGGGTCGTTAAAGTCTAGTCTCCTTGGTTAGGGCTGACCAAACAACCAAACAGTGGTGCTTCCATGTTGACAGGTTGTCTTGGGAAGTATTCACATAAATCGAGGTGATTTTTCCGTCTTTGTGTCCTTGGCCCTAGCTGACAAGACAACACTCAAAATTAAAACCTGCCCCAGAACACGTGATTTTGACAAGAACGACGGCCATATTTTCTAGGAGGGCAACCAAACAGTGCTGAGTGAATGTTGGCAGGTCGTTCGGCCATATTTTCTTGGCAGGGCACTCATATGAAATGACGTAGTTATGGAATTATAAATATAAAGTCAGAGAAATTAATATACCTCCAACCTAATATTTATTATCTAGTTTTGTTCCACTATTAAATCGCTAACCTTCATGACAAATTACATACGTTTCCGCTCCAATCTAAACAAATTTATACTTTTAATCAAATTCCTAATTACAGATTTCAACGATTACATTTTATGTTTCACGGCTAAGTTAAAGAACAACTCTAGACATAAAATGCCTACCAGACGTGAATAATATAAAACGTATACAAGAAATAATATAAAACTGAATTAATCGTCACCGGCAATCAAACAACCTGTGTGTATGCGATATGATTTATATTTTAGAGGTGCGAAAGGCGGTTCCGTAGGCGTTCCGGACGCGCCCACGTTCCCGTCCGGCGGAGCCGTAATTACGCCCCCACCCGCTACGGTCACGATAATGCGGGACACGTAGACACGCAACGGTGTTAAAGCATGTGTTGAAGGTGCGTGTTATGGCTGTGAATCGCAAATCAAGGAGCGAAAGGAAACGGTCTTTTGTTTTCATTACGTCACTGATGATGGCAAGTTACGGAATAATTGGCGGGCAAATGATTGGCCAAATAGGGGAGAGAAGAGAGGAGCCAGCTCGCTAATTTAATGCTTGAGCATATAGTAATTTGTCTCATCAAAAATAAAAATTATATAAATTTATTTTACACAAATTTGTCATGTATTTATTTACGTTAAAGTTGTCAATTGTCATGACGTATCTTGACCATTCCAGAATTAGGCAATACGGCGGACCATCCTATCAAAATATCATACGAAACTTAAAACTTGATAAAGATGAAAGGAATTTATTTTTTGCAAGTTATGTTTGAGATTGAAATTTTTAGGGATTTGTCGCATTTCTTCAGTTCAAATTTGAACATTAAACAACATTACAAGAACGGTACATTTTATAGGTTGATTTGCCATACTGTCTTGAGGCGCACACAAGTGAAATTACGTACTCTGGAATGATCAATTTAAAAATAGATGTCTAAACTTCCGTTCTCGAAGCAGAAATGTCAAATAGCGGCATTGTTAGGAGCGTCTTTGACATACGTAGTCACAGAAATTATCACACGACAATAATACTAATACTAAAGCATGTTAAAAATACACTTTCAAATTTTGTTATTACGGAAATTTCTGTATGGAAACGGGGCGAAACGTTTTATAAGGCAAAATAAAACTGTTATTGCTGAAATTGATCAGAAAAAGCGAAAAACATGTGGTTCATGCAAATCCTTTCTACTATAGGTGGCGCGCATCTTTAAGTGTGCAGACGGATGACGTAGAAGGGAGGGGTTATTCTTATTTTTTCTTCCTCATTGCCGTTTTTAATATTTCGTTCAACACCAATGACGTGCCAAAGAGAATCATGGTGTGGCGACATCCAGGATTCTCTCACGGAACTTCATTGAATAACCATTCCTCATTCCTTACATAAAAACGTCTTCGTCACACAGTTTATTATCAGGACGAGAGATGGCGCTGTAAAGCGGCACAATCACGGAACGCGTTAGTTGACATTCTATATAAGTATTGTAATACAACTCTTCATAAATTAGAGTAAAATCGAGGAATTGAAAGATTTGTTTCAAATCGTAACGTAGAAAGAGATGGGAAGAAAAAAAATGTTGGCCATTTTGGAAATAAGTATAGTCTGTTCTGAATTATGGTTCTGATTAATGGAAGGTCTCTGCCGCTACGCAAACGAATCATCTTCTTGTTAACCATAGAAAAGTGTTATAATAGAATGTTAACTTACTTGTCCTCCCTTCTCCGTATTCCAACACCATCGCTAGTTTACTTATCCTAGTAGTTTTGTGTTTCACATAGATTCTACATTTTTATAGGTTTTTGGATTAAGATAGATTAATACAAATAACCTCCATCCCACTACGTCTCAAAGAAATAATAAACATATTATATAGGTATAGAACAAATAACAAGTTTTGCATGGTTACTAGTGACAATTATTCAATGTTTGCGCACCTCAGAAATACAAAAAAAAAGTAACCAACAAAAATAATTGGAACACGTAAAATTACCCATTAGCATCCGAACAATAAAACATTATTATTATTCGTCCCTGCTGGTCCATGCCTTCGAAAGGAACCACTTAAATTTTATAGCTCTCGATATATGTGTCCATTCATAATGCCCTATTCAAACCCCACGAATATATAAATATTTATTTTGGTAATTTGTATTTGGCTTTTTCGAGAGAGAGAGAGATTTTTCTGTCTTTTTATGACCGTGTCGTTATGTAATTATTCAGTTAAGTTACAACTTGGGTCGTGGTATAATAAAAGATTTTAGATTAGAATTCAATAAATGCAGATTCTGGTTTGTTTTTTGATATACTAAACACTGGTCAATTCATCAAAACCCTCAAACTGCACAAACCAACAAATTATTGCTTAATCGGTAAGTGTTAGGCGTATTGAAAATAGAAACGTATGTTAAATTTAGAGGTTATAATGGAATAAATCCGGAATTTTCCGTGAATTTTCCAGTGAATAAACCCTCAAAAATGAAAAAACGGGGTGAAAACCCATCTCAAAATATCCATATTCACGCACATATTAAAAAGCAACGTGCTGCTTCACAATAGTTAAAAATGACTAACACCATCTGGATGACGTCAGGACCTTGAACCTTGTGCCGTGACGTCATCCAGATGGCGTTTATTTATTTTAACAATATATTAGAGATGAGTTTTCATCCGGTTTTTTTCATTTTTGACGGTTTTAATCCCTGGAAAATTCCCGGAAAAATTCTGGGTTTATTCCATTATAACCTCTCAATTTAACTGAGCTGGTCAAGCTCAACAAAGTTCCTTAAAAGTCGCGTTGCCATTACGACCTTATAAAACTGAAAATGTAACAAATTTTACGGTCCACAACGTTAAAAATAAACGCGCTTTCTGAAGTAGTTTAATTGGCCAGCGGGTGGTCAAACTGTTTAATCCCCATAGTGTAAAGTTCGGTCTTTTCTGGCTATTTTAGCCCGGGAGCATGTGACCGATTAATAGTATAAACAGCAAGTGATTTCAATAAAAATCATAACAAACACGATAAACTTACTTTTTGATGCTTCTGTGGGTCATAACGATGCCATCAATCGGTGGTTTTAGTATAATTCAAATAAAGACGTCGATAGAGAAGGCTCGGGAAATATGCACATGAAAATAATGAAACAGTTACTGTTCTGCATCAAAATAACAATAAATCATACTACTCACAGGGGGTCCGAAGCACCCCCGCGTCGGGCCTCTCTTGCCCTACTAACTCCATCAATCCATGTACCGTCTAGTACTAATATACACTCGTAACATGGACCAGGGAAATGTAAAAATAAATAATATAAATGCTCTCAACATAAGTCACCAATTACTTTGTTACCTTCTGATCTTCGACAACTAGCTAGTGCCCCCCCTAAAATTGATTAGTAAACGAGTTGAGGCTCGCACCCGAGAACTCAGAAGCCGCTAAGCAGTGAGTATCTCTAACCAGCAGGTACGGTCATCAGGCTGACACTACATACCCGCTAGTGTCGACTGGGGAGCATAAGAGATACCCCCAAAACTCTTATGTATCGGCAACCCCAGAAGCATAGTACTATCCCCACCCCTCGGGGTGTCGCCGGGGTTTTTCCTCATCAGTATATGCATATACATTATCAACAACAAAAACAACTTTGCCTAGGTCTTACCAACTTAACACCCCCCTTCGGTAGGGCCCCCAACTACTTATCACACACCGCTACTTTCACGGAACCACTCCCTTTCGATGCCGGCACCATTCTCCTCTTTTTCGCTTAATCTCGCACACATCCAACATTCACCCTCTCTTCCCTCCTACATTCCAGAGCCCCCTCTGTATTCTAGGCATGTGTCCCTTATTCCTCTTATCGACTTTGGTCTCCAGTTTTACCATTTCACTTTAACCAGTATTTAATTATCTTGAGACGTGGGCCTGACTGAATTAGGTTATTAAAACAGCTAGAGTAAGCAAAAGTTGTATGTATATTGATTATAAGCGAATTAATGGGAACATAAAAGTAGTAATTAAGTTTATAAAAATAGAAAAATATTGAAATATATAAAGAATACTTAAGTAAAAATATAGGTTTTACAATAGTTTATTTTACGGGCTAAACAAACGGCGAAGAGCGGCATTTGTGCCCGGGTTGTACCGCGCAGTTGGATTTATTTTATTGTTTAACGATAGCTTAGATATTTGCCATTTATAGACTCAAAGGCTTCGAGTAGAATGTTAATGCAGTCTATTTATAAACAATAATTGTCCTTGTTTTGGTTTCGGTCATCATCTTTTTTCAGCTACGTCATATAAATCGTTTAATCTCATCTTGAGATCCACTGACAGAGCTAAAAAAGTTTCGACAATTTACGACTTTACATATACCACCAAGAGACTTCTATGTTTAGTTTTAATAACATTTTTAATAGTCCAACCTATACCAACAAGATTGTTCGCATAAAATTGACCGTTTTGTTGCAAGTTACAATCCCACTTAGTTAATAACGAAATTCGAGAACTTCATGTTGTGACGTCCCGACTTATTTACGGGATATTTACGAGTTAACGACGCACATGAATTTCACGTAAAACGGGCGTAATTTTATAGAAGAATTTTGTCATAAAAGTTTTTGTTTTTATGGGACGATATTAAATGTACCGCGAGCGTATTCGAAGTCGAGACCACGGTCTTCGTTAAATGAAAATATTTATTTTATGTATATGTTGCCGGATTAGCTGGTGCATGGGGTGATATTTCTTGTTCGATGCTTACACTTATTTGTTGTTTTGTTCAATGTTTTTTTTTTTGACATGAAACGATAATATTACAGAACACAAATTAGTGTCTAAAAGAAGTTTTGGAAATTTGAAATACTATTTAAAACAGATTTTTTCTTTCTCTCTCTCTACTTGACTTGATTTTAGGTCAATCTCAAATTACGATTAAGGGAATAAATATCAAGTAATTTGAAAAAGTACTTAATCAAAGCATTATTGTTTTCATTTGTTGACCCTTACTTAATAAACCAGTGTAAGGCAGGGATGGGTATTCATCCCATTTTTAATTTTTCACATTTTTTACGTGAAAATCTCCAAAGGGGATTACGACTTTTTTCTCAATTCTCAACTTTGACCGCCTGTAACTTGAGAACGGCTGAACCGATTAGAGTGAATCCAAGTAGTAGGTGCAATATTTCCGGAGACAGACCCTTTCGGAGGTCGATTTTTAGGCACTTTTAGAATCGGTTCTTGGACCATTTTTAAAAAAAACCTCTTTAGAGGTTAATTCCATTCGAATTGAGTTTGTTATGTTCTCAGGGGATTGCAAAACGTGACATTCCGATCAAAAACAGCAAAACAAATTCCGAAATATTTTTAAAAATGTCCAAAGGAAGGGGGTGTATTACGATTTTTTCTCAACTTTGAGCTCTTGTAACTTGAGAACACCTCGACCGATTGGAGTGAATCCAACTGTTTTTTTTCTTCTTGATATCCTCTCTACGTCCCATCACGGGAAGCTACTAAATGTTCTAGTTTCAACTTTAGACACAAAGTTTCTCATTGTTGTCAGCTACATTTTAACAAATAACATCCTTAGTCCACAATGTAGTGGCTATATTGACTGGCTAATTTTGTCTATGTCGAGGACAGAGATCGTTTAATCAATTATTTGCTTTTTGTACCAGGATATAGTATTGAGAAAGAATTCCGCACATTCGTGCTTAAAAGGTTAACTATATAAATTTATATAAAAGCGCTGCCTCTTCTACATTATGTTGAACAGCGAGAAATGAATTAGTGCACGAGCTCGATTTTGCTCAGACTGTAACTCATCGGGAGTACTAGATAGTGAACTAATTTCCTGACGTATTTATTGCTTTCGATTTAAAGTGTGTTGTAAATTATGGCTATTATTCTCAGTCAGTGTAATTTATTTTGTTTGCATGCTTAAACTAATATAATCCACTTTATTAACCACTTCTTGCAATTATTAATATACGTACCTATACGTATAGCTGCTTAATATGTTAGTTCTCCTATATTAAACAATATATAAAATTAGTACTGTTTCTAGAAAAGTTTTTCTATTAAAAATTTGGTCAACTAAATATGATTCACCCTGTATAATAAGTTACTGAAATGTCAACTATAATGGACAGTGTTGCTTAATCTTAATAGATAATCAAAACATGTCGGAAACCTTTTACTAAACTCTAAACGCACTTATCGACGGTTGCATATTCTTTACATATACATACAGCGCCTGTATATGCGAGACAATACTTGACTTTTTCTTTGCCATATGGAACGCCCATGGGCATTGTTACGTTCACTTTACCATACAGAATTGAACTTATTGTCGAAAGTCATCCGCACAAAGGAATAACTCGGTCGCGACATTCTCACGCGTCTAAGGTTCCTATTTGGCCCTTCCACACATGTAATTATGTCATATCAAACCGGAAGTTACACGTGCGATTTGACTTGCTGCCCCGTAATTATCCGCGATGAATAAAAGGCACTGTTCGCATTGTTATTTCCTTACGATTCCCCGCGATTCTATTGAGATTGTGACGGTATTTTCAATTCATTTCTGCAGTTCCTTTGGGGGCCCACTTGGGGAGATATTCCTTTTATGGGTAATTGTTGGGTATTTGAATAAGATTTGGGAAGAAGGGTGACGACGATTGACCGTTATTACTCACTATATGTGAGCTATTTAGTCTAATGACGGTTATTCTCGACTTTCTGGAGATTATAATGAATAAAGACAGTAGCTTAGGTATTCAATTGGGAATTGGGGCATAAGATTATGAGGCCATCTTCAAATCTTACTTAATTAACAGAGCACAAAGAGCATGAATTAGAATACAACTCAATTCATATTTTCCTCTGAATAACATAATTGAAAGAGATGCCCCCCAAAGATTTCCAAGGCACACTAGGTCCAATTTTACTTCTATTATCCATGCAAGAAGAAGTATTATTTTAATGATTTGTAACAATGTAATCTCTACTGAAAGTAACTTAAGACTTCTAGTTCTATATAAATACGAGGTGTTCATTTAGTTCTCTTCATTCTCATAATTCTCTCTCAACTTCATCTAGTTGGCTGTGAAATGTCAAAAGAAAAGGATGGAGAAACAAAAGTCCATTTACTTTGATTATGTCATCCTTTTCTGTCAAAGTTTCATAGCTTGCTAGATCAAATTTTATAATCAACACCCCGTAATTGTCCTTGTAATTGTGCAAAGATGCTTTGTTAAAGATAGAGAGGGTTTAACAAAAAAAAAAAAAAAATACAAAAAATATACTTTTTCTTCAGGGGTAGGGCGTTTTCAAGGACTTTTGTGTTCCATACAATATCTTTGGGCATTTTGAAAAAATTGTATAATTTTGTGTTTTTTTTTTCTAATTAAACTTTAATGTCATGTACTGGGTCATGTATATCTGCAAGGAAGCAATAATATCCCTTTCTCATGAAAAATCTTGGTATTGTATTCAAACTTACCTTAACATGTTAATATGTAGACAACACATCTATCATTCTGTCACAATTTCATTTTCTTAAGCAATGGACCAGTGGTAGTGAAACTAGACACTGTAAAAACTGGTCTTGTAGTAACCTTACATGAATTCGAGCCTGTATAGAGCATTTGTCGAACTGTCTATTGTTATTTCATTCAAAGAATGAGATTTGAAGCCTAAAATTTCTGTATTTTGCTAGAGTGCACTGAATATCTCAATATAGACTCACAACTTGTCATACTTAGTGGCACATTTTAAAAACTTTGAAAAGCACACCCACTATGTGAAGGTATGCTTCGAGGTAGGTCATGGTTCGAGATGAGAAAAAAGTTGAAGTATAATATAGCCAACACAGTCTGTTTATGCAACTCAGTTTATATTTATGTTACAGACATAACAGCTACCTATAATATTAAAAATCATCAGTAAGATCAAGTCAAAGTAAACCAAACAGGAATTATTGAAATTTTATTCTCCTCTGAGTTACTACTTACTGTTAGAGCGTGTACATTGGAACTCTACTTCTTGCATCTTCTCTTACCCATCAGGGTTACATTTGGCAAGGTTGTAACTCTGCCTGATTGACAAGAGGTAGTTGGGGTAGAGAATACAAGGTGTGGTAAGCTGTTTGCGATATCTTGTGGATAATTGGAGGATCTAAAAGCTAAATAAGCAAAGGAAGGCTTACGGAAATAAAAAAAAAGGTTATCTAATATAAGTAATTGACCAATAGCCATAAGCTATATGGCTAAGTTGTGGCCCTTTAGGGACTAGCTTACGCGTCGTCACATGTGCCCTGCCCTGGCTGGACTATGCTTTACATGCAAAAGTAAAAGAAACTACAAAAAATAGCACATTTCTCTTGAAATGGGACAAGGCATTACTTGGAAGTGAATGGATTTCGTCACAGTTTCGTGCACATGACGTCATTTTGCCAGAATTTTAGTAAATATAACCTCACTTTAATAATTAATCATATAATGTTTGCAATAAAATTGATCGTTTTGCATTAATTTTAAATCCTGCTAAGGCCTTTTTGGGGGATCCAAACTTTAAATTTCGTCATGTTGATGCAGAAGCACACAAATACAATATATTTTTTTGTTTTCAACCAATGTAGTCACGTGCCGCACGAAATCCATAGTGATCCATCAAAAAAACTAAAAAAAGGTAAATAAAAACACCCTTTCGAGTGAAAGCTCTAGACCGATTTGAGACTATTCACGTTCTTTGTTTTCTCAATAAGAATGTAAGGTCAGAAATCCTCTCACACCGCGGCCACCCGAAAACGCTGAAAATAAAATAAAAGAGAACCGGGAAATATAAAAGGTTAAGGCATTGTTATTAAGAAAAGATTCAATTTAGGGAAAGTACTTGACGACGAATCAACTAAAGATTAATTATTTTTTTATTAATCAACCAATAAACCATTAATAGTTGAGTTCGGTAATTACATCCCGAGCCCTCGGAATATCAGTCTATCTCACTCTAACTTGTTAAGATTTTGGGAGATGGTTTGTGTCAGCAGCGCCCGGATGTAATTACCGAACTCGGCTAATAAACAATTTGTCAACGTCAATTCCTTAGGGGTTTTCAAATCAGAGAACTCTAAGTACTCTGTGGTACTGGAGAAAAAGATGGATAAAGTTCTTGCTTACTGCAAATTGCGAAATGCCAGAGTATGTATTTTTTTATATAAATATAAACGCTACAGCTTATATTATTATTACATATTGTTATAATTTTGACTTTTTTGCTTATCTTGAATAGTCTGTGCAGCCCTGACTCTGACACTAATAATTCCATCCTCATATATTGACATTTCCGCATGTAAATTTGACTTTTGTTAACGCACGCCAATAAAAGCTGTCGGCTGTCGGGTGGACGTTTTAAGCCTAGTTCTCAGAGGTTTGTCATGTCGCTGCGACACCCCCTTCACCAAATTTAGTCACATGTCGCTGTCGCAGAAATTCTTCTTGGATACTTGCCTGAATCGAACCTTTCAATTTGATTTGGTGTTAAATTTATTAGGAAATTAACCCCAGTGGGATGACATATATCAAGTTGTAAAGTTTGTTTCATTTTTAGTAAATTTTCGCCTTTCACACACAGTATATTATTTTTTGTTTATTATACTTATTAATAAAGTGAAGTAAACATTAAAATAAACCAGTTGAATATAATAGCGCGGGTGCCGCGACAAGTAGCGTGTAGTTGAAATAATCCAACTATAAACAGGGTGTCGCACGACACACAGGGAAATTACAAAACATGAACTCTCATTGGTCGGACGAAGTGTCGCAGCGACATGACAAAGCTCTGAGAACTAGGCTTTAGGCCGCCGTGACATACAGCGGAACGGAACGGAGCGGAACGGAGCAGAAATGTCAATAACGTCATTACACATGTCAATAACGTCATTACATATGTCAATTCCTATTTTAGCTTTTATCTGGGGCATTATTCTATAGGAAAGAGTGAAAGGGAAACTGAGAATTTTGACAACCTGGATTGGTCACAAAACTCTGTTGACGAATTCCATTGGTCAGCAATTCTCACTTTCACCTTCACTCCTTCCTATAGAATAAGCGTCCTGATTGGTTTAAATTTTTAAATTTAACTGTCAAATTAGCTCCGTTCCGCTTTTAACCAAAATCCGCTGTATGTGACGTCACCCTTAAGCCAAGTTCTCAGATCTCAGATGATACTTCAAACTCGCGCCTATATTTTCAATTGGTTTAGTTTAATGTTTTCTTTATTTTATTAATAAGTATAATAAACAAAAAATACTATACTGCTTCAAAAGTAAAAATGTGTACGATACTAAAAATGGAACAAACTTGCAGTTGAAATATGTCATCCCACTTCCCACTGGGGTTAATTTCCTAATAAATTTAACACCAAATCAAATTCAAAGGTTCGATTCAGGCAAGTATCCAAGTAGAATATCTGGGACAGCAACATGTTATTAAATTTGGAGAATGGGGTGTCGCGGTGACATGAGAACTAGGCTTTAGTGTGCTGGGAGAATATTCCTATCCAGTGATTTTATACTACTAGACCCAAGTGTGACTATACATATGGCTATAAGTCGCCGAAATACACGCTGTTTCCAAGACCTCCAACATTCTTTTTTCTCATTATCTCTTTCGGTATCTGCGATAAACTTATCTCTCTTGTGTCTACCTTTATTGTCAAAACAACGATCCAAGAACCGACGTATGCATGACGTCAGGATTGGTGTCACTAATTGTGCCGGCCGGTTCCACGACAATGACAAAATAATAAATATTGAGAGTTTTGTTACGACAAAAGAGACAGGCTTATATAAATAGGTCGATGCTATATTTACAAGTGGAGTCGCCATGCCTGGGTCTAGTGGTACCTACAAAGTCACTGTTCGTATCGTTTTCCGGTAACTTTTAGAATGTTCTAGAACAATCACCCGAAAAAGCTAAAATTCACCAGGCGATTCAAAGTACATTTTCGGATATTTACTTGGGTTAGTTCAGGTCAGTGGGATTAACCATGAATTCAATCACTTTTCATAAAATAGAAAATGTTTTAGAAATTAAATCGAAGTTAATTTCACCGTAACTCGAATAGGTTTCCGAAAATGCCTAAAATATGCGCTCGGCCCTCCCCGCCACCTGGTGTAAAGTTTTCAAATTATAAAAATAAATAAATATTTATACAAAAATTCCGTCGAATTTTGTTGATCAACAATAGTTTTAGTGTTTTTGACTCGATGAGTTTGTTCTTTAATGCTTTTCGTCAAACGTTTCGTCGGGTTTTATTATTATTGAGAGAGAATAATTACCGTGTGGCAATCGTAACATGTGCTGTGAGTGCCTGAGTGCTGACTGCTGTGTACCACAATATAAGATTCTTGGAAGTGGGAAAAGGAAAAGTGTTTTTGTTAGGTTTCGACCTTCTACCAGTTACTAAGTCCCAAAGAAATCGCCAGGCAGGATTAATACCTACTAATAAAGGTAAGGAAACCTTTAGACTATAGAGGCTTGTTGGAAAACTTGCTGGAGTATTGTTTCTTTTTTGAAATAACCTGGAGTCCATTTTGGTAACTGAGATTTATTATAATTGATACATCGTAAGCAGAACATATTTAGTACACGTAGGCGCTCTAATTTGATAATTTATCTTGTTTGTTGTGCTGAGATCTATTCCATGCTCTACTAAAGATTTGAATGAACTGGCAATAGTACTGTATTTTGCTTAATAAATACATAAACTTAACCCAATATAAAATGTAAATAAAATACCTACTTTAAAAAGTTGTAAGAATAAGGTGCAAGAAGTAAAGAAAAACTCAGCAAAATGGCAAAAAAAAACGATATAAAACTCCAAGAAAATCCAACAGTTTTGTTTTTGTGGGTGGCTCCATCTATACGACGGCTGGGGCTTCCACAAAGGGAATGCAAATGCTTTGTTTTTGTTGTGGCGTTCGTTAGTACAATTGACAGGTGGCGCTACAAGGTATTTTAAAGAGGAGCACTAATCTATACAAGGTGTTAGGAAATAAATGCGACAAACGACAAATTTCAGGGGGTGATTCTGCATGAAAAAATAATGTCAGTTTGCTATATAAAAGTATACCTCATTCAGTTATTTTTGGCATCTCCTTACATTTGAAATCTTCATTTTTTTTATACCTATCTGACTACTTATAAACTATAAACCATTCTCAACATGTGACAAAAAGAGATAGGAATAAAAAAAATGAAGGTTTCAAAGGTAACGAGATGCCAAAAATAAGTGAATGAGTTTATATCTCTTTATAGGAGTACGCTATATCTCTTTTCGGCACATGTTGAGAATGTACGATAAAAATGTCAATGTCAGATTTTCAACGCCTACTTGATGACAATAATAAGTCAATGGTTTATCCACAAATGATCCGTTTTCCGAGATACGGGGTGTAAGTTTTATAGTTAAACTGGCGATTTAAGTATTTATTGTCATGTCTGGGGGAGGTCTTTTGAACATATTTTGTTGTAGCCTTGCGCCTATTAAAAATTTTATTAATGTTATTTTCTGTTATTGTTCTCGTTTTCTGTTATTGTATTAGATAGTTCTTGCTAATGGATTAAAGAAATAAAAAATTCGCGTCAAGGTGTTTAATTTTTTGCATCAAAACGGCATGGCCCATACAAAAAAAAAAGAAAAGAAAGATTTTTTTTTGTCACAAATTGAACAAGAACTTCATAAATGATTTTTAATTTGAAATATTTCAGTGCCGTACTTTCTTTTAAAAAATTGAAATTATTACTCGTATGTGCGCCAGTGATGAACATAAAATTCCTAATTGATGCATGTCAAGAAATGCGCATTAATTACTGTTTTATTTTTCTATGAACATAGAAACAAGCATTTTCTATGAAAAAAACCTCAAAATTTATTTCGACAGAGGGTTTGTTGACGGACGCAGAGTTATATTCAACATGTTCATAGGCTGTTCAAATAACAATTAAATTATCTAAATTCTAGTTTTCAAAGTGATGTGTTTAAAATTTTATTGTCAGCTTATGGGACTAAATTTTCAGGTTTGCAAAAGATGATAGAAGAAGAGATGAGTCGATAGTTTAATAAAACTACTAGTAGAGATACTGTTGTAAGTTTGTCACAAATTTCGAATAGGTATGTACCTACAACATCTCTTTCTTCTCGTTATATGTAGGTTTGGCCTCGGGTTTGGCTCTCTTTTTTACAGTGGATGATACAAGAATGGGAGCAAAATCCGCAGGTAGTAACGAGTAACGTCACAAAAGATCCTAAGATGTGATTCGTCAGTTGATGTGTTCTGACGATGAACTTACATCATGGGTCTTATTTACCTCCATGATGGGATGTATACATGTAAATGACAACCTATAAAAATTGCATGAGCAGATGTCAAAAAAGTGTCAATTTGTTTTTATTAGTGGCTTGTCTTAACAAAAGTCAAATTCGCATACTTCTACTATCTAATGCAGATATTTTTAAAAAATTTGTGGCGTTTTTTGTCTGAAAGTTCGCCATGTTTGTGTAAGACGTCCAAGACGTCAAGTGACGTCACTTCCTGAGGTTTTGCTGCCGTTTTTGTGTGTAACCCACTATACTAAAAAAACTCGTTGTTAGATGAAAAAATGTCAAAATAAGGACGGATTTGTTAGTATCAGGGATATATATTATGCTTTCGAATATCTCTAATATCAATAACCCAATGTTGCTTCAACCTTGCGCCCAAAAATTACTCGTCTATATATGCTCTCTCGTCTCGATCTCTATGGCAAACATCATCATAGAGATAAAAAATGATTCGGCTCGTATAATTTAATAAAACAAAATTGCCGGGCCGATATTTTACCTGACAGACTCTCGGACGGAGATTAATGTTGTAATTTCTGGAGGCCATTACTTCAGAGGTACGGGCGCCATTGACAGCGCTTGCAGGACCTGCGAGAAAAATGAGAAAAAATCGACGTTCGTTTATTTTCTGGGGGAGCGGAGTGAAAAGTAACATCTGACGAACTGCAGGATAAGAAAAATAATTTTGCATTGATGAAAAGAGGGGAAATCGAAAAACAAATCTTACCTACGTGCAAGCTCTGACCCCACTAATACCTGATGGTGTAGTGAAAGACTTGAGTTATGTAATAAGTCAATTATTTCATCTATTTTCGTATCTTTTTAAAGTTTGCTGCAAAGAGAGGTTTAGAAAAAAATGAAGATTTCAAAGGTAACGTGGATGACAATAATAAGTGAATGCGCAGTTTTAATTTTTAGCAGCTGATGATTTTCATCCAATCGGATTGACTATAGGGATCAATCTGATCCAGGACGACCATTTCCGAAAAGTCCTATTGAAATATGTTGGCTGTGAAATGTCAAAAGAAAAGGATCGAGTATGAAAAGTCCATTCACTTTGATTATGTCATCCTTTTCTGTCAATATTTTATAGCCTGCTAGATGAAATTTTATAGTGAACATGTATAGATAAATAATATTATTATGTAATTGCAGCATTAAAGTTATTTTAAAGGAATAAACACAATCTGAATTACGGATATAACGATAGATTCGTCCACCTCACCATTTTCATGTAACACAGAAATCTTTTATATTTGGCATCATTATTTGGTTACCTATCTAAGAGTGTTGCCACACTTACTCCGTTCGGAGTATTTATAGTGCTTTTCATGGTAATTTACTACTCTGCTCCAAACAGTCCTAGTTCTATTCCACTTTTTTGTTTTAGATGTAAAAGTTTTTGTAGCAAAAATTATACTTATTGGGTGATTCAAAAGTACTTTGACAAACTTCAGGAGGTGATTGCTGGCATTATTTTAAAAAGAAAAGTTCTGACGGTCATCGGTACGAAGATACAGGATATTATAGTTTTGTAAAAAATAAAAAAAAAATAATATCTCCTAAACCGCTTGAAAGGTTTTAATACAATTTTACAGATCTCAATAGCTAGAAATTTTTTTTGTTCCACTATTGGCACGCGTACAGCAATGACGCTTCATCTTTTTGAAAAAAAAGTATGGTATGCCACAGTTCTACTCTTTTGTTCCTGTTCAACTCTACACAAAAAAAGCTCTCTTCAGTTTTCTTCGTTAGACGCGCCATTTTCAAGTAAAAAAATAAAAATCGTTTTAATGCACGTCTTAGAAACGTGAAAAATAATTTTTTTTTAAATTAAATCAACTTAAATAATTTTATTGACTTTTGTAAAATTTTATCAAAACCTTTCAAGCGGTTTCGAAGATATTATTATTTTTTTTATTTCGTAATAAAATTTTAACACCTTGTATCTTCGTAACGATGCTCTTAAGGACACTCGTTTATTAGAACTTTTCTTCTTAAAATAATGCCAGCAATCACCTCCTGAAGTTTGTCAAAGTACTTTTGAATGCACCCTGTATAAGTGTTGTTTGGCAATAATGTTCACATTGACTGTTGGACCAGAGCATAGATATCACAAAAAATAGATTGAAACAAAAATTCTTATAGGTACCACTTTTTATTGACAAATAAGAAAAAAAAGGTTGTAAATTTTCGTCGAAATTGATGCAAAAACGGTCCAAATTGTCAGTAAAGTATATTTATAGTTATCAAACGTTTGAGTTTAACATTACCAAATCATTATTTATCAGATTTATTATCATCATTGTCAAAGACCTGAACCAAAATTCTTAAGATTCAAAATATTCATCTTGACACATAACTAACTGATTCTTTACGGTCAGCTGTCAGATACTTTTCCGTTTTGATGTCATTCTCAGAAAATGTAAACTAATGGAATCCACTCGCGCAATTCTCCGCTATATGGGCAGCTGTTACCAAAAATGATGAGACGCCATGTCTAAGGCGAAAACCAAACATTTCGTTGGCTATGTGTTTTTCTGCAATAAATTGCATTTTGCAAGACTTTAATATTATAAATAATTGTGTTGTTTACAATGGTGGGATGTGCAGATTACGGTTTTAAAAGCAGCGGCTATAGAAAGGAGCCTGGAGTTACGTTTCGCAGGTAAACAGATAATGGCGTTTTTCAGCAGCAATTAAATTATTTCAAATAACTCTAAAACCAGTTATTTTACATCCAAATCTTCGAAATATGATTTAGTATATACCGCAATGAAGTCAATAATGCTATTTTGGGAAATATTTTTCTAATCCTGTAACTTGTAGAGAGTTTTTTTATTTAAATTTTTGAGCAGTTTTTCCAGGGGCGCAGGAGATGTAGTCCCAGGGTTATCAACGACTATTAATTCACAATTATTTTTATTTATTATAATAGTAAGTTGATGTTTGCTAATAATATTACGTACAGTATTACAAATTTTACAAATAGTAATTTAGTTCCATTATTATTTTTAATAAATAATTTTCTTATGTGCTACAACACCAATGCTACGTCACTGGCATTTTCACACTTGACAGATTGGAGCAAACTGGTAACAGACGCCGGCGTCGTATCCTACTTCCTCTGGTTTACATTTTCTAAGGACACTACCGAATAACAGTTGACGTATCAAACTATTCCGCTGTTGTATATATCTACTCCACTTTTTTTAAAAAAACTACTACATCTCACTTGGCGGCAGTGGCAACACTGCTAGCCAACAAAATTTGGATCTCTTTTTCGAAAAAAATTGCTGTTAATTTTAAAAGGGCTTTCATGTAAACGAAGCAGTTATCATACTCTTTATTGGAAATTTATTATAATTTGTTGATAAATTTGTCAGGTTTTTAATAATTTGACATCCAGATAAAATCAGAACCAGACTGCTCTCAGTGTATTGCCGTCCTTAAATTGTTAGTGAGAAAGCAAAGAATGGGAAAACTCTGCAGGGCGGCCAACCGATTGTGCTAATAGCTGAATGTCCCCAGATTCTTGTGCACATTGTACGCGGGTCGCTGGTAAAATTGTTACGTTTTTTGTTGAAAAAAAAACACCTTTTGGAAGATGTGGAGTTATGTGCTTACGTGTGGAAACTTTCCTGTGTCGCCACATGCTACTTTGCCATGGTTTAAATTCAGTTATCAGTGCCCATTGTTGTAGTTTTTCTTTGCTTCTATATGACATCTTCCAGAAGCCAATGCATTTCGATGATCAGGTTGGTGGTGACTTGTTTTGTATAGCTCTCAATGTTGAAGGCTTCATAATCCACTTTGAGACCACGCGCAATGTTGATTTGCAAATATACAGGGTGGCACTGATAATATACGTAAATGTAGGTGGCTTCCGCTGCTGCCTCGAGTCTAGAGTCTGCTATCAAGTCTAGTGATATTGATGTTGGCTATCTGCGACTGCATCACTCAATTTCCCTTTGCCTCTAGAAAGGTTATTTGATTTAATATTGCTGTTATAACTCCCGAGCATTAACAATAATGGTATCATATTTTTTGAATGCTAGTTTACTAGAAAAAACATCACTTATTTTTTTATTTTTTGAATGCGTAACAATCCGCACACAATGTTTCAACAAATGAAGGAAAACACATTAAGCTTCTTTGCCAGGTTTTCAAACTACGACGTCTTACAAATATCAGCAACAAGAATTTCACACATTTTACGTCTCGCTCTCTATAAAAATTCAGAGTGCTTTAATAAAAAATCTGGCGAAAAGATCCCGGGATATGGACGTTCGCTTACTCCTTACCTGAAAAGGATAAGGAAATAGCTATTTATGTAACCAGTTACGAAAAATCCGATTTTGTGTAACGAATGAATGTTTGCGGGACGAGCGCAGCGAGTTCCCGAAATTTGAATGAGATACACAAAAAAGGCTTTTCGTACGTGTTTCATACAAGATTTTTTCTAATTTTGACTACAAATACCTACTTAGAGAGAGATTTATTATTATTAAACTTCAATATTTACTTTTAAACCACTTTGTATCTACTTAATAGCGTAAAACTATAGCAACGGTGTGCCACAACCGAAACCTGCAACTGGTGGTGAAACGAACTTTTCATCACTAGTTACGAAAGATTTTACTTTTCGTAACTAGTTACGAAAAGTAGGACGTTACGTCACTGTCATCAGTATTGAAAAGTGCCATTTTATATGTCAAAATTAGAAAAAAGACGTTTATTGCGAAATGGCAGAACATAAAAATTTTGAAATGTTTGCATCACTCTGTTTCACACCGTATATAATAAAGATAGTGTCGGTTTTTTTTTCAAAATTATCCGCTTTCTGAATCTAGAGGAAATGAGGTTTCAGATCATGCCAATGGTATTTAAAAGAATTCATTGATTAAAAAGTTACAGCTGATTGAAAATGACACAAACAATTGCTTGTGCCGAACTTTAAGTTGAGCAGTTTATTTGATAAATTTGTTATTTCGAAAGAGGGACTATACAAGTACTTATTTATTGCTAAAATCCGAAATGGGAACCCAGTTTCTTTAGTGGATAGAGGAATTTTTGGTCTCTAAAATTAATTTTTCGCATAATAATTGTATATAAAGTCCGGAGAAAAATGGTTTCAAATCTAAGACAGCGGCGCTAGGCCATTAAATCTGCTGGATTAAAGCTACGTTTACACTGCAACACCACCAGTAGTCGCCTCAATGCTGATTTCTGATTGGTAAAAAATCGCGAAATGTCGTGACGCGGAGTGTCAATTGCGGACTTTTGACCAATAACAATATTATGAGTGCTTTGAAGGCTGCCTGTGTATTAGTGGAGTTTTTACCTGGACCATTTCGACTTAATTTCAAATTTTTTTATCAAGTTATTTTAGACCTGCTGTTCTAATTCCACGTCCTACTTGAGGCTTTTCTTAAATAAACGCATTATATAATAAGTTTGAGTAATAATAATAATATGCAAAATATTGTTGCGAACTCGGGGTTCAATAATTCCAGTGTAACGATTTAATACGAAAACACTATTTATTAACTCCACAAATACACACTACTAAATAACTCACTACTTAACACTTTATAGCCTTCTATTATCGCTTCGTAACTTTAGCTTACTTATAGCTCGATTAAAATACGACTACTCTACTCGGGCGCTCTATGCGCCTTTTATATACAATCCTAAAATTACAGAAAAACCTAGAAAGTTCTTTATAAGAATTCTTGAATAATCTCATATAAAAAAAAACGGTTGTAAACAACTGCCTTCTAGATTAAGCCAGACGAGCAATAAATCACTCGTGTCAGCCATGACGCAGCGCGGATAGGTCGCGAAGCTCCACCAACCAACACGCTCCCATGCGTTGCCCCGCCTCCCATGCGGCGTTGCTGCGATCGTAACATTGCCCTCCTCCTAAGTCTGTTCGTCCCGAACAGATAGAGTTCCATGGTATCGTGCTAATCGATCCAAATGAACGACCTTCATCTTTGACCTAGGGGTCCGCTGGATCCTATACACCACATCATTAATCTTCTTTATAATTGTATAAGGTCCTTCCCAATTTTGGCTAAGTTTGGGCGACTTCCCCACCTTTCGCCTCGGATTGTATAGCCACACCAAATCACCATCCTGGAAGCCGCGGGAGTTAGCTAGTAAGTCATATCTTGCTTTGGCTCGATCACTGGATATCCGCAGTTTATTCCTGACTTGCTCATGAACATTGTTCAGCCTCTCCTTAAGCTCCTCCACAAAATTCTCAGAGCTGAGCGACTCTTTTTCTGGTGTTCCATACATCAAATCCGCAGGAAGCCTCATTTCCCTCCCGAAGATCACTTTCGCCGGAGTATAACCAGTGGCTTCATGCGTAGAGCCTCGATATGCCATCAACATGAGAGGTAGATGTTGGTCCCAATCACGCTGATGATCTGCCACCATTTTAGACAGGTAATGTTCCATGGTCCGATTAAATCTCTCTACCATCCCATCCGACTGTGGATGCAAAGGAGTTGTCCTGGTCTTGCGAATTCCGAGAAGTTCCATGACCTTCTGGAAAACAGCCGATTCAAAATTTCGGCCCTGATCAGAATGAAGTTCGAGAGGGACTCCAAATCTGCAGAACATTTCATTTACTAGCACCGTTGCCACAGTCGTTGCTTCTTGATTAGGCAGGGCGTATGCTTCAGGCCATTTAGTGAAGTAATCCATGGCGACCAAGATGTATTTATTGCCCGACTCAGTCTGAGGAAACGGTCCCGCGACATCAATTGCTACCCTCTCGAATGGAGCACCTACAGTGTACTGCACCATTCGGCCCCGTGATCTTGTTCGAGGTCCTTTTGTGGCACAACAAACTTCGCACTTGCGGCACCAAGATTCGACGTCTTCATGATAGTTCACCCAATAATACCGCTCTTTAATTTTGGCCAATGTTTTATTGACCCCAAAATGGCCTCCGCTTGTTCCGTTGTGCATTTCCTGTAGTACATCTAATTTTCTGCTACCAGGAACAACCAACTGACTGACTACGGACTTGCCATCCGGACTCTCCCACGCTCTCTTCAGTAGTCCATTTTCTATTTTGAGAGAGTGCCACTGGGCCCATAGCGCCTTCAGGTTTGGACTTTTACCAGCGATTTCTTGCCATTCTGGTCTCTTGTCGTCAGTCTTTGCAGAGAGAATGGGTCCAATATCTGAATCATTCAATTGTTCTTCTAGAAGCGTCTGTGTGGTCCAGCCATCGTTTATTTCCACCGACGTTCTCCTTACAGATGGATGTCCTTCACGTTGCTCAGTTCTTCGACAATCCTGACTATCTTCTTTACATGGCCGTCTAGACAATGTATCGGCATTTCCGTGACACCTTCCTTGTCGACGTTCAGTTTGGATCTTCTGTCCTTTAATGCGTCCGGCCTCTGTAACACTTTTGCCACTCAAATTATTGCCTTGACTTGATTGGTTGACTTGACTGATCCTGGGGGTCTTAACGGCCTCGGTCAATTGCCCCCTTACATTAACAGGAATTGGACTTTCCTGAATTCTAGGGCGGTCTTGTTTGCCGCTCGATCTTCTAAACAACGGCGACGGACTTCTTGCCCTATTACGGCAGTTACTCTTGACGTGACCCAGTTTACCGCAGTTAAAACATTTTATGCCCCGACTGCCTGTTGATCGGGGAGTTCTTTCTAACAGGGCTTGCAAATTGACTACCATATCCTTCATCGCTTTATGTAAACTGGCCATGGATTCAGCCATAGACGTATTCTTCTTGTCACCGCAAGTTGCCACTCTTACACTTGCAGAAGAACTAGATGTCACTCGTGACGCCTCGAATTCCAGGGCCCGAACTAGTGCCTCGCTGATATTCCTGGGCCTTACTAGACGTAAGTGGTATCTCATGTCACTATCGCGAACTCCCTCAATGAACCTTTCGGCGGCAAATTGCATTTGAAAAGATTCAGGGGCCGATGGATATGCCAGGTGAATGAGTCTGTCTATGTCCGCCTCAAATTCTTGTAAGGAATCACCTGACTTTTGCTGTCTCATCCTCAGCTGGGCCTGGAACACGGTTTCTTTGTGCTCGTTTCCAAATCGTAGTTGCAGAGTGTGTACTAAAGCCGCATAATTACTTTGATCCGCTGCCGACAGAGATTGGAGTAACTCAGCCGCTTTTCCACGAAGTGCTACCACTAATGATGTAGCTTTCTGGGGCTCGGACCAACCATTAGCTTTTGCAGCTGCCTCAAACTGAGTTTTATAAATTTCCCATGCAGTAGTACCGTCATAATCGGGAGGCTTAATTTTAGCGTTGGCTGTGCTAAAACTCTCTGTAGACACGTTGTCGTCCTCAAGTTGTTCCCGGAATTTCTTTTCTAGCTCGAGAACCCTCTGGTTGACAGCTTCGAGTCCTTCGTTAACGCCGTTAATGGATTCGTGAACGCCGTTAACGGATTCGTTGACGGATTGCATTATTCTTTCTTCCAATTGTTGCTCCCTAGCTGCGAGATGGTTCATTAATTCTTCTTTGAATTGTTGATGACGTCGCTCCTGTACTTGATCACGTTTTTCTTGCTCTTCCTTCTGTTGTTGATAACGTCGCTCCTGTACTTGATCACGTCTTTCTTGTTCCTCTTTTTGTTCGTTATAACGTTTCTCCTGTTCTAGATAACGTCGCTCCTGTACTTGATCGCGTTTTTCCTGTTCTTGATAACGTCGCTCCTGTACTTGATCGCGTTTTTCCTGTTCTTCCCTCTGTTGTTGCATAAGGGACAGCAGGGCGGCAAGTTGATCCTCCATCGCTTGATGCTGGCTTCTAGTCACTGGCATAAATAGGTAATGTCCGGCAATGAAGCACTCACTTACAGTTCAGTAATATTGGTCCTCAAATTCCCACTGGAATCGCACTTCTGACACCAATTGTTGCGAACTCGGGGTTCAATAATTCCAGTGTAACGATTTAATACGAAAACACTATTTATTAACTCCACAAATACACACGACTACTAAATAACTCACTACTTAACACTTTATAGCCTTCTATTATCGCTTCGTAACTTTAGCTTACTTATAGCTCGATTAAAATACGACTACTCTACTCGGGCGCTCTATGCGCCTTTTATATACAATCCTAAAATTACAGAAAAACCTAGAAAGTTCTTTATAAGAATTCTTGAATAATCTCATATAAAAAAAAACGGTTGTAAACAACTGCCTTCTAGATTAAGCCAGACGAGCAATAAATCACTCGTGTCAGCCATGACGCAGCGCGGATAGGTCGCGAAGCTCCACCAACCAACACGCTCCCATGCGTTGCCCCGCCTCCCATGCGGCGTTGCTGCGATCGTAACAATATATTAATTTTCTCGTGAATTTGTTGTAGAACACTACACTTTGACTTATTAAAAACTAATGGTTATATCTCATAAAGAGCTGATAATAAAAAATTATATTATGTTATTTTTTGTGCCCTCGACTGTACAGGGTGCGCCGCAAAAGCAGGCCAGTAATAAACTTCAATTTTGTATATAGTGAAAGACGTGAGTTACATACGGGGTGTTCATACTTCATTTAGCATGCTATGAAATTTTGACAGAAAAGAATGACATAATCAAAGTAAATGGACTTTTGTTTCTCCATCGTTTTCTTTTGACATTTCACACCCAACTAGATGAAATTTTCTAATGAACACCCCGTATATGTCAATTATCTCATTAATTTAGAGTTGAAAATTTGTCTATGACATTTTTATCGAATTTTCTTAAAATTTGCTAAAAGGAGAGACTAAAAATGAAGATTTCAGAGGTAACATGGATGACATTAATAACTGAATGGGATAGGCATTATTTAAATTTTTGTTGAGTGTATTGACCAGAGAGCTGATGGAAATAAATTATTTCATGACTTACCATACCACCGCTCTTTCGACCCAACCCTGACTTAAACGGTCCGCCCTGCCGCGTTTCATCCCAAAATCCCGACCAGGTTCTTATCAGATCGCTTTTGAGAGGACACCGTCGAAAATTGATGTTTTGCCAGCTTTTTAAAATTATCTCGGCCTTTTTTATGGTCGCCGGCCTGCGGTCAAAGATTTTTTACACCGTTTTCTCATGAAATCATTATAAGTCATTCTCTGGTTGACAGTGGACTTGAATTTAAATCGAAAGTCGTCGGGAAGGCGGCCCTTAAGCCCTTTTGTCCTTCGCCCGTTCTTAACAAATGACCGTGCGGAGATGCGTAGATAAGAAGGGTTTGTCATTTTTCAGAAAAAAATTATTAAGGCTCTCTTATAGAAGTGATTAAACAGTTAGAGAAACAGAAAACAAGGGCTTTGTATAAGGATATAGTCAAAACCTTTTTTAATAAAGTTTAATAAGTTCCAAACCCCGAAAACACATTAGTTCTATTAGGAAGGAGTTTCTAACATATAAACAAAGAAGATTGATGCGTGTATTTGTAGACCGTGGTGGGTTCCTGGCGAGTCGCCCGCAGAGAAAAATCGTAAACTAGAAGTAAACTTGCAGCTGGTGATTTATATTTGGTCGTCCAACAACAAACGTGCTCCTAACCCTTCTCTCGATTTGAAATATGGTCCTGATGGTATACGAATTATATTAAAACTTAAGCTCGGTGATACAACCTAATAATAATAAATGGTGAACACTGGCTGGACCAAATTGGTTTTTTTTATATGTATATATACAGGGTGGACCAGGTTTTTGGTGCCAAACTTTAAGCGGGTATTCTACGTCCAAAAATAACCCTAGTTTGCTATATAAACCATAGTCGAAAAATACTCCGTTAAGGAAATACAGAGTGTTAATTTTTTTTTCAAAACCAAAAAATTTATTTTTTTCTGAAACTGCAAGAGATCATTTAATGAAATTTTACAGGTGTCAATAGCGATGAAAGACTCAAGTTTTACAATACAAAAGGCCTTTTCAGCGTTACTTTTTTCAACAAAAAAGTGGTACGCTACTGGTTTTTCTGAAAATAAAAAGTATATTTGAGGTCCTTGTTCAATTTGAAAGAAAAAAGGCCCCTTGGCTTTTTTTCGTAGGGCACACCGTTTAATAATAAAATATTTTTTTCTAATTTTGACATATAAAGTGGCACTTTTCAATACTGATGACGGTGACGTAACGTCCTACTTTTCGTAACTAGTTACGAAAAGTAAAATCTTTCGTGACTAGTGATGAAAAGTTGGTGTCACCACCAGTTGCAGGTTTCGGCTGTGGCACACCGTTGCTATAGTTTTACGGTATTAAGTAGATACAAAGTGGTTTAAAAGTAAATATTGAAGTTTAATAATAACAATTCTCTCTCTAAGTAGGTATTTGTAGTCAAAATTATACTTTTTTTTTTCAAGCGGACTAAAAGTACGTCATTTGTTTTCTCCATACGCACACCTAAAGTGGGCTTTCAAATCCTGAGACCAAAAAAGTAGCAAAAAAGTCCTAGGCAGTAAAAGCAAAGTCAAAAGTCACCGCTAGTGTCATGGTGGCGCATATATAAACGATTTTCATTCACCAAAATTATTTTAATAATAGATGACACCAAATAAACCGATCTGAGTGTATTGCCATCTTTACATTCTTGTTGAAAAAACAAAGGACAGAAATACTCTCAGAGCACTCAAGAGCACCATCTGAAACCGGCATTAGTCGAAATCGCATAGGTTCTCGAATTCTGAATTCGTCTGTTAAATGTCATGCGCGTCATCATATTTATCTGTCAATGTGACATTTATTAATTTAGTATTGAAAATAATGCTACAAATTCTTAGTTTACCATAATCATTGGTTATTAATTAATACATTAAAACCATTGAACATTGAAAACCACCATTCTAACATATTCTATGTATTTTACAAATAATATACACAATTGGGTAAGTACCTAGACCCGCTTAAAGAGGATGAGAGAAAATTGCAAAACTGGACCACTTTGAAATAGATTTCTTATTTCTTGCATGCTTGAAAAAAAAATAGTATGTTACTCGGAGTAAAAGGTCTTTTTGTGCTTCGCCCAGTTGCAGGCCTCAGCTTCGCTTCGGCCGTCAATCTCTGGGCTCAGCACGAAAAGACCCACTTTTACTCCTAGTGACATAATCTACTATTTTGTGTATCTCATTCAAATTGCGGGAACTCTCTGCGCTCGTCCCGCAAACATTCATTCGTTACACAAAATCGGACTTTTCGTAACTGGTTACATAAATAGCTATTAAATATTTGTGTTTAAATGGATTACCTAGCAATTTCTTAATTGCATACCACCTTGATGATGTTGGCGTCGGTTTCCATGACAATATTTGACAAATTTAACATAACTAATTTCTGTAAGGTTCATTAGTGTCAAAATGCCGTTTAGAGTTTCAAATAGAGAAATAGCGGATATCCATTTTGTGTATGGATTTGCTAACGGAAACTCAAGGGCGGCCGCCAGAGATTACAGAAGGAGATATCCGATCCGATTACCGAAAGAACGCATCCTAGTCGTAAAATATTCGCAAGAGTCCATCAGCAATTAATGGAGAAAGGTTTAAGGAATTTGCATGAGAATCGAGATGTAAACCAAAACCAACAACAAAGAAGAATTTCTCAACAGATATTAAATGAATTTGACAGAAATCCAACAACGAGTTCCCGTATTGCTTCTCGTATTCTTCGCACCTCAAATCCAATATACTTTGTACTCTTAGACGAGATCACCGGCGTCCATTTCACCTACAACCTGTTCAAGGGCTACATCCAGGAGACCAAGATAAAAGAATTACTTATTGTAGGTGGATCCTTCACGCAGTTCAAGAAAATAGGGATTTTTTGAACAACATACGTCTGACGAGTGCTGCTTTACCCGCCGCGGCGTAGTTAATTTACATAATCAACATGTATGGGACCATGAAAATCCTCACGCCATTAGACCTCGAAATTTTCAAGTTGAATTTAGCTTAAATGTGTGGATAGGGATTTACAACAACCATTTATTTGGACCCTACTTTTTACCTCGACGTTTGAACTCAGAAAACTTCTTAGAATTTAGAAACTAGTTTTTAGAACTAGTTTTTAGAAACGGAAACTCCGAATATGTGGGATGAAATACCGATACTTTTAAGACAGAATGCATAGTTTCAGCTTGACGGTTGTCCCGCTCATTTTGGCAGAAATGTCAGAAATTGGCTGGACAATCATTTTCCGGATAGGTGGATTGGTAGAGGGGGTCCAGTTACATGGCCACCACGGTCTCCGGATCTTACCGTGTTAGACTTTTTTGTGTGGGGTTTTTTAAAAGAGAAAGTTTATGCCACGTTTATGGTTGCAATCAAATATTACCACATCTAGTACATTTAAATCGGTCTATTATACGTCGATGCCAGTTGTGCATTGAAAATAATGGTTCCCATTTTGAACAATTTTTATAACTGTTTTTGTTATGTTTTCAATTACACAAACATTTAAACATTTAATAAACACAAACATTTAAAAATATTTTATTAAACGGTGTGCCCTACGAAAAAAAGCCAAGGGGCCTTTTTTCTTTCAAATTGAACAAGGACCTCAAATATACTTTTTATCTTCAGAAAAACCAGTAGCGTACTACTTTTTTTGTTGAAAAATAGCCAGTCACGAGCCGCAGTGCACGCCACTGGTAACGCTGAAAAGGCCTTTTGTATTGCAAAACTTGAGTCTTTCATCGCTATTGACACCTGTAACATTTCATTAAAATATCTCTGGCAGTTAAAAAAAAAACAATTTTTTTGTTTTTTCATAAAGGAAAAGTGTATAGGTTCGGGTTTTACATAAAACGACAAATTAGTTCTCTGTTTCTATTCAGAGACTTATTACATCAAAGCTCTCAAAGTGACTAACTAACTTTTAACTCATTAAGGCGGAGGTGATGTTGGTATGGCTTTTGCTGACAGAACATTTTCATTGTTATTATTATAAACAATATTCAGCGAAATCACAAAGAATCACAACTGCCGCCAATACAGAGCGGAGCCTGTCTGCACATAAATTGTCCTGTGTTTATTTAGACTGTAGCTTATCTAAAAGAGTGAACAACATTTTTGTTCCACAACTACGTACTAAAAGAAAAACCAACATTTCAAAAAAAACTTTAACACCCTGTATTTCCGTAACGAAGTATTTTTCGACTATGGTTTATATAGCAAACTAGGGTTATTTTTGGACGCAGAATACCCCCTTAAAGTTTGGCACCAAAAACCTGGTCCACCCTGTATATATATATTAATTTTTGACGCTTCAAAGAGGATCGAAAATGAGATAAAAAATTTGGTACGTTACAACCAGCCATAGTAATGGGTTCAGATGACACTTTTTGCTTCTCCATATTTTTCCTTGCAACATATTATAGTCAAAAGCATTTGCATGACCAATGTCATTTGAAGGTGAACATATAGAATTTTACGTGCTTGAACTATATACACTACACATCCTATCGTCATACTGATGAGGGGCCAAGTTATTGTTCAAATAATTGATTCTTGTTTTGCTAAAAAAAAATAAATAAACCACCTTAACAACAACAAGAGATGTAGAAAGTATTCAATTTCACAAACCTCCGACACGATATAATCTAAACCATCTAGTTTTGTCATATTTATCCTTACCACTCCACTTACAGACAGACAACATTCAGCAAATTGAACACAATCGCCTTTAATTAATTGAAACGAGCGATCCCGTTGATGGTATCTAATTCACTCTTCGTTCGCTCTCTCGGGGTAACAATAACACAATTAATTGGAGAAGTGGATCCTAATGGAGTCGTAGTGGATCCGGGGGGCCGCAATTGCCCTTTCAATTACCCGCGCCCGCAAACGGGCCACTCTGTGAGAGCTTTCTCCTGACGCTTTTTCCAACGATGCTGTAAAGTAGTAGATAGAGAAGAAATTTACCATTAACGCTATCTCATTAACGTCTACAATACATTACAGTTGCGTTTTTGTTTTCCATTTCCATCGAGGGAGTGGTACCCTTTGTATTGATACATACAATAGTGGCCGTAGTTATTCAGATCATAGCGTAATATAGGTACCTACCTATTTACGAGTATGGTTTTTTTTTTATCTTGGAGCTCGAGAGTCTTTAGCTGATGGAGTTGGTTAATTGGCTTTAAAATTTGAATCTTCTATAGAACATACGTGCAGGTAAAACAACAAGATGCTTCTATAGCACCTTCCAATCCCTTATAGGTGGTTGCGATCCCACCTATAGGCAAAGGGGTGCAAAAAACCCGGGCGGCCACGTTTTGCGGATGGCCAAAAATTTAAATTGTACGTCCACAAATAAGAAATTTTACTTCAAAATGTGTAACGATAAATTATTACAAATATGTATGGTAGGTAAATATTGTATGGCATATGGATTTCGAGGTAATAATCTACGGCATAAAAAAACACTTCAAGGTGGTGAAATTGCCAACATTTCATCCTTTGTTTTTCCTTAGAGTCAAAATATAAGTTCAGCTAACTTATAAAGCTACTTTCATATAGCAAATTTCGCATATCTTAATTAAAGTCTGGGTCTAAAGCTTAATTTTTTTTTTCATATTAATTATATTGCTTTATAAAATAAGCTTTGAAACAAACAGTGTAGCTGAATGCCATTTTTTTTATTACTTTATTATTAATAATAATAATAATAATAATAATAATAATAATAAAAATTAATATAAATAATTGCCTTTATTGAGGGAAAAAAATGTACAGGCTCTCAATGGGCGAAGCAAAAGCTACTCAAAACTTAACCCTTGAAAACAACACAAAAAAACAAAATATCAGAAATAAAAATAAAAAAAAATAAAAGTACAGTAAGATGATAAACAAAAGATAAACAGTAGATGATAAACAAATACATTTTTTTTTAACTTGTTATAAGCATTTGTAACTTATGAGTACTAAGAAAATTTGAAATTTGCTTTCTAATCTAAGAAATATCAGAAAAGAAAAATTGATTTATCATGTATTAGGAATGCACTCCAAAAATTATTTTAATTAAGTGGTGCTCAAAAAATTTGATTATACTTAACTCTATACTTAAGTCAAAATTTCTGCTGACCAACTTGTTAACAACACTTTTGGGCGTTTATAAAACTGTAAACTTTCAAACCATTTATATTAAAATTCCAAAGGAAAATTGATTTATCATGTAGGTATTAGGAATGCACTCAGAAAATTATTTAAATTAAGGGTTGCTCAGAAACACAGAAATTTGAAACAAAACTCACATGCATAACAATTATTGTGATTTTTTATGGTCAACAACCTTGTTTTCTGAATATGATTAAGTTCATCATCATAAAACATATTTTATGGATTTGCGCTAAAATAAAACTAAGAAATTCAAATAAAAAAAACAAATTTTTGGATATTTGTTAAAGAAGAAATCCCGAAAAAACCGGCCAAAAAGCATTGAATCGAAAAAATCGTTCCTAAAAATTCTTACATAAAAAAAACTTAGGAAAATACCTCGAATTATATTTTGAAAAAAAATTTAATTTTCGTTATAAAACAAAAAATTTAATTTTTTTGTTTTTGAAATTACGTCGAGCAAGTGTCCATTTATTTTCGATTATCTTAAATTCAGAAATTCATCAATGAAGGCAAAATTTTTGTAGGCGCAAAAATGTGTCAAAAACAGTTAAAATTAAAGACAATTTAAAAAAAAGTGGTAAAAAAAACCATATAATTTATTTAATTTTTTTATATATTTTTTTTCACTTGAAAAAATATATTTTTTTTTCACTTGGAAGCGAGCAAAGATTACACTGCTCGAAACGTCGTGGAAAAACCTCAATAAAGACAATGGAAGTTCAAGATGTTTCGCTTAATAGTACCTACTTCAATGTCTACCACCTTTAAACGAGCAATGCTTTTGTTACGGGCGAGTTCAAGTACCAGTCGAGTTTAGTTGAATTCGACTTTGAGGGTGCCTTGTAGAATCAGGCCTAAAAAAATTAATAAATATAGGTAGTTTCGAAAATATTATGACGTAGTTATCACGAACTAATCAAGATTCCGACGGAACCGTAAGTAAACAAAGCATAATGCGGCACTACAACTAGGTATTTACGTGTCGCCGTCCAAGATCTGTCAACTTTATAGGTTACCTCATTTCGCAGAAAAATAAAGAAAGGGCTATTGTGACGTCATGAGAATTCACGGCTGACAATTTTATAATGATTTGTCAGAGATGCCTTATATTTTGAAAATTTAAGCTTTTAAATGTTAACGTTCGGCAAGAATTCTTAATTATTATAAATTTGGGGTTTATTTAGACTTATTTTACACCATGGCATGCAAAGTAATAGTTTCATTCAGAATACTTCTTAAATATCGGAAATAAACTTCACAAAACGGCTAAAAAAATAGGGTTAAAACATATATGATATAGTTCGGCAGTTCGGTAATTCCATCCGAGCGCTCCGGACACAGACCTTTTCCCAAAATCTTAACAAGCTAGAGTGAGATAGGCTGATATCCGGAGCGCTCGGGATGTAATTACCAAAATCAACTAGTACAGAGCAGAAAATTTATAAAAATGGACTTCACTCTGTAATATAGTAATAATGTAGCAAATAACTTCTTGGTTTCAGCACACAAAAATACCAAAAACCGTAACGAAACTCAAAATTAATAAAAAAAATGGACCCACGCTTTACAAAAGCATAGGGGGAACGGCGGAAATGAATTCTTGTGACGTTGACTGACGTATACAGGTCGTTATCTCTCTAAGAAATGAGGCAACCTGTAAAGTTGACTGATCTTGGTCGCCGTCGTCGTTGCTGTCACTGTCAAATTATTAATATAGCGTTTTCGAGTGGCATCAACTTGGGGCGCTCTGAGAGTGTCTCTATCTGTCACAATAAAAATTGCAGGATAACAGTAACCTGAGTCATAATTTAGTTAATTTTTTTTCTGTACAACGTTAACCGTAGAATAATAAACAATTTTTTAAATCGCACAAAAAAAATACGATTCTTTGTCAAGGCTATAGGCAGTCCATTGCATGTTGTTGTCTTCGAGAGTTGAATTGGCGATTAGAAAAAAACCCACGAAAATGTTCGTGTCATACCATAAAAACAAAACAATTGTGTAATCATAACCAAGTAAGTCAATAAATCGTTTAAAAAAAATAATTAATTCCTCGACTGTCAACTGAGAAATCAATTATCAATTAACAGTTTCTTAAAACATCCGTCGTAGGCTGAAATATTCAATTAAAATTCAATTCAAAAATGGGCATAACTTTACAAACCAAATCAGAGAGAACTCTCCAATTAGGCTCCTTTAATCATGCCTCATAAAACAATCTTAAAGGCATTTTAATTCATCTCATTACCAGGCCGAGTTGCGTTCCCTCCGCACTAATTATCCATCAATTAGTCATTTTTTCTTCAGTTGTCTCTTCATGTCTGAGTGAAAAATCAACAAGTCTCAGTGGAAAAACGTGATTCCGACACACACCCTCGCGCCCCATTGGCCGCACAGCGGCCAATGTGGCGCCCGCGGGCACTCATATTCGTTCGCCTACCAATCGGAGGGTGCCCGGAGCGGACCAATCACGGGCGCCGCATTCATTGGGCTTCACAGCATGCGTTTGCTGACGCTGCCTTAGATTCAGTCATGCTGCGAATACCCAGCACGAAATATCTGTTCTCAAGTGTAAATCCGTGTTTTTGGGGCTGAAGCTGGGTTTCAAACATTGTTGCGAAATAAATACGCGAACATGCCCTAAATATTGTTGTTTTCGGTGAGTTAACGGGACTGCTGCAACAATGATTAACGCGTTTATGGACGGGGGGCATCATCATCTGAGCGCGTACGGTCTGAAGATGTCTCCCCCTCATAACGGTGGAGCCGCCACGATCCCGTCGCCTCATCAAAACCCCGCGGCCGCCATGACCGCTCCAGATATGGGCGCTACTCAGAACCACCATTTCCAGCCCAATTATGGGCACATGAGCCATCTGAATCCTCATCCTGGGTACGCGGCTCGGGATTTTCTCCTCAGGCGAGAGCACCACGATTTTCCTACCGCTCAAACGGCCCCAAACGACTCGATGCTCTTCCATCACCACACCGAAATGCCTCCTCACCACAATCTCCACCTACCTCCCCATCACCAGATGCTCTACTCCCGAACGGATCATCATGCGGCGTACCACGCTCAACCCAACCACCAGTACATCAACCATCATACCATGGCGATGCCTCACCATCCGGGAAACATTCACGGCGGCTTTTTCAAGTACATGAGGCCCATCAAGCAGGAGATGCAATGCCTGTGGATAGATCCGGACCAGCCGCCCCCGAAAAAGATCTGCGGTAAGCATTTTACGACCATGTCGGAGATTGTGGGACACTTGGGGGTGGAACATGTGGGGGGACCCGAAATAACGAACCACGCGTGTTACTGGCAGAACTGCTCTAGGAACGGTAGGCCGTTCAAAGCCAAGTACAAGTTAGTGAACCATATTCGGGTGCATACGGGGGAGAAACCGTTTCATTGTCCGTTTCCAGGCTGTGGTAAAGTGTTTGCTAGGAGTGAGAATTTGAAAATTCACAAAAGGACTCATACAGGTAAGTCAATTTTAGTGACGTAGTTAAAAGTTTCCATTTGAGTGAGCACAAAGCACCATTAACTACCACATATTCTATACGCTAAACTCAGAAAAATTAGGCATGAAGGGGGGAATTATCAATTTTGCACTTTCTAAAGAAAATTGTAACAGGGATTTTTTTGCTTTATACCTATTGATGGAAATTTTATTTATTAGACGCACTAAAGGTATGAGAATCTTCTAAACCATAAAACATAAAGGATTGGTAATTTTGAACATGCGAAAGTAGTCCCTCGTAAGTCCGACGTTTCGCCTTCTGGCACACATCTCCAATTTTATTTTAATAGGTATTTGAAAAGCTTTTCTCTCAATGTCTAACAATTTTAATGGACACGTACAACCATAATAAATAAGGATCCCTTTTAGATTAAAACAGGCCATGGTGTGACGTTGTTGCTTTATGATGGTTTGGACAATGAAACAAAAACATTTTTCGTTCATGAAAGATATTTATTTATTGATGCAGGTTAGTGTCCCCAAGATTCCAAAAGCTCGTGTTTAGGACAAATAAAACTCCTTTTTCTCTTGAAAAACGCCTATATGTTTCGACGTTTAATTTACGTCTTCATCAGGGCTGAAACATATGCCCCCATTTGTGAAAAAAAAAATTATTTATTATACAGTAATACGTGTTTGTGTTGGTTTACGTCATGTATTATTATACACAAGTAATGCGTTCTGTATAGTTTTGTAATTTAAATTTTTATTCTGCTTTGAGAGCCTCCGTCATGTGTGGTAATGTCCCTGCATATGTTTCAGCCCTGATGAAGACGTAGGTAAATGAAATGTCGAGACGTAGGTGTTTTTCGAGAGAAAAAGGAGTTTTATTTGTCCAAAACCCATTAAAAGGCCTGCTTTTGATATCTATTTACTTACATCTGTACAGAAATAAATTGAACTTTTAAATGACTATAAAAGCTGCCTTCAAGACAGCGAACTCAGTTCTGGTCAATCATGACAACATTTGACATGTGCCCCCTCAAAGGGAGGGGTATTCCCTCTTATTTCTCAATTTCCAACTTTGACCCCCGGTAACTTTCAAACGAGTGTTCCGATTGAAGTGAATACAACGGTTTATTGTTCTTCAACTTGTATCCTTTAATCCCGAATAGCAGCGAACTCAAAACACATGTTTTCCAATAGGCGCCAGAGAAGCCGAAAGTGACTAGGTGCAAATCAATAAAAGAAATAACAAGCATTGTTCAATTCTTGAATTGTTTCTTCAATTTGTTCCCATTAATCCTGAATAGCAGCAGGGAACTCAAATCACATATTTTTCAATATGGACTAGATAAGTCAAAAGTGACTAGGTGTGAAAAAGAACAGTGAGCAAGAAACCTTCAATTCTTGAGTTTTTTTTCTTTAACATGTTCATTTTAGTCCCCTAGTAGCAGCAAACTCAAGGTGTCAAAAGTGACTAGGCGAGAAAACAATGCTAAGAAATAGCAAGAAATTTTCAATTCCATAATTTTTTCTTCGATTTGTTTTTAAAAAATTAAAAAACCAGGAACAGAATGTGTAAAAACTCCCGGAAACGAAACTATTTCCGGAAAATGCAAAATTTTCTAGAAAATTTTGCATAATTTTAGAAAATTTTGAATAAATACATTTGCTTTCCATTAAGATATCAAAGTGATGATCGTCTTTAAATTTTACAGCTATTATTTGTTTATGTTTCAATTTTACTATTTTGGGCATATAAAAACTATCAATTTACACAATATAACTAATTTTCTTTGTTTTGCGTTAAAACTTGTATTTGAAGACAAATTCGGCGCAGGAAAGGCGGTGTGATATTATGAAGGATTTCAACTAATGCTGCCATCTGTGAGTCGGTCCGTGAAGTTACGGCGCCGAGTTCGGCGCAATCGGCGCTGCCACCTGTGAGTCGGTGGATGAAGTTACGCCACACCGAGCGTCACACGTTCGTGGGGTATTGAAACCGCTTAATTCCAATCAAAAACCGCAAAAAAAATTTTTTGAAATTGATCGAAGGGGGGCAATAGCCTCTTCTCAAATTCCGATTTTGACCGCTTGTAACTTCGACCGACAGGAGTGAATCCCAGGTTGTTATTTTTGATCTCCTCTTTCACCTCCCGTCGAAAGTTTTTTTTTATGTCCTTTTTCACACCCCAAAGTAAAGTTTACCAAAAACAACAAATTCAAAGTTTTAAATCAGTTTTGTCTGTTTTTGCCGTCAAATTGAATTTCTTTAAAACCTTTTTCTTTTTAGACAAGGTAGGAAAATTTTTAACCGATTTTGGCGCAAATAATTGTATAACGCGAATTTGTCCAAGGGCTCCTGATATAGAGGCGTTTGTGATTTTTAAACAATTTTGGCCCTAATACGAAATGAATATCTGCACAAAATCGAAATTTGCATTTTTAATCACTCTGAGAACTTTTTTACCAATTTTATTCCCAACTCTTAACCAAATCTCTCCAAAAATTGAAAATTTGCATTTTTAGTTACTTTGAGTCATTTTTTTTCCTCGATTTTGGCCCTAATCCTGACTGTACTTTTGCCAAAAATTCCAAATTTTAGAAGCTTTATGTCATTTTTTAACGAATTTTGGCTCTAATATCTTAGACTGATTTTTACAGAAAAGAAAAAAAAAATATTTTAAAGCGTTTTTAGTAAGATTTTACTTATTTTGCGGCAAAAATAAATTTTTCCAAAAACAATTTGAATATTTAAATCACTTTTGTCTGTCTTTGTCCTGAATTTTAATTTCTTCGCAAGCACCAAAATTAGCACCTTTAGAAAATTTAAATCATTTTGAACTTATTTTTGTTTAACCCTAACAATCGTAATGCGAACTTTCCAAAGACTCCTAATGGCCTTAATTGAAAATAATTTTTGCACAAAATAAAAATTTGCATTTTTAATCGCTTTGAGTAATTTTTTGCTAATTTCGGTCTTAATTTTTAATTTAATCTCTCAAAAAAAAATAAAAATTTGTCTTTTATGATGTTTTAAGTGTTTTCCTGTTCGATTTTTAATTCTATCCTGACTGCAAAAAGTTTGAAAATTTCATTTTTACCCGCGTTATGTCATTTTTCTTCGCTTTTGAATTCCCTTCGAATTATCAGTTTTTTCCACGACTTTTGGTACTAATTCCACCCTGAATTTCTCCAAAGGCCCTAAATTTTAATTTTTGGGCGCTTATTATGTTTGTTACTGTCGAAGGGGACTGAAATCGCCTCATTTCGATAAAAAAAAAATCATAATTTTTTCGAAATTGACCAAAGGAAGGGGGGTATACCCTTTTTTATTCTAATTTCCATCTTTGACCGCCTGTATCTTTAGAACGAGTGGACCGATTTCACTCAATCGAGCGGTTTTTTATTCTTTTGCGTGTCCTCTTTCACGTCCCAAGTCCCGTAGGTTCAATAGTTTTGGAGGACGATCTCTTCAGTAGTCGATTTTTGCTACCTATACTTTTAGAAGGTGCTTTGAAGATATTTAGAAAAAAGTACATTGAGAGGGCTAATTTAAACCTTATTATGTTTGTTAGTGTCAAAGGGGACTGAAATGGCCTCATTAAGATAAAAAAAAATCCTCATCTTTTCGAAATTGACCATGAAGGGGGGGGGGGGGGGGGGGGTACTCCCTCTTATCTTAATTTCCGTCTTTGACCGCCTGTATCTTTAGAACGAGTGGGACGATTGCACTGAATCGAGCAGTTTTTATTCTTTTTGATGTTCTCTTTCACCTCCCAAGTCCGGTAGGTTGAATAGTTTTGGCGATAGATCTCTTCAGTGGTCGATTTTTAGCTACCTATACTTTTAGAAGGTGCTTTGGAGATATTTCGAAAAAAGTCCACTTAAGGCGTTAATTTAACTCTTATTATGTTTGTTACTGTCAAAGGGGACTGAGATCGCCTCATTGGGATCAAAAAAAAAAAAATGTGTATATAATTTTTTCGAAATTGACAAAAGGGGGGGGGGGGGGTGATAGTCCCTTTTATCTCAATTTCCATCTTTGCCCGTCTGTATCTTTAGAACGAGTGGACCGATTGCACTGAATCCAGCGGCTTTTTAATGTCCTCTTTCACCTCATTTCCAAGTTTCCTTTTTACATTTTCAAATCAGGGGGTCAAGTAAAACCGTGGAAAATTCGGTTTGCTTTATCTGTCTCACTTTTTTCATCATTGTGAAATATTTGCTTTTATTTTAATTGTTGAGGATGTTTTCGTTAACAGGGACTGTGTCCATCCATGTCTGATTCCAAACACTACCATGGAAGGCAAAATCCAATTACCATTTTTAACGACGAGACACCTTATACCTACCTGTTCAAAACCGAATTCTCAAAACTGGGTAATTTACATGCCTACCGACAGAAACATCCTTCAGATGACTTTTAAAGTTTGTGGGCGGAGCCCGGCAAACAGATATCTTTCGCATTATTGACACAAAAGACTTTGGAAAGATTTAAGGACCTTTTATGACGTTTCTACCTCTTCGCAGAAAGTGTCTATTCGGTTATAAACGCTTTCTGGTTCCGAGAATTGTAGGGCTACTCTGTAGGGCAGGTAGGGCTCCGTCTCAATACTATATTTTCAAAGCGCAAGGAGTCCATCAGTTTGACACTTGAGAAATATATTATTACTTAATAGTAGTAATAAAAAATTATTGTAAATTGTTGAAAACTTATACCTAAGCAGAGTTCAACGGAATTGCTAGTCCTAACAGTGACCTGAACCTTTTCACCCATAAAAATGAGCAAAGGCGCTTCAACAATATTATTCAGGGTGTCAGACAATTCCTATGCCTAATTTCAGGGTATGATTCTACATTAAAAAATAAGAAGTTTCATATAAACGTGTGTTTCTTTAAGAAATATCCTACCTATGACACGACTACTTCTATCGCCGTTTTTTCACAAACTAGTACCTAAGTAATGCTACACATTTTTTGAAGAATGTGTTTTTTACCTAGAATTAACCGACAAAATCGAAAAATTAACTAAAAAGTATACAAAAATTGTGCAACATTAAAAACAAATGAACAAATATTAGATGCCCCCCCCCCCCATAGCCCCTGATTTGAAATTCTGTATGCCGTTAACACACAAAATATCTCCTAATTAATAGTAGTTGAACAAATTCATAAACCAGTTTTTAAGAAGTACGCCATCGTGAAGAAGCTCTAGCGCATTCTAATGACATTTCCGGACACACGTTTAAATTAAATTTAAACAGATTTAAACCTTTTCTGAACCACATTTTTGGACCTATAGAATATGCTGTTAAAATGTGTTGCATTCATTTTGCTACACCTTGTCTAACGCACTTTACTTTTCTCCCTAAAGTCCCTAGACCAGTAATAGTTTTTTTTTGCTGCCTAAGAAATAATTTTGTTTATCCACGACCATACTATAATAATCAGATTAGGCTTGTACATTCTCAAGATTAATGCTATTCCTTATTCACAAGTGAATAATGAGTTGTCATTGACCATGACAAACCAAAGTAAATTGCCCTAAACATAAAATCGGTAGTTACCACTGGATCATTGAAATAATTATCCTTCTATTAGGATGTATTGAGACAAATGTAGGTTACAGTATCTGTTTTTCACTAAAAAATATACTTTTCACTGAAAAATACTTAAAAATAGGCCATAAAATGAAGTAATTTACCGTCCACCCTCGTAGCATTGAAATGAACATGCGCAGGCGACTAGACCGTCATCTATCTGACGCATCAAACGTCGCGCCGTCGCCTAGCGAAACTAGTCGTGATTTTAAAATTGTGAATTATCTTTGTGGCACCTATAACCTATCATATTTGAGAAAACCCAGAATCTTGGTTGTGGATAAAGTATAGTATTCAACTCGAATTTAATGAGTGTTATTCTCTCGGGCAACTTGTGCCACTCTCTTCGCTCGCGAGCTCAAACGTTACCCTCGAGAATAACGACTCTCATTAAATGCTTGTTGTATAATATACCATTGTCCAGCACGGTTCTACAATAATATGGCAGAGTATAAACACATAATAGGGTATATACGTAATGCCCTTTGATTTGAAGCAGGTGCCACAACGTGACTAATGTTCATAATTTTTTCCATTATACACGATATAAGAATGACATGAAGAGAAGCGCCATATTGGAAATCACAAAAAAGAAAACAAACTATTATGACGACCCTCAGGGGAGAATATGAAAAAAAATTGTAAATTAAACCGTGGATAAAGGGTATATATCCCACTCTCATTTAATATTCATAAATCGCGGCAAAAGTGGCACTTGCGGGAATTATGGCCTACATTACATGCCTGCTGGATAATATGGTCCATTTCAAGTAAATATTCATCTAGCAGGCTGAGGAATTGACAGCTTCGTCATATTCCATCCATGTACATGTGTCATTCATATGTCAATCTTTCAGCTTACTAGATGAATATCTATTTGAAATAGACTCTATACTATTGTTTTGACAGATGAAGACTCGTCAATCTACATCCGAATAATGTGTCAAAATGTAACAAAAGAATAATATACATGTGTTAAACAGTCGAACGTCGCCGTCATCAAAGCTCAAGAAGGCTTGTTGATTGGCCCCTGGAGGACACTTGAACATCGGCAACATCAGATTTTCAATGGGGGTTGACGCAGAGGGTACCAAGCGGGCCGTGAAACGTCCATGATCGAGAGGGGCTTTATTGGGGCCCCGTCTTGTTCTCTTGCACTCGAAAAATAAAGGCGACTAAATGCCTGTTTTGAACGATGATGATGATAATGTGACAACGAGAGCAGAACTAAATGTGCGATTTTATGCCTCTCGGTCCGATTTTTTTGCGGGGTACTTAATCGGATTCTGATGATTATTTTTAGGTCGCATCCCCCCTGACATATAGATAACAGACAGAGATGGTAGAGCTTCATTGAATGCTTTTCTTAGAAGATTAAATATACTGATGGTTATGGCTATACTGCACGTTAGAGAAAAAAAATTTGGCTGCTGTATTCAATGCAACCTATCGCAAGATTGTGCATTTGAATAACTTACCAATTAACGAAAGAAGTTTATTAGAAATATTGTTAAAATCAAGCGGTTGTTTCCTAAACAAATTTATTGAAAAAAATACCTTTATTTTCTAAGACAATGTTTATTTAAATATGAAATTACACGAATATTGAGCGATACACCATTAAACGAACTTAAAATAACTTACATTAATGTTTTCTTTCAAATTAAATACATAATAAATAAGTTCTTAAACACTCAAGTGTTTGAAGGCAATGTAAAAACATAATTTAGGAGAAAGGGTGTACTCAAAATGTATTAATCAGCAAATAAAATTGATGAACCAACTCTAAAAACAATACCCTAAGTGTAATAATTCTGTGTCAAAGCAAATAAAAGAGGTCGAATATGCAATGCTGCAAGCGCTTAATCCGTAATAATAAACATCAGGATCAACAAAATAGTATATTATACAACAAGCATTTAATGAGAGTCGTTATTCTCGAGGGTAACGTTTGAGTCCACGAGCGAAGCGAGTGGCACAAGTTGCCCGAGAGAATAACGCTCATTAAATGCGTGTTGAATACTATACTTTATCCACGACCAAGATTCTGGGTTTTCTCAAATATGATTGCCACAAAGATAATTCACAATTTTAAAACCACGACCACGACTGGTTTCGCTATTCAATGGCGCGACGTTTGATGCGTCTTGTCGATAGATGACGGTCTAGTCATCCGCGCATGTCACCGCATGTTCATTTCAATGCTACGAGGGTGGACGGTAAATTACTTCATTTTATGGCCTATTTTAAGTATTGTTCAGTGAAAAGTACATATTTTAGTGAAAAAAAGACACTGTAACCTACATTTGCCTCAATACATCCTAATAGAAGGATAATTATTTGAATGAACCAGTGGTAACTACCGATTTCATGTTTAGGGCAGTTTACTTTTTGAGTTGTCAGTTGCCTACGACATGTTTCGTTTCCATGACAACTCATTATTCACTTGTGAATAATGTTCATTATTCACAAGTGAATAATGATTATCGTTAGTCTTGAGAATGTACAAGAATAATGTGATTATTATAGTATGGTCGTGGATAAATGTCTTTTTCTGGCTTTTCTAGAAAAAGTATACACATTAAGATAAATGATTATAAAATATTGTTATACTGATGGCCATAGGTCTCAAGCGGCTTGTCTTAATAGTTGTATAATGAGTTTCTGAATAGATAGTCAAAAATAAAATGAGTGAAGGAATTCTGCAGCAAATTTAAGATAAAAAATGTCTAATCTATCGACAGTATATAAAACATTTTTAATAATAATAATAATTATAATAATAGTAAGTACTAGCATTGTCTATATATACCTAGTCACAGTGGCGGATTAAGTATAGGGGCAAAATGAACGATCGCCAGGGGCGAAAAATCAATGTGGGCGAAAAGTTAAAGAGGAGGAAAGAAAAATGAAAAACCTTAAAAAATAAAAATATATAAACTAATAAAAACAAAAAATAGAACAATGAAATAGAACATAAAAAATTATTTGATGTTTTTTTTTTATAAAAAAAAATACGGGAGAAAACACGAGTGGTCGAAATGGCTTTGATTGCCCAGGGGCGAGAAAAGTCTTAATCCGCCCCTGCCTAGTCAGACATTTCAAATGGCCTAATTTCTCCACGGCTCGTATTTAGGTAAAACCTCGAGTGAAACTATAATAAATGTCAGTGGAAGACCTAATCCCAAATATTTGAAACATTTCAGAAATTAAGATTTTTTATTGCAGCCCCTTCTACCTACCTGCTTGTTGGGTCTGTGTAATAAAATAAAGTAAACATAATTTGCAAACTTCGCTCTATGTCTAGCGATTGTCTTGGCAGAATTAGTATGGGTATTAGTTTTCTGTCGACAGTACAGGACCGTATTTTCACTTTTTGTCAAATTATTGTTGAATTGAATAAGTTCAAAATGTTTAACAAAATATTGTAAAATAAAGAAAAAATATCAATTTTTCATCTCGCGTATTCTTTAAAAAAGAAATATTAATTGCTTACCAAAATGGGAAAATATTGTGTGATGTCCTGGGATATAAGAATAATCATTGGGAAACAAAAAGATTTCTTAAACAGAATCGATTAAAATCTTTTTATAAAAAAAATAAAATTATATATAATTCAGTTAAAATCATTTATAAATCTCAAAAATTGTAATTTCTCAAACTGAAAAATTGAAAGAAAATTAATTTGCGAACAAAATTGGGAACAAATTCTGAAAGTAGAAAATTAAAAAATTTTCGAACAAAGTCGAGCAAAGCAGCGCACATTGAAAAATAAAAAAGATGTCGCATTTTTTTCTATATTTTTTGCTTTAAAAATTAATTTTATCTCAAAATGGGAGAAAATCGTCCTAAAAAAGAGAATATTTATTGGAAAAATAAATATTTCTTGATGATAATTGATTAAAATCTTCTCTAAGAGAAAATCAATGTAAGTAATATAATTAAAAAATCCTTCAAAGATGTAATTTCTGAAAATAGACAAGTTAAGTAATTTAAATTTTTGAACAAAATTGATCAAAAGAGCTGTAATGTATTTTAGCGCATACTTCCATCCTTTGTTTTCTCAATAAGAATTTAAAGATAGAAATATTCTCAGTAATCAACATAAAGTACCGATTACCGTAGTTATGCCATGCGGAGATTTTTTCGAGCTGTCAATTTAAAGCTTCAGAGCCCCCTATCTCAACTTGAATCTATCAGGAGCTTGATTCTATAGGAGGTTGTGAAAGTGAGAATGAGAATTTTGATCGCCTTGATGGGCCAAATAAGACCAATTTCATTGGCCAGGGATTTCATTTTCATTTTCACACCTTTCTATAGTATAACGGTCCAGGGGCATTATTCTATAGGAAAGAGTGAAAGTGAAAGTGAGAATTTTGACAACCTTGCTTGATTGGTCAAAAAATTCTGTTGACGAATTCCATTGGCCAGCAATTCTCACTTTCACTTTCACTGTCTCCTATAGAATAAGCGTCCAGAAATAAAGTTATGTATGATAACTGACAAGTGGAGAGAGAAATAGCGCGTGGAAGAAATAATATATTATTCTGAAAAATTGACAGCGGTGACTTTTGACTTTGACAGCATTTTGCAAGCGCAGTGGATTTGATTAGTTGAGCGAATGACGTCATCAAGAATGCACTATATAGATGGTATTTTTAGTACCTAAGTTCATACATTTAGTCACGGTATAATTAATTGCCAGGTCACATAAGTATTCTTTCTCCTTTTTCTACTTTTTTAAAAAATATAATATAAATTCACATGTTGAAGTGAAAGAAAAAAGTTTTTTTCTACGAGCGTGCTTATTATGTCACTTTCCCGCACGCATTTTGTTTTCGAAAGCTTACGAAATTAGGCGTGCGGGAAAGTAAATATTTAAAGAATGTCTGATTTATAATATAATTTAGGCTCTATAGTCTGTCTGTCTAGATAGGTGCATCTGCCTTACAGCCGTATCAAACAGTTGTATCTGTTTTAAGGGACTATTAAGCTTGCCTTTATTGATTTTTGATACAAAATAGACCTATAATATACGTACTTTTTATTCCAATGTCACCAGTTCATGCCTGAAACATTGCGTCACGCCAACAATCACACCAAGTTTTTGTCATAACAACCAATTGTTTGTTTATTAATTCAGCTGTCATACTGTTGACAAAGATAACGTTCTATCATAAGACTGATTATCTGTTGCTTTATTTGGGCTCGTAGAAAAAATATTGTTCTTAACTCGTGCGGAAAGTGCCTTTCCCGCAGTCGTCAGCGGCCCGAACCCCGCTTCGCGTCGTTCGGGCATAAGCAGACAGCGTGCGGGAAAGTATCACTTTCCGCACTAGTTAGGAAAATAACTATTTTTGACACATAAGAAAAGTAGTGGCTATTGTTGGTAGGATTTCCATCTAGTCGCAATTCGGGAACCCTTTCCTTCCTCACGCATCCCTCGTACATTATTAACATTCCGAGTGGTCGTCGTGCATACACCTATATATAATTTCACAAATAAATAAACATGTGTCGGTCCGTGGCGCGATATATCACTTGTCCGTTTTAATTTGCCAGTTTTCATTCGACTCACGCGAAACTTTTTAAAGTTATGTGCACTTATATGGCGGCGGTTAATTTACATTTTTCGCTATATCGCTGTCCCAGTTGGCCATTCGCGATAGTTGGACAATAATTGAGTTCGGTTTTATCGCCGCCTGCTTTATTTATATCCATCAGCTATCCGAAGGAAATGCGACACAGCTATACGTGACCAGGAAACTGAATTACATTGTGTTTGCATGGCGGTTATCAAAGCCATTTTTCCGAATTTGTGGAAGAGTTAAAGCGATTCCACTGACGACATTAATTACGTTGATTTTTGTCATTATTACTTTACGAATACAAATTTAAAAAAAATCTTACCATAAACAGGAAGTGACCTGAATTAACCTTAAATCAATCGCCGCATACGTTTACACACCACTTCAAGGGTATAGGGTTTTAAAATAAATTATGGTCCATCCGTTATTCAGTCTCAGACACCTCTCATAAACCATTAGGATCAACGAGGAAAATGGATTTTTCTCGTTGACTGAGCCATGAATTCTGCAGGAAAAGCCTACAAACATGGTGGTTTGGTAAACCTTGACGAGGCTTGACAACACTGTTGCCATAGTGACCCACTGCCTAGCCAATAAAAATTCACTTCGCGCCTCAAAGGCTAATTGTGAATTGTAGACTTGCCAATGGTCCACATCCATACTCCAATCAGCTGTTATATTTTATTATTTTGAAACTGAATATTAAAATAATTAAGCGAAACCTCTTGGACTTCCATTGCCTTTATTGGGTTTTTTTTCGACAACGTTTCGAGCAGTGCAATGAATTTTCTTTGTTGCCTTAAGGTAGTCATGATTTCTGTAGGACAAGCCTACACACATGGCGGTTTAGTAAACCTTGACACAGCTTGACAGCACGATTACCATGGCGACCGACTACGTGGCCAATATAAATTTACTTTGCGCCTCAAAGGTTAATAGTGAGTTGCAGGCTTACATTTTATCTTATAGCGTCGATATAAGGTGCCATACGTGGGAAATATATTCCCTGAAAAGATTTTTTTCTACGAGCGTTCTTAATATATCACTTTCCCGCACGCATTTTGTTTTTGAAAGCTTCACTTTCCCGCACGGCGTGCGTGAAAGTAAACTTGGCGTGCGGGAAAGTAAATATTTAAAGAATGACTGATTTATAATTTAATTTAGACTTTATAGTCTGTCTATCTAGATAGGTGCACCTGCCTTACAGCCGTGCCAAACATTTTTATCTGTTTTAAGAAACTATCATGCGTGCCTTTATTGATTTTTGATACAAAATATACCCATAATATACGTAATTTTTATTCCATTGTCACCAGTTCATGCCTGAAACATTACGTCACACCAAGTTTTTGTTTCAACAACCAGTTGATTGTTGATTAATTCAGCTGTCATACTGTTGACAAAGATAAAGTTGTTTATGTATTGCATGTTTATTCCTTGTCTTTGTTACAATGAATTGGCTCGTAGAAAAACTATTGTTCCTAACTCGTGCGGAAAGTGTTTTTCCCGCACTCGTCTGCTGACAGTGTACTGACATCGGCAGACAGCGTGCGGGAAAGTATCACTTTCCGCACTAGTTAGGAAAATAACTATTGTTATTCAGGGAAACACCACTGGGACGATCTGAGTTCGTTGTAGTTTATGTATGTGGTGTTTCGTCCTGGGGTTTACCTTGGTCTCGTCATTAAGGCGTGGTAGATCAGTGCCTTATACGCCGGGGTGAGAGTTCACAGTTGGAACTTGTATTTGAAGACAAATTGGGCGTAGGAAAGACGGTGTGATGCTATGAAAAATTTCGACTATTACTGCCACCTGTGGATAGGTAGGTGAAGTTTCGGGGCTGCCACCTGTGAGTCGGCGAATGATGTTGCGCCACAATCTTTCTTAGACGATTTGATTTTCTTCCTTTTATTAACATGTTGAGCTTCACACTTCATAATGTAACGTTTTTGCTGTAAATTTTTTAGGAAATATTCAATTTGTTTAAGGAAGTTTATTGTTTTTACGGTATAATTAAAAAACTGTAACTTTATAGGCCTTCGTTTGGTTTCAAGTTTGGTTTCTCAGTTTGGTTTCTCAGTTTGGTCCCAAGTTTGGTTTCTAAAACACCTTGTATATTACATCCTCAATGACATAATTATGTCCGTTCACACAATCTTCGTCATAATTGGAAACTCTTGTCAAATACCTAAAGAATAAACTCAATCAGCGACCGATCACTATCGCCCACAATTTCACCCCCAGTCACTAATGAACCCAAAGAGGGAGAACTGTATGTCTCCATTAAGTGGGAAACGTTACAGTCAGTAAGTTCATATATTCGAGCGTTCCATAATTGTTGTTTGTGTGTGTATAGCAAAACACCCTTATTCAAAACCATCAAGCACATCTGATTTAATTAAACCTCGTTTCAGCTTTCCTTTGCAAAGAAAATCCCTTTATCTTCATAATTTCAAAACAAATATTTTTCTTAGTAAATTATATAGGTTTTACGCCTCATTTAGCACCCGCCTTTTTTAAAGAGATTAAAGTGGGTTAATTATAGGTTCCTTAAGAAGTGGAAGACGGATGAGGTTTAAACGAGACTTCAAAACGGTACTATGAGGGTGCCTCCGCTTTACCACCACAGGCACCCTGATGGTTAAGTTAGTGCGGCTTGCGAGTTGCTTTTTGGGTTATTATCAGGTAAAATAACTTTGTGACAGTGATCCTTTGAATGATTGTTAGTCTTAGGACCATTTTTATGTCTCAAGTTTAAACACCACATGCCAGATTAAAATTATACTTCAAAACCGGAGTTTAAACCTCAAGAAGGGTTTAAACTTAAGCAAAAGTGTTGCCAAAGGTTAATTTTAAATAAAGAGAAATCGTCTGTGGGTTGAATCATCCAATAATACTACTCGGGACATAAAAAACAATAATTCCTTTGGCGGAGGGATATTTATTCGGAAATCTGTGCGCTTTCCCTTCGTCCGTAGCGAAGAGGGTGCAAAACGCATGAAAAGAGGGGTTAACCGAGAGAAGACGGGCAGCAGATGGACCCGTGTATTTTATCCCTCTTCGGTGTTTATGAATGTAAATTAAACGACCCTCATCGAGGCACAACGAGGCGACGACGCTCTGTTTGTTGTTTAATTTCACCTTTTAAGGGATGTTGCTTTTGACGATGTTTCACACTGCAATTTTATTAAATTAAAAAAAAACTTAAAAAGTTTCACGTTCTATGCATGTCCATCGTATAATGCAAGAGCAAATCTTTGTTTTATCTGATATGTACAGGGTGTTTCAAATTCGAGCCACATCATTGGCATCTCAGCAACGGTAAGAGTTAAATTGGGGCAACGTTGCGCAGTTTGGACTTCAATAATATGCCGTTTTAACATTTAAAAAATCCCGATTACTTCCGGAGATATCCGAAAAAATACGAAGTTTTGAAGTATCGTTTTTATTTTGTTTTGAGCTTATTCGAAGAGATAATTCAAAATGATTGACACTTCGTCGTTGCAACTTTTTCTGCCCTGTAAGATGGCATATTTAGTTTCTTCCTGCGACGTTTCGTTTTTTGGTAACCATCATCAACTTAATTTTTTTAAATACGGACCTGGCTTTTTATTTGTTATTTTGATCGCTCTTTTTAATCAAAGCAACACGATATGCAATATGGCATATATTGCAATTAAAGTTTAGCTAGAAATCGTTTTTCCTTTAACCTTTATTATATAAAATTCTTATTTAAAATGGTAAGACCGACTTTATTACTAAACAAAAAGATAAAAAAATTAAAGTGAATACTCGAATAACTCTCCCTGCACCTCAATACATTTTTGAGTTCTTCAAGCAAGTTGCTGGTATAGCCCTTTCTTCCGTTATTAAATTTTCCCTTAGAATATTGAGATCATTGGTTGAGTGTTTGAATATGCAGTTTTTCAAATAACCCTAAAGAAAGTGATCCAGAGGAGAAAGATCGGGACTTCTTTCTGGCAAGCTGAGAAGTAGCACAACCCCTTGCTTTCCAATCCACTGGTTGGGAAAGAATTCGTTTAACACATTTGTAACATGTAACATCTCTTCCGTTAGCGGCAGTGCGCCTAACCTGTCTCCATGGTACTCGAATCCACGGCACTCTTTTCAAAAATGAATTAATGCATTACCGTTCTAGGAAAAGCCAAACAGGATTGAATCATTATTAGCATTTAAAAACCTGTATTATTACCTTAGGTGGTTCATTGTAACTTATGTTATTTGTAAAATATCTGTTAGATTATTTTCCTTGTTGCAATTATGTATTTATAAATGAATTCAGAAATTCTTGATAAAAAAAAGGAAATATAATAGGAGAACAAGGGCTATACGCGAGCTAGACTAATTCAACGGGCAATAACCAGGAAATTGCTTAGAAGACGTTTTGATTAGGGCTTTGTTTGATAGTTAGACATCCTAGTACCAATAGGTAGTAAAGGAGATAATAGGTATATATATAAAGAAAAAACGATTTTTAGCTAAACTGAAATTGCAAAATATCTCATATTGCATATCGCGTTGTTTGGATTAAAAAGAGCGATAAAAATAACTAATAAAAAAATCCAGTTCCGTATTTAAAAAAGTAAAGTTGATGATGGTTACCAAAAAACGAAAGTCGCAGGATATGCCATCTTACAGGGCAGGAAAAATTGTAACGACGAAGTGTCAATTATTTTGAATTATCTCTTCGAATAAGCTCAAAACAAAATAAAAACGATTTTTCAAAATTTAGTGATTTTTCATATATCTCCGGAAGTAATTTAAATTTTCTAAATGTTAAAATGGCATATTATTGAACTCCAAATTGCGCAGCTTTGCCCCAATTTAACCGACCCTGTATCTCTTACCGATGTTGAGATCCCAATGATGTGGTTCAAATTTGAAACACCCTGTATATTCGTAAGAGTTACATACCGGGCGTCCAGCAGAACGCTGGACATAGGAGATTAACATGGGAAATTGGTTTTTATTTTTTTGCGCCTGTAGGGTTGATTTGATTGAAAAACGTTTAAGAGTATGGTCAGCTATCATCCTGTAATTTTTTCATTACCTCAGTTTTGGTTGTTTTTTGGAAAAACGCCTCGAAAATTGCAAGAATTTGAATTTGGCGCGTCACCCCCGCCATGCATGAGCAGTGTCGCCAACATAATAATTTCTTATGTCATAGTCAGAGCCGATTTTCCTTTCTTATTTATTTTGAGGGACTATCATGTAGTTAGTAATTAACGTGATTATGCGTTGAAAATTAACCGAAAAAATGTCACATGCTTGGCGGGAGTGACGCGTCAAATTCGGCATTTTTCCAAAAAAACGGGCAAAACTGGGGTATTGAAAAAATTACAGGATGATAGCTGACCATATGTTCTACAACTTTAATCTTAAAAATTTTTCAATCAATTCAACCGTACAGGCGCAAAAAAATAAAAACCAGATTTCCCATATTAATCTCCTATGTCTAGACACCAATAACACATACCTACACGAGAGTGAGCAGAAACACAGTTTTTCATTGTCCAAAACAATGTTTTTTTAATATTGTTTGAAGAGCACTTTGATCAGTTCTCTACCAAAAAAAAAATTTATAAAGAATGATATTTTAGTTACCCAAAACGGCACTAAGTTAAGTGTTTAGGCAGCAAAAGTAAAGTGCGTTGGAACGAATCTTACTGAAGCATCAGGTCGAATCTCTCGATAATCTGAGTCGAATGACCTTGATAAAAAGTAAAATAATCGTCGAAAAGTCTGTTGTTTCTACTTAACCCTATTCCTTAGTTCTTGATAACATTCAACATTTTTGAAATTGTTTTTATAAAATACGGTACTAAATGAATCTTGGCATTTGTTTTTTTGCTTCGTTCATGTTAAAAAGTGATAATTTTATTGACATATTATGCTCCTATTTCATAGCAGGATTGGTTCGCGTTGCGCCACTGATCGTCTGTCAGAAACTAAGTTGTTTCGAGCAAATACAATCTTCCCTTAACTGCCCCACCCTATATAATAATAGACGCCCCGAAAACTAATCGTTCTTTACACGCTAAACCGTCAGGGCCCAGTCCATTTTTTAGACAAATTGAATCCATCAATTTCTTCGACGTACAACAACTCCGATGATCGATTCCATATTTAAAGATGGCGTCCCCGCACACACACACACACACAGAACAGAATAGAGATCCCAGATTATAATCGCACCTGTATGATGAATGGTATGGAAATGAGTCAGCACAAGATGTGCCTAGATGGTTATATTGGATTGTGTGTTCGACCCTCCATAGGGCAGATGAACGAGCAGGGTATGGGTAGAGTTGTATGTGGCGATAATGAGACTTTAAATGGTTTCTGGGCTGTAGTAATTTCTCTCTTATTAGTGACATTAAAACTCTTTGCATGGATTCTCTCTTCCTGTTTCTATATTTATGTTTGTCTGTAAAATATAGCATTGGGTATTCTACTTTCCCATCATTATAGAATTATAAAATTTATTCATAACTAGGATTTATGTGGTCAAACCAATTGCTCATCATTAACAATATTTCTTTACGTTCCTCATAATGAGCTGTCATTAATAAGTTCTCTTCGGAGCTATTCTATGTTTATAGATCATTCTCCTTTCTGCTTTTGTACTAGCAATGCATTTTACATTTTGAGCTATCCACTTGATAAAATCACGTAATTTTCGCAAGACACTATTATGCATCTACTTTTGTTCTCATATTCCATATTGCAACTGCAGAAGGCCCCGCTATCTGGTCGCAGCGAAAACAAATAAATATTTCTGCAAGAATTTTTAAAACAGTCACAGAAGAAGGCCTTATCAGGGCCGGGATCTCGAAACCGACGGACTGGCTTGTCGTTTTTCGATAACGTTTTACAAATGTACTCTTTTTGCTGCCGATAAATCGTATACTGTACAGCTCGGCTCTCGACTATTTCCTTTTTAGTCTTTTTTATCGATTCGATATGCTTTATTTAGCCAACGATTACTGTTAGCCGAGGATCGAATATGGATTCTGACGCATCAATTAATAAGAAGTTAGAAAATAATCAAGGCACAACCTGTAATACAAATGCCTTGTTTGGGCTTGCAATAACACTTATTTGGAACGAATTTATAGGGTCCTAGGCGTAACAAATATACGAGGAGCGTTCAAACTTAGCATTAGGGTCTACAATACTTTATTATGCCCCTCGTGTGTAAATTAAAACCAACTATGTTTGGTACAGGAGGTCAGGGACTAGCTACCACAACGATTCTGATAACAATATCAAGTCCATAGAAGTTTTGCGCCTATTACCCATTCAGGATTTTTTTGCATCTTTGTAACCATAGGAAATAACATTTTTTCTCTTTCCATCTCCTCTTTGCTCGTGTCAAGAAACAAACAACATCAAAATCAATTTTCTAAAACTATCGAGATGTCAAACATTTCTGAATAGCTAATATACAGGGTGGCCCACCATATACGACACGGTCTCTTAACGGAAAACGACTAAATATTTTTTCGCGATTTTTTACAGACATATACAGGTTGATTAAAAGAACAATTTAAAAATGTTTGGTATTCTACAGGGTGCTCCAAAAAAAAGATATATATCAAACATATGTTTTTCTTATTATTTCTATTAACACCCTGTATTTTAGACCAATTTTGAACTCTAGAGGTAAAATAAAGGCTACTGCTATGTTTGCTATACCTAATATTGATGGTTTTTGAAATATTTAAATATTTCTAATATTGTAAGATAGATTTTACAAATTTTTTATGTCTAAAACACATAGGCTACTTGTACGAAATTCAATTTAATTACGAGTAAAGGTCCAATAATTTAACATTAAACTCTTTTATTATTTAAAAAATGTTACAGGGTGATAATTAACTGTCAAAAATAATGGCCATATTTAAGGTCAGATTACTTGATTATTTTAAATAGCACACCCTGTATGTAATAATTAAATACGATACAACATTTTACCCTCTTTTGATCTATATTAGGGTTTCCTATACCTATCTCTAATAATTTCTTAGTAATTTCACTTAATTATAATATGAAGACATTAAGGTAAAACATAAACAATATTAACAAGAAGACAAATACATAAACAGGATATGCCTACTATTGCCTACCAAAACAAAAGCTAAAGTAAGTGTTCAAAATGGTGACCATCATTTTCAATACACAACTGGACTCTTTTTTGAAACGAATGTTGAACATTGATTAACATTTGTGGCGTTACAGTTGCAAAGGTTGCGCGGATTCTCTGTTTCATATTGTCGGGGGTTGTGGGTGGAACATCGTAAACTTTGCTTTGAATGTAACTCCACAAAAAAAAGTCGGGGGGTGTTAGATCAGGCGATCTTGCTGGCCAGTTTTGCGGCCCTCCTCTACCAATCCACTTGTTGGGAAAATATTGATGTAGACGATTTCTGACGTTGATATGAAAATGCGCTGGAGCACCATCTAATTGTAGCGACATTCTACGTATTACACCCAAAGGCACGTTCTCTAAAAGGGCAAACAAATTTTCCGCTAAAAATGTACTGAATTCTTGCCCGTTTAGATGACCTTCAAAGAAGTAAGGTCCGATCACATATGGCCCTAAAATGCCGCCCTATACATTAACAGACCATCTGTGCTGATGATCAAGTGTTTGGAAAAAGTGGGGATTTTGGTCACTGTAGTAGTGAAAATTATGCCTATATACTAGGCCGTTATTATGAACTGTGGATTCGTCCGAGAATAAAACGTTATCAAAAAAGTCATCTTCCTCCCCACCTTATCAAGACACCACAAACAAAACTCAAGCCTCCGATGGAAGTCTATTTCAAACAGCTCCTGATGCATCTGAATGCGGTATGGATGGAATTCATGTTGTTTTAATATCCTTTGAGTACTGCTTCTACTTACATTAGCTGTTTGCGATGCAATCTTACGCTGACTCACATGCGAATTCATTTTCCTCATTACCAGTCACATGTTTTACCCTTCTAACTTTTTCGTAGGAAACGTTTCCAGTTCGGCGAAAAATTTGCAGTTCTTCATCTTTGAAATACAGCCTTGTTTGGACGCTTCCGTGTTAGATATTTTTGAGCATAAACTCGAGAAGCTAAAAAGCAATTCTCTTCACATTCGCCAATTATAAGAATCATGTCAATTCTTTCTTGTTTACTGTAGGTTTTCATTTTAAACAATTTCTCAAGTTTCAATAATAACCGAAAACGTGACGGATTAAAACTAGCTTTAAATAACACAATAACAATAACCATGGCAACGCCAATAAAAACATCGATCGACGCCACCTTAGTTTAAGAGAAATATTAACATTACTGGATAATCGTATCAGTTTAAGTGAAATTACTAAGAAAATATTAGAGATAGGTATAGGAACCCCTAATACAGATCAAAAGAAACTAAAATGTTGTATCGTATTCTATTATTACATACAGATGTGCTATTTAAAATAATCAAGTAATCTGACCTTAAATATGGCCATTATTTTTGATAGTTATTTATCACCCTGTAATATTTTTTTAAATAATAAAGGTGTTTAATCTTAAATTATTGAATATCTACTCTTAATTGAAATGAATTTCGTAGCCTATGTGTTTTAGATATAAAAAAAATTAAAATCTATCTTACAATATTAGAAATATTCAAATATTTCCAAAACCATTAATATTAGGTATAGGAAACATAGCAGTAAGTAGCCTTTATTTTACCTCTAGTGTTCAAAAATGATTTAAAATACAGGGTGTTCCTTAAGAAAAAACATATGTTTGATATGTATCTTTTTTTTTGGGCACCCTGTATAATATCAAATATTTTTAAATGGTTCTTTTAATCAACCTGTGTGTGTCTGTAAAAAATCGCCGAAAAATATTTAGCCGTTTTCCGTTAAGAGACCGTGTATAGTGGGCCACCCTGTATAGGTTTAAAACAGAGTTATAGATTGTTTTAAAACAGACAACCCAAAACAACATTTAAGATCTATAGTGAACAAAAAAGTATTAAGAATTTGGTATATATAATACCGGGTATCCACCACAACCCTGGACATAGGAGATTAACAAGGGAAACCGGTTCTTATTTTTTTTGCGCCTGTCCGGTTGAATTGATTAAAAAACTTTTAAGAGTAAAGTTGTGGAGCGTATGGTCAGCTATCATCCTGTAATTTTTTCAATACCCCAGTTTTGGCCGTTTTTTGGAAAAACGCCTCGAAAAGTGCAAAAATTTGAATTTGGCGCTCACCCCCGCCATGCATGTGACCTTTTTTCGGGTAAATGTCACTGCATAATCACTTTAATTACTACATGATAGTCTCTCAAAATATATAAGAAAAGAAAATCGGCTCTGACTCTGACGTAAGAAATTATTATGTTGGCGACACTGCACATGCATGGCGGGGGTGACGCGCCAAATTCAAATTGTTGCACTTTTCGAGGCGTTTTTCCAAAAAACAACCAAAACTGAGGTACTGAAAAAATTACAGGATGATAGCTGATTATAAGCTCTACAACTTTACTTTTAAAAGTTTTCAATCAAATCAACCGTACAGGCGCAAAAAAATAAAAACCGATTTCCCATGTTAATCTCCTATGTCCAGGGTTCTGCTGGACACCCGGTATAATATATAGGAAAACCAAACTTTGTTAATCTAAGGACCACTTTTAATCTCAACTTTAATCTCCACGTATAAACCATTCTCTTTTTATTGGCATCAAGCAAACGGACATCTGACTTTGACATTTTTATAGTATCTTCTCAGCATGTGTTGAAAGAAGATTTCAAAATATCAAAAATCACTGAATGAGTTATACTTGCCCAAGAGTTAAACAAACGATTATGTCAAATAAACAAATTCGAGTAAAAAATTGAGACGGAACGTTGACGGGTTAATCACCGAAAGCCCAAATCAAGCTATTGAAACTTTCCACTTTCCATGATCAACGGACTGCATCCACACCTATTCTGATGGTAAATTCTCAAAGATCGGAACACGATTAGATGGAGAATCTGTGTATACGTTCGAACAATGTCGAAAACATTTATTACGACCTATCAAAAGCAGAACCGGGGAGATTAACGGGGCTGGAATCTTTATACAGGGGGTTTCTAGGACAACGCCCTCCCTTCGCGATGATGAGTATCTTTACACAATCGCGACATCCACGACGGCCGCCATTTTGGCTGCTGACGGAGACATGTGACGATCGATGCGAACAACGGAGGATTAAGGGAGAAATGTGCAGAGTCGGGCTGCTCCCGAGATTTGCCCTTAGAAAGGGGTTTTGATCATTTATGGTCGAATATGCCGCCTAAACAAACCAAATACTTTATTTTTGATTTCATGGTTTTAAATTGTTTGTTTACATAAAAAGAAATTTGCTTACCCCTTTTTTTATTACACGGAATACTTCGAACTATCTGGCTTGAAAACCCCTAAACAAATTTGACATGACAGTGACAGATAACAGATCGTTAATCTTTGATAAGGATGGAGAGTGGACGCCGTGCGCAGTTGTCGGTTGGTTAACAAACCTGACGAGGCGTCATTTCTGTGGTGTTACAACAAATAACTTGTTGGCGGCGTGTTTTTTGAAACAAATTGAGTTTTGTATAACTTTTGTTATTATTATTTATTAGATATTACATATCGCAGTAAAGCCAATTATGCTATTTCGGGCAATTTTTTCATTGGCGTAGGATATTTAATCCCGTGGATGTTATCAACGAATATTACTTTACAAAGATTTAAAATACTGAATTATAAAATATATAAAAAATTATAAACCTAAGGAAATTACTAATAGTCAGCAGCTGGGCAATTATGGCAAAACCTTATTATTTCTTCTATTCCTTTTATCCGCACTAAAGCTTCTTGTGCTATTATCCATTATCGCCAATAACCAATCGAAATGCGATTGAGGGTGTGTGAGACCATAGACAACTGACGGATGGATCTTTAGTGACGTCAAACCTTTCCGTTGTGTTTTTGTAGTGCGTATTCACGAAAATCACTCGAGATGATTCTGTATGAAGGTGGTAAACAATGTCAACAATTAAAATAAATACAATAAAGTGAAAATTTTGACAAGAAAAATAAACGAAGTTGTGGTGAGCCTATACCGAGCCACAGAAATCCTATCTTTCTCAAACATGTTTTGGTGTGAATTCACGGTTAAGTGAGCTCCACAGCCTCTCGAAAAACCGCAAAGGATCGCTCTCTCTCCCCCTCTCGCTTTCAATATAAATGTAATATATTTGAATAGACTCTTATTTCCGCATTGGAACTCCGGCATAATGAACGTATTATTCCACATTATACGGAGTTGGCCATGTTTGCCGACGCTGTTCGTTTGTTCATCATCATCGGACAAAACACACTCGAAAGCACGGCCTACCGGGCAAACATTTACCTGAACAGGATGAATGGGGCCAACTAAGCCGCCTGGATTAGACGGGACTTAGAGCTTTTTCATGGCACTCGTAGAAGTGATTATTGTTTGGGTGCTTTTACTCACCTCCTAAATATTTTTGCGTGTTACTGGGGATTATTTTGTTGGTGTTTTCAAGTAGCAACGTTTCTCATTCATAGTGGTGCTTTGTAAGTGTTTACTATAGGACTTCGACAAATATTTGAGGATCTGTAGTCGCTCGGTTTAGCTCGACATGTATTTGTTTATCAAGAATTCGAAAAAACTGTTTTTCAGATTAGTTCTTTGCGTCATACTTTGCATTAGTACACACTAACTTATGTTATCCCTTTATATTTGCGTAATACTTAACGATCTTGATTATCACAGAGTATTTCAAACTCCACGACTCGAAAACCCCTAAAGTTTGTTTGACAATACGACAACGCTGCACCCTGTTCTAGGTTCGGTTGACCAAAAATAAAGAGGCGCCATTTCTGTGGTGTCAAAACAAATAATTCGTTTGCGGTTTGCAACAAATTGCGTTTTGTAAGATTTTTTTAAATAACTGTCTTGTTCAGAATGCGGGGATAGTTTAGCTTATAATTGCGACAGCTTATAGAAAGGAGTCTGGAGTCACTTATTTTTAGCAACAATCAGACTCATTTTTGGTTCATCTTCTACTCAATATTACAGAAGACTAATTGGGCGTATTTTTGCCGTCTAAAAAAAAACCTTGAGGCAGCACTTTACATATTTGCGCTATGTTTAGTCATTTTCGTTATCACAGAGTACTTCGAACCTTCCTAGTCAAAAACCCCTAAAGTTTCTGTGACTATGAAAGAGAGTGGACGCCTGGCTGTCGGTTGGATTGACCACAGTGTTGCCACTGCCGCCAAGTAAAGCGTAGTAGTTTTTTTTACAAAAAGTGAAGTAGCTATTCGCAACAGCGGAATAGTTTGATACGTCAACTGTCATTCGGTAGTGTCACTACAGTAAATTCATACATAAAACAATTTGGAAGACTGGTTCGAGCTCTTGGAAGAGTGCACCCGTTTTTTTTTATTTTTAAGGGTTTATTCCCTGGAAAATTCCGGGTTATTCCATTATGACCTCTAAATTTAACTTACGTTTCTCTATTCAAACGCCTAACACTTACCGATTAAGCAATAATTTGTTGGTTTGTGCAGTTTGAGTATTTCGATCAATTGACCAGTGTTTAGTTTATCAAACAACAAACCAGAATCTGGATTTATTGAATTCTAATCTAAAATGTAACGTTAAATCTTGAAACTGCCGGGTGCTTTCAAAAAAAGATACCCGGGTAAAAACCCAAAATTGATTTCTTCGAAATTTTCCCTTTAATAAAATAAAGAAACGCCATCTGAATGACGTCACGGTACAAGGCACGAGGCCGGACGTCATCCACATGGCGTTAGTCAATTTTCGTATTCGAATGACAAAGAAATATCTCACAGCTTGCATTAAGAATCCGCATAGATTTCTGTTCAACGCCTAAATGATCTCAACTCTTAAAGGAGAGTAGGAGCTCGTTAGTTTAATAGTGAAGCAGCACGTTGCTTTTTAATATTTGAATATATTGATAAAATAAATAAACGCCATCTGGATAACGTCACGGCGCAAGGTACACAGCCATGACGTCATCCAGACGGCGTTTATTTCAAATACGAAAATTGACTAACATTTTTCGTATTTGAATGACGTCAAAACGGAAAAGTATCTGACAGCTTACCGTAAAGAATGAGGCAGCTGTGTGTCAAGCTGAATATTTTGAATCGCAAGTATTTCGGTTCTGGACGCTTATTCTATAGGAAAGAGTGAAAGTGAAAGTGAGAATTTTGACAACCTTGATTGGTCAAAAAATTCTGTTGGCAAATTCCATTGGCCAGCAATTCTTTAGTTGTCTTCTATTTGCTATTTGGATGATAATAAATCTGATAAATAAAGATTTGGTAGTGTTAAACTCAAACGTTTGATAACTGTAAATATACTTCGATTTTTACTGCCAATTTGGAGAGTTTTTGCATCAATTTCGACGAAAATTTACAATATTTTTTCCTTATTTCTCAATAAGAAGTGGTACATTTAAGAATTTTGTCCACGACCACTTAATAATATACTGATATTCAGCTTGTTGACAAAAGTTAAATAGGGCTCATATAGTGTCAGAGGGATATATGAGTTGAAACAGCGGGAATAATATCATTATTTCCGGTCGCCATTTAAGTTATACGGGGTGTTCATTATAAAACTTCATCTAGTTGGCTGTGAAATGTCAAAAGAAAAGGATGGAGAAACAAAAGTCCATTTATTTTGATTGTGTCATCCTTTTCTGTCAAAATTTCATAACCCGCTAGATGAAGTTTTATAATGAACACCCCGTATATGTTGCCTTGGCAACATGTAGGAATAGGCAACAACGCAATATCAAATGCCGCAGCGTAAAAAATGCACTGGTGGCATCGGTTTTGCCGTCAAACGCGAGTGTCACTTTGACATTTCAATAATTTTATTTACTCTACCTATAGATTTTATAATTTGTAATTGTTAGACAATGGCCGTGGACAAAGTATAGTATTATACTAGCTTTTTATGGCCATTATTCCCGCGGGAGACTTGCGCCCCTTGCCTGCGGCTCGTGACGCAAACTTCTGCCTAAGGGAATAATGGCTATCATAAAAAGCTCGTTTAATAATATATTATTTTGTTTCAAACGGTTTTATTGTCAGGTTATGTCTATGTTTTGTTTCAATCGATTTTAAATTGATAAAATTACCGGAAAGTTTCCAGCAATTTTTCGAAAGTTCTCTTTTTACTTACTGGTTGAGTTAGAAGCAGACTTCGTCATATATAGCTGATTTTTTAAAACCATAAGCTGAACATCCCCACCAATCTGAACAAGACAATTATTTTAAAAAAATCTTACAAAGCACATATTGTTGCAAAAAAAATAACGCCGCCAACGAATTATTTATTTTGATACCACAGAAATTGCGACTCATTATTTTTGGTTCACCCAATCGACCAATCGTCGCGCGAAGTCCGCTCTCTTTCTTCGTCAAAGCAACCTTAAGGGTTTTCAAGTCGGAGTCAGTCACGTCAGTTCGAAGTACTCTGTGATAATGAAGATGGAAAAACATAATGCAAATACAATTTAAAGTGTTTTCCAGGCTTTGAAGCTGTGGTCCAAGGGAATTTCTTCCTGACGATTCGTCTACAGCTGCGGCGCTGCGGCAAACATTATCAAAGGCGATGAGGCAATGAGCGAAGTGAATGATTAATAAATATTGCCTTTTTGCATATTTTAAACTAGAGTTTTCTGCGAAAAAGCTAAAAATTTCGATCACTAACATACTTCGCAGAACATATTTTTTTTCAACTTTCAAGAGCGAAGTGATCTCCCTTGCTTCCCGACGTTGACTGATTCGCCTGTGGTGAGCTCTCTGGTATTTATTCCACCGTCGCGTCGTCGCGCTGCTGGGGTGGGTGTAAGGGTGGCGCGGGGTTTCGGCGCATTTACAGTATGTCGTAGGACTCGCTTTCTTCCGGTCTGCATTTAGAAACGTAATGTACTCCTTCGTGTTGAGATTAGTTAACACATTGAGATCTTTAAACATGACAACAATTCAATAGAAAGGAGGAAGTTACGTTTCTAAATGCAGACTAGAAGCGAGTTGTACGATAAACTGCAAGTGCGCTGAAACTCCGTGCCACCACTACCCTCACCCCAGTCCTACCACTGCAGCGCGACGCCCGAGGAATAAATACCACGGAGCTCACGGCAGTCGAATCAGTCATTGTCGGGAAGCACGGGAGATCACTTCGCTCATTGCCTTTGATAATGTCTGCCGCAGCTGTAGACGAAACGTTAGGAAGAAATTCAATTGGAACACGGCTTCAAAGCCCAGAAAACACTGTATTATGTTTTCCCATCTTCATTATCACAGAGTACTTTGAACTCTCCGACTTGAAAACCCCTAAAGAGGCTTTGACAAGGAAAGAGAGTGGCCGTCGCGCGCAGTTTGGTCCATTGGGTGGACTAAAAATAATAATGAGTCGCCATTTTTGTGGTGTCAAAATAAATAATTCGTCGGCGGTGTGTTTTTTTTTGGATAAACGAATTGTGTCTTGTAAGATTTTTTAAAAATAATTGTCTTGTTTAGAATGGTCAGCATCAGCTATATAGGAAGGAGTCTGCTTCTTTTTTTAGCAACAACTAGACTCAGTTTTGGTTACACAACTCAGGTCATTTTAACAATATATTACAGGATACTAATCGGACGTATTTTTGCCGTCTAAAAACTGGAACAAAATAACCGAAACCTTTTCAAACCATCCGTCCCATCTGGGACGTATTTAAATAGCGCCGAAACTGACAGCTGCCAATCTTCTTTAGACAATAAGCAATAAGCCTCCTGAAATCCAATCTCCTTCGTATTATTTTAACCCAAACGCTCATATACGCCTGTCGACGATCGTCCGATGTTTTCAGCTGTAATAAGTCTAAAATAATTGTCATTTTAAACACTTTTACCGCCCGCAGATCGAGTTTCGATTGATTTAGCTGCATCGAAAGCCCACAAAGTCACCCCCAAGGAAAACAAAAACGAACCGCGTATAGAGGGTGGTGATAATAAATTGTTTTCCAATCGGATGCCTAATTTGAGTCCCAGTGAGCAATGAACGTAAACAAATTAGCATCGGTGACAACAACTAGATGAAAACAAATGAATTGGTAGTAAATTAGGCGACAAGGGGAGACGAACTGTCTCTTGCTTTATCTCTGTCTAAAAGACCTAGGGGGGTTGTACGTATATAATGCATACACCGACTTGACACCACTGCAACTTATAATCAAGTCTTGTGTATATCAGTAAAGAACATCTTGACCTTTCTGGTTTCGCCCAAACACGTTTCAGTTTGTTACTAAACACCTTTTGACATCAATCTCTTTTGTAAATGGAATCCTACCATTCTTCTTTAATTCCCTGCCATAAAAAGAGATATATATCTTTATTAGATCAGATCTCGATACGGCGGACCGTATGGTCCATTTCAGGGAAAAAAATCAGTAACAAAAGGGAGATTATCTCAGAGTCAGATTTGTATCGGATGCGTTTGATAAATGAGGTCTGAAGGTGTTTAGAGAATTACATCGGGCTGATAAATAGTTTGTCCTTGGAAGAAGAACCGGTGAAGACGAATAATTATTTTTGTGCAGCTGCGCAAGTAAAAAGAAGACGATTGAAAAAAACAAGTATATCATTCCTTGTTTTTTTTCTTTACCGATTTTACTAACTATCGACATGTGCCCTTCTTCTCTGATGGTGCCACCCCTCATCTTTCTAACTCAGTTCTAAATACTTGGCTATTTATCAAGTATTGTGTCCTTTGACACGTTTTATATTTTATTTGGGCATATTCTTTACGGGGGCTTTTGTGTGCGAACAATGGGGCTGCGAAGCCATGCCAATTGTCACTCCAGCGAACCTTTAAATGTGTATATAAATAGTATGCATGAGACATGGAGAAGACGATTTAAACTGGTTTCCATTAAAATGTGGGCTTTTTTCTTTCATGTTTTCCTCATTTTCATGTTCACCGCTTTAATATTGTTTTTTTTTTTAAGTTGAACGTTGGAGTATGACTTGCAAACGTTTCGAGAGTATTAAAGAGCAAAAAAAAAGTTTTGATAAAGTGTTCTTTCTTAACATATCGTAGTAATCATAGTGACGTGACACCGGTCTCATAGTGACCAATCGTGACGAAGATTCAGACAAATCGTGGCAAAAGGCTGGGCCGTTATTAATCGCGCGGTGAATAATAATTCATTTATTTTATTGTTGCTCGTGAATCGTTCTTTTGTTTCTTTTTAATTAAATAAATAACCTGTAGAAACTTCGTTCGCTCCGTTCCGCAACGTGCACGATTTCGCTTTACTTACATCGCGAACAATGGCCGACCGTTGGTTGTTCTTATATACCGAAGGTTAAGCTCGAACAGGTCACCACCGTAAAATAAATTTCTTAGTTATACGTTTTAGTGGTAACACGCGAGTATTAATATTAATATGGGCATGCCACTATACCCTCCCCACGTATATAAAATAAAATGGCTGCCAATCACGCAGATGTTACACTAACCGTGCCACTTTCACCCCATTGTTCCCAAGCTCATCTCTTCATTCAGTTATGAAATAAAGCGATTACGTACACACCGAAAGTTTAATCCGCCATTATACCCGCTCCGCTACCCCAACCCTGCGACAAAGGGACTAAACTTTAATCTTTAAAAAGAGTGACAATAAAACGAATGACAATCCGCTCATGGATGCTCTAGTCTGCGATGACAGTTGACGATCCCCAAAAACCGACGAATGATATCTGTATCTATGTACTTCTATACAGAGGGCCGATGCTGAAAAAGAGCGGATGCAGACATTTTGGTGGGCATAATCAGGGCAATATAGGATACTGTGTGTTTGTCTGTTAAAAAAGGGCTTTGTTGGGCAATGAATGAAGATCTTTTGAGGGAGGAATGTTTAACCGCATTTTCTCAATGTATCGTGTTACTTATGGCCAGAATTCAACATCCTTGGTTAGGATGGAGTGTTTTCAGCTAATGATAAAGATGTGTAGTTAAATCGCTCTATTAGCGATCTATAATAATTGATATTTTATTTTAACCCTTCGGCAGTCGCGTCGCGGCACTCTGTGGCGCCCCCGGTGGAAATGTATTGAAAACAATGGGAACCCTGACCTAAAGAACATCAAACGTCAATGTTATCATTTGACATTGTTGACCCTTTTGTTCGCATCACTCTAAGTACAGAAGATCCTCGAATCGATTCGAAGTTCCGGCTTCGCCCACATCAAGGATGTAATGCTCCGAAATGGAACGTTTTCTCTCGAATTGGCAACACTGCTAGGCCGTTAGGCGGCGCTGCTCAGTGGCGCCGCTGGTGGAAAAGCTTTGAGAACAATGGGAACCTTCACACTGCGCTGCGCCGCTACGAGAGCAGTGCTGTAACCTTCTGCCAGGAAGGTTACAGCAACAGTAGCCAAGATCTGGTTTGGTCTCGCGACAAAATCCGAATCTTTCTTTTCTTCCCCTGTCAGGTAGTAACTCTATCATCGAGTTCAAAGTAGGCACCTAAAAAATGGCGGCGATATCTGCCACAAGTGACCTCACCTGACATCTTACGTCAACTAATTAGAAATCGTGATTCATCAATTGATGTACTGTGACGATAAAATTACGTCGTGAGTACTTTAAAAATGGCGGCCATTTTTAGAGGAATATCGGGATTGGTTTGCTCTGTCCGTATCTTCTAGGTCATTGGTCTACACTTTACATTACCTAGCACTGAAGAACATTTTTGACCTTTTGTCTGTATTACTTTAAGTACAAAAGATCCTCGAAAAATCCTCGAATCGATTCAAAGCTCCCGCTTCGCTCACATCAAGGATAAAATGTTCCGAAATGCAGCCTTGTTGCTCGAATTGGCAACGCTGCGGGCAAGAGATCTTGGTTCAGACCAACGAGCTAGCATATATAGACAAAGCATCGAGTTTTACAGTTTTGGCTCCTTTTTTCAGCAACAAGACATATAAAAGTTGCGGCAAAATCACAAAGTGCTCTGAATGATGACGTTAGGCCATGGGACTCCTAACCATAGTGGTTTTTTGGCCGAAAATATCCCAAAGTAATTGTTTTCGATTAGTACATTTCATGGTGTCGCCATCTAGTAGTGGAGGTTTATTTCTAGAGAACTAACCAACCATGAACATGACCAGGCGCAAGGACGGTAAACAGTACAGGACGGCCCACTGCCATTTAAACAACATGAGCCCAAAATCGTGACGTCAGCTTAGTGCGGACTTGGGAGCGATAATGACGTCATTATTTCCCGAGCCCCGTGCGCTCTGAGACTATTCCCGTCATTTGTTTTCTGAATAAGAATGTAAGGACGGAAATAGTCTCAGGGCGTTCTAGAGGGGTCACCTGAAAACGCTGTGAATGTGAATATTTGATTTGATATCTCGATGATTATTCGCGGGCGCGGGTTATTCGTTTTTTTTTACGATCGTATTCTAATTTTTGAATATTTCCCTTGTTGTTGTGATTGTGCCGATTGGGTTGTGATTTAGTAAACATACGAGTACACAATACCTGGTCAGATTTGTGCTGTTCCTGAATGTAAAAGCAACAAACTAAAGTAGAAGAAAGAAGGCAGACAAAGATTTTTTCACAAAAAGAAAAGATGCTCTGTCACTTAAAATAAGAAACAAGTGGATTCACCTTTACCAGCGAACTGATACATTCAATCAAGGTACCTCGGCAATATGCCATGCTCTTTGCATTTTACTGCAAATGATTATGAAAGAGACTTTCGTAATTAACTTTTGGATAAGTAAGTATTACATTCAGTATTAAGTACCTAGGCGGCTGGCTCTTGCTCTAAAGCAACCAGCAATTAGCAACGCACCACGAGCAATATTTATTGCACGCCGCTTTTACATTGAATTTTGACGACTCGAGAGACGCAAGATACCAAAATTTAAATAAATTGTTAATTGAATAGATTCTGTTATCAAGTGTTTTCTGTGAGTCCATGAGGTTTGCAGGCTGGTATAAACAAAGAAGTCAGCAGTAGCAGACCACTCTTTCGGAAAGTCGCGATATCCTTTTCAACGAAGTGCAGTATCCGACACTAACTAATGAAGCCACTGAGATCGTCAAGCACGAGAACAACATTATTCAAAATATTCAGAAAATCTTTTCTAGCGGCATTATGTATTTGTAGCAGTATTATCAATACTAATCGATACTAACTTATCTAGACATCAAGGCAATGTGACGGTACATTAATATGCTAAGTATAAGTGTAAGTATTCCAAACTCGTAGTTGCTTATGGAGTATTGAATATTGTTGCTTGCAACCCGGTCTGCATCAAAGTAATAAACCTACCTTTGAAATCATAACTATTTGTATTATTACTAGTTTATAGACCATTTCATACTTATCAACACTTCTAATAGTATATTATACAACAAGCATTTAATGAGAGTCGTTATTCTCGAGGGTAACGTTTGAGCCCACGAGCGAAGCGAGTGGCACAAGTTGCCCGAGAGAATAACGCTCATTAAATGCGCGTTGAATACTATACTTTATCCACGACCAAGATTCTGGGTTTTCTCAAATATGATAGGTTATAGGTGTCACAAAGATAATTCATAATTTTAAAACCACGACCACGACTGGTTTCGCTATTCAATGGCGCGACGTTTGATGCGTCTTGTCGATAGATGACGGTCTAGTCACCCGCGCATGTCACCGCATGTTCATTTCAATGCTACGAGGGTGGACGGTAAATTACTTCATTTTATGGCCTATTTTAAGTATTTTTCAGTGAAAAGTACATATTTTAGTGAAAAAAAGACACTGTAACCTACATTTGCCTCAATACATCCTAATAGAAGGATAATTATTTGAATGAACCAGTGGTAACTACCGATTTCATGTTTAGGGCAGTTTACTTTTTGAGTTGTCACTTGCCTACGACATGTTTCGTTTCCATGACAACTCATTATTCACTTGTGAATAATGTTCATTATTCACAAGTGAATAATGATTATCGTTAGTCTTGAGAATGTACAAGAATAATGTGATTATTATAGTATGGTCTTGGATAAAATATTATTTAAACCAATACAGGATAAACAGAAGCACAGCATATGTAAAAAAAACCTATGCGTCCGCGGAATAAACTCTTAATGATATATCTCACCAGAGCACTAATGTGACGTCACGCCGCGGGTACAGAAAAAGAGGGAATTGGGCCGTCCTGTCAGTCTAGCGTCCTTGGACCAGGCGTGCATTTTGCAGACGTTATATCCATTTTTGGGAAATTACTCAATCACCCACCTGACTCTAAGGTGTTCTTTTAGTTCGATGGTGCTCGAGTAAATAACCTGAGTCAAAATCCGCTGCATAATATAAATAAAGGCAGTGGTTATAGACATTTTCGAGTGGAGCGCTCTGAATTTATTTCCATTCTTTGTTTTCACTCTAGAAATTAAGCGATAGGAATGTTCTGATAGCACTCTAGAGTCTAGAGCGGCTGCCTGAAAATTTTAGTTAGATGGTTCAGACAAATGAAGCTGAATTTAACCTTAAATGGAATTTGGAAACATTGTAAAGTCATTTATGTATAAATTGAATAGTTATAACGGTCTAAAAACAATTAGTGGTTCTGGGAAGCAACCCTCTGTAGGTTTTCTTTTATTTCGCTTTCGAACCCAAATAGCTTGGTGTTCGTGCATTCAAGCGAATGATTTATGGAAGCATTGTCAATTTTACTCCTCACTGATTTATTATTATTTATTGGACCAATAAATTCTCATTTTGATCCGCCTGACAAACGGGCATGAAACGAGTTTGCTGGTTACAGGTTTACGTCTTCTTTGTTTTTCGTTTTGTACCTACCCCGCTCGTGTACAGTGTTGTCCATATAAGAGCGACACCAAGAATTCAATTTGTTACCTATCTCAAGTTCGAATTATTAATTCCTGAAATGTAATAAAATAACGTGTATGCAACAGACCTCAGAATACAGTGCAATTTTCGTCTCTATGAGCTCCTTAAACCATTATAAAAGAACCATTTAAAATTCGCCCAAGGTTTTCAAGGGATCATTAATCTTTAAACCCTGAGCGTCTGAAAGTAGCTTTTGTGAAACACCACCTGCTTTCTATATAACTGATTTTTGGTGGCTTTACACTATAGATGCTATTTTTCCCTCTCTCTGAGAAACTTCTAATTCCTCGCAAATGACTATTAGTTTTTTTTTAAATATACTCATTTTATAAGGCTTAAGGATCGGGCCTAAAAACTGCCGATTCACTTTCGTAATCTCGTTTTATTAGCTTAAAAAAGCCATCATAATTCGGATGTTATGCTTCGTTACTGAAGTATTATAGTTGAGGTCTCACTTTCTAACTCTGCAGCCTGACGGCTGTGTTTGAGTAACGATTTTCTAATTAAAAAAAAAAAAAACGCCACAAGGAAAACAATTTGTCAAAAGTCATGTCATATTTGAATTTCATTAGCATAAGAACGGGATGTTTCGATGAACAAATATGCAGGAAACGGTTTCTGTTTTATTTAAGGTGTACTGGCACGCAGTGAAACAAAAATAAACAAATCCAAAAACTTTATTCAATCACGCAACACCTGGAAAACACGCGAGTCGTGGGCCTAGTTTTATTAGTATGCATCAGGGGGATCTGGAAAAAATTTAATAATAACTGAAAATAAACGAAAACAAATAAAACAATACTAAACAATCGTCTTATACCTTATTCAATAGAAATCCCAATGCTTAGGGGGGTTCTCAGATAGCTATCTCTCGTCGCTTCTGGCAGCGACACATATATATACACAACAGACTTTAGGGGTCAATCCGGCCGGGTCACAGGTCTCCCCAGCATCCCTCCCGATCCCCCCCCGCCGCCCACAAACGATCGGAATGCGCGACCAGCTCGGCTGGCCCGAAATCCCATGTGAAATTCCCAAGCCCATCATTCATGCGAAGACCTGTTTCGGTAATGTGCCTTTACAAAGATTTACAAACGTGCATCCGAGAAAGGCCGAGTTATGTATTGGTGAAATATGAGAATAATTTTCTTTATTCGTAATTTTTTTGTTTGTTTAGTATTTTTCTTCTGATGGTCGTTACAGTTTATTAAACATAAGCCAATTAACAATGACAAACAAGCCATTCAGTGCAATAAAATTAATTTTCAAGAGATACAAAAAAAACAAAATGTACAGAATGTTAGCTTGCATACAATTGCCTTTCTTCTTTAACCGGCAAAGGCGCCCTATAACCTGATGTTTATGACACCTTGAAAGAAATTCGGACCTGTATAAGCCATTCACTTATTTTAGTTGTCAAGTAGGCGTTGGAAATTTGACTTTGACATTTTTATCCTGTCTTCTCAACATGTGCTGAATGGAGATAGGTATAAAAAAAATGAAGGTTTCAAAGGTAACTAGATGACAAAAATAAGTAAAAGGGTAATACGTTACCCGAACAATGGTTTAGTAATCAAAGCGATTTCGCGAGTATCGTTAATTGTCATTGTCGACAAATTAGTCATCGTCGACCAGCCAAAGCTGCATTGATGAAGGGTAGACCTCGAAACTACTATGCAGATGGATTGATCGACAAATTGGTGACCACCTACACTCTTTTCACTTCGTTCTGGTTCCAATAACCAGCGAGGTACAAAGCAATATGGGCTGCTTCTCGAACCGAGAGCCATCTGCCATGCAGTGTTGGATCTAAATCACGCAGGTGGATGTCGCCAGCTTCTGCTCTGTACAACATCTCAAAGAAGAATATCTTGATGATGGCGTACAGTAAGCAAAAAGTCGAAACGTCGAATATATTTGGTTTCAGTGCCCTTTAGCAACAGTCAGTAAGTTGTAGCAAAAAAGTGTCAACAAATTGAAAAAGTTTCCAAAATGGAACTTTCGGTACCTGCGGCAAGGGTCCGGACCGTAGAGACCTTTAGCGCGTCTCCTAAAGTAGCTACATACCAAATTTCAGCTTTCTAGCTCAAACCGTTCCAGAGATATCAGCATAAAACCAAAAGTTTTCAGGCGGCCATCTTGGATTTTAAAAAAATGTCATTTGTGACACTTTCTGCCAAAAAAAAACGAAAACAATTTTAGGAAAATATGGATTTTCCACCCATGTCGCCGAAATATAGAAATTTGACATGACTTCATTATTTTTTTTCGTTTTTCTAACGGGCTAGAATCTATGGAGAGGCACATATTTCAATCTACGAAGAGGTCTATTTGTCCTACACCTGAGATTCAACAACACTTTAACGACACAACATATATTCTTACAACTCATTCACTTATTTTTGCAATCTCGTTGAAACCTTTGAAACCTTCTTTCATTACATCTTGAGAAGATACGAAAAAAATGTTAAAGTTACATTTTTAGCATCTACTTGATATCAATAATAAGTGAATGGCTTATACTACAGCATATTTTATGATAGTATAAAACAAAGTTCAATGGTTACAACAATTCAATTATCTACACTGCCCGTCTGGTCGGTTATACTACGTTAGAGCGTTTTCAGGGGGGAATTGTGCGCCTAAATTAAACGTTCAATCTCCCACGCACCGGCTCCTATCTGACAATTCCATCTCGAAGAAATACGTTAAGTCGGGGTTATACGACTAGTGAAATGCACAAGGAGCCAGGTGAGCTTAAATTTCACCGGTAACTTGATACCACTGGCTACTTGTATACTGCCTCGAGGAACGCCCACGATTTTTACAATGGGGGTAGAATTGTCGGCGGTTTCGAAGGTAATCGATATCGGTTTTGCGGTTGCCACGCACATTTTCGTGACCTTGAAGCATGAAGGTCGAAATCACAAGAGATATCGACAAGGAGGTTGAAAATGGGGTTTAAAGATGCAACAGCTCCAAAAGTCGAAACTGGAAATAACTCTACTTGCTCGGGGGTATTTTCTTTAACGCTCAACAGGGGCGCAATTCTTGACTTTGAGTATTTAAGTTTAAACCTTAAGGTAAAATAATACGTTTGTTTACGGCTATACAATAATAACATGATGATCATTTGCCAGGTTGTAAGCATATTGTTGCGAACTCGGGGTTCAATAATTCCAGTGTAACGATTTAATACGAAAACACTATTTATTAACTCCACAAATACACACGACTACTAAATAACTCACTACTTAACACTTTATAGCCTTCTATTATCGCTTCGTAACTTTAGCTTACTTATAGCTCTATTAAAATACGACTATTCTCTATGCGCCTTTATATACAATCCTAAAATTACAGAAAAACCTAGAAAGTTCTTTATAAGAATTCTTGAATAATCTCACATAAAAAAAAACGGTTGTAAACAACTGCCTTCTAGATTAAGCCAGACGAGCAATAAATCACTCGTGTCAGCCATGACGCAGTGCGGATAGGTCGCGAAGCTCCACCAACCAACACGCTCCCATGCGTTGCCCCGCCTCCCATGCGGCGTTGCTGCGAATCGTAACAATATAATACAGGGCCTCCCAGCCGACAGTGACCCATTTTAAATGCTTATAACTTTTCAACCATATGTGACCAGCTACCTGTGCTTTACGCCATTCCTTTTCGCTAGGTCTAAAGTTATCTTTTAGTTGACGTCAAATTTTGTAGACACTATACAGTGGGATCAAAAAAAAACATTTTTTTTTCAAAATAAAAATTCTCAACTATTTTTAATGGAACACCCTGTATATTGTGACGCCACAATTAAGAGTCATGATCAAGATATCCAAGTACCAATAAACATCGGACTTGAAACTTGAAGTTGCAGATGAAAAAAATTAAAATAGATATCGGCGTATTTTTAATTATGCAAATTTTATTAGCATATTTACAAAACGAATGGGCAGATATTGATAAATTAATAAAGGAAGAATAAAGACATCATGACTCTTAATTGTGGCGTCACAATATACAGGGTGTTCTATCAAAAACAGTTGAGAATTTTGATGTCGAAAAAAAGGAATTTTTTTGCTCCCACTGTATAAGTGTCTATAAAATTTGTTGCCAACTAGAAAAAAACTGTAGGCCTAGTGAAAATGAATGGCGTACATCGCAGGTGGCTATTACATAAAGTTTAAAAGTTATAAGCATTTAAAATGAGTCACTCTCGGCTGGGACACCCAGTATGTTATGTTATAACCTTTGGACGGGAACAGCGTGTATAAGAATTGCATGCAGACACCGTCATGATGGAAATTACAAACAAAGAAATTGAAGGTTCCAACTATTATGGCCGCCCTGATGCCGCCGCCATTGTCACTTCGACTTTGACAATCAAAACAAAATGCGTGGTGATGACCAAGTTATCTAATTGATTATTATGTAAAATGTGTAAATTTAACCAAGGATAAAGTATAGTATTTAAATTACATATACTACGCATTATTACCCCAGCTGAATGGCGACATTCGCTACGGTCGTGGACTCAAACGACACCTTCAGGAATAATGGCCTACATTATATGCTTGTCGGATAATATACAGTGCGTTTATTAAAAAAAAACTCAAGCAGGCCATAGAATTAGAACAGAAGGTCTGAGATGACTTCATAAAAACAATTGAAAGTCGAAAATGTCATAAAATGTTCCATTTTTCATTTTTGTATGAAATTTTGCGAACTGTCGCCAGTACGTTGCCCATTGACTGGCTCTTTTGAACGTCTTTGTTATGTCATTATAATATTTTAATTTTTTAATGTTCAATATTTTTATAATATTTTAATTGTTTTATTCTAGGCCTATTAAATTTATGTTATAGTTGTGGAGTATTCTTTTGAACAAAATTAAAGACAATTTTAGATATACCCTGTGGTTATTAGAAACAGGATTAGAAATCTGGAAGACTCTGACTTTTTAACAGAAAAGGATGACAAGTCAAAGTAAATGGACTTTTGTTCTTTCATTCTTTTGATATTTCACAGTCAACTAGATGACAATTTCAAGTGAACACCCCTTATATAACGACGTTCCAGGACGGAAAATGCTTTTCTTCAAATACCTGATATATTTAACTGGCTTCGTTGATACACTTAACCAGTGATTTTGAATGTGTTTGTGGACAAAATGGCGGAGGTGTTACGTTCGTCTCATGTACGACCCATAGACATGATGTATTAATATACAAATAATACATATACATAATAATACAAATGTTTACGTTTTCTTGTTCGCACTTTTTAGCAGAGTAGCAGATTTTTTTGCATTTCTCAAACGACATACAGGGTGTCCCAAAACTCACGTCATCCCTTGGGGAGGTAATGGGCCAGCTCATTGCTGACCAGAATATCATGATACGACCTTGGTAAAAAATTCATAGTTTTCCAGATATCGTGACTTTTATGAGTTTCGTGAAAATCCACACCTTACATCAGTTTTTTTAATGTTACAGCTACAAAATTACTTATATATAAGATACCCAATGTGGTGGCGCAACTCTGAATCGTTTTGTTATTGAGGAAGGACCAAAGAAATATTACTCATGTTTTAGCTTTGGAAAAAAAAACATTTTTGCCCCATTCATGAGTTATTATTATTTCATATCCAAACTTTGACTCTTTATACTTAAAAAAATATCACCAGCCTAACCTCGCAAGTTATGCTAAAAAATGGCTCAGGTAACATAGTTTTTAAAATGGTATGTCGTGTTGTATGCTGTTCTGTAGAAAAGAAGGTATTGCTATTTGAGTGCAAAATGAGCTAGTTATAAAACTGTTTCAATACATAATATTAAGTAGTTAGAACTAAAAGAAATCTTAAATTAAAGTGACAGGTATTTAATAAAACACAACACAAATTCAACCCTAAATGATATGTTCGAATTGCCTGCCACCAACTTGAATGCAAGCACGGCATCTTCTTAAAAAAGATCTGTTTATGGGTCGTGCACTTCCAGCCACGTTTTAGTTCTTGTGCAGCTTCAATAATACATTGTCTTAGTTATGAATGATGAATGTGACTAATGAATAATGATTCTTTGGTCCGTCCTCAATAACAAAACTATTCTGCGTTGCGCCACAACATTGAGTATCTTAAAATATGGAGTTTTTTAGCTGTAACAGTAAAAAAACCAATCTAAGGTGTAGTTTTTCACGAAATTCTTAAAAGTCATGATATCTGGAAAACTATCAATTTTTTACTAAGGTCGTATCATGATATTCTGGTCAGCAATGAACTGGCCTATCACCTCCCCAAGGGATGACGTTGAGTTTTGGGACACCCTCTACTAACCCTATTTACACTTAACGCCTTTAGATTATCTTGTTGTATTCTCCTGGTTTTTCGAATAATCCAAACCGAACTATTCACCAGAACTAACTAAACGCTAATTTTGTTTTCTCTTTTTCAGGTGAAAAACCTTTCAAATGCGAATTTGAAGGCTGCGACCGAAGATTTGCCAACAGCTCCGATCGGAAAAAGCACTCCCACGTCCACACCTCGGACAAGCCTTACAATTGCAGGGTGAACGGTTGCGACAAGTCCTACACTCATCCCTCGTCACTGCGCAAACACATGAAAGTGCACGGGATGAGCGGAAGATCGCCTCCTCACTACGACTCGGACGGCGAGGAGAGCAACACGTCCAGCACCGGATCGATAACCGTGGCAGTGAGTCCTCACATGCAGCAAACCACCAACACCAGCGGCCTGCAGGTGGTTCCCGGGACCACCTCGCTCAGCGACTGGTATACAGGGTGTCAGCCCGCGGGACCCAACAGTCATACAGACCCGTTGGGCGGGTTGGGCGGACCTTTCGGCGGGTTACACCACGGTGCCACGACTGCCTACTAGTACTGTACAGAAAATGTGATTTGTGATGTTAGCGGTAATTTTGGATGCGAGTTGCGGGAATCAGTGGAAGTTTCCATTTAGACGCGTCTCAGATTTAGTTATTATCAACCCATTTGTTTTTAATTAATTCTTCAACGATTGTTAAGTCATGCCTAATTGCAAAAAGTGTAAAGCTGTTAAGGATGTATCTAGAGACCCCCTCTGGGAAGTGTTCCCCAAAATTTTGCACAAAAATGATCAGGACCTTAAAAATGTTCAGCGCTTTATTTTATTTCAGGCCTTACGATCTTGCTACGAGCAGACGCCCGTGCCCCCCCCCCCCCCCCCTTTATGTTTCAAGCTGGATACGCCCTTGTCAACTTGTCTCTGATTAACACTTCCACTGGTCTCCAATGTTAACAGATCTGGTGCTGTGCGCTTATTGTCTTAGGTAAATAAATAGAGAGTGTTCATTTGAAAACGTCATCTAGTTGACTGTGAAATGTCAAAGGAAAGGCGTAAAAGAACAAAAATCCATAAACTTTAGTTACCTATGGCATCCTTTTCTGTCAAAAACATAGCCTTCCAGATGCCGTTTTCTAATGAACGCCTGGTATATCTTTGTATGTGTGAATTTTGTTACATACTCCACGGACTGAACATTGTTTTTACAGCTTAGTTAGTAAAACGGCGTCTCTTTTCCATAATTGTAGCTATGTACAGTGTATTATTGTCAAGTTTATTTATATACCGGGCGTATTTATTAAAACACGTCGCAAAAGTGTCCAGGGTGGCCTATAATTTGGGTGTTTTAAATGGGAAACTCTTAAACTAATAGGAATATTAAAAATCAAAAAGTCGATGCCGAGGTAATTTCTCGAGCTGAATTCATTGCCGCAAACAGAAATCTGCTATCGTCTTTTGTTTTCTTGCAATCGATGAAAGCTCAATTTTCGCCATTTTCGAAAAGACGTTATAATTTTTTTATTAGTCTAGTTTGGTAAAAATGGTTTTTACATTATTAAGGCACTTTTTTGAATAGATTCCAATGGTGATTTTTGAATTTTTATAAACTAAAATTTCATGACTATTTCGCCAGAGAGGAGTTTTGTGAATTCTGGATGAATAAAATTAATATTCACCAAAATATTACAAGCCAAATCCTATTTAGCGATGAAAGCTCCTACAATACTAATGGAGCAGTTCATAATCAAAACGTTAGAATATGGGCTAGGAACAACCCCTACGTAATTCAGAGGCGTAAAAAAGTGAACGTTTTGGCGGGAATTTTCCGTGATAGAATTATTGGGCCATTTTTGTTTTAGATGACACGCTTACAACTGAAAAGTATCTGGAACTTTTGGAAACTCAAGTGGGTCTAGCACTTGAGTTTCCTCCGTGACGGAGCTCTAGCTCACAGTGCTTCCTTAACGCACCAATTGCACAAAGTGCTGCAGTTGTGACACTATCCGTTTACTTACGTCAAGTTTCATAGCTGGGCTTATAGAACCCCACTCAACGGGACACGAAAACTTTAACACGTAAAATCCTATGTTGCGCGTTAAAAAAACGCACTGTATACTCTTACGACGTGTTTTATAAAATCACCCCGTATATTCATAGGTGAAGATCATGGAAATCAACACAACGAAAAACTGATGAAATGCATTTGCATTGATCTCACCAATATAGATGATAAAGTTTGTTTTTCGCAGTATATCACCAAATATACATTTTGTTCAGTTGTTACAACTGAAGCTGACTCAAACGGGTTATCAACATTTATATTAGCTTAAAGCAGGATCTATTATGCTAATATAAACGTATACAACCTGTAAGTGCTAAAGATACTTTAAAACTGTGTTATAACGTCTTAAGTTCCAGTCGAATTTGATGGCCAATGTTTCAACGAAAAGTTGCATTGGGAGCTTTATTCTTAATTTTTATACCCCGTTTTAGGCTGTTTATTTGTTGCGTTTCCCCAACGGATATAACACGAATCACGAAACGAGTTTTGTATATGTTGTAAATCGGTATAAACCTAAAAATAGGCGACTTCTGCAAGGAAAAAATATTGTAAAAAGATATTTTATTGTAAATAAAGCTGTCACTTTCAGGGATCTCTGTATATTTCTCGGCAAACTCGGAAAAGTTTACTATAAATAAAAAATAAATAAATCTTGACTGATGTACTCCCGAGTGTTTTATTTAGGCTTTCGCCTCTACGAAAATAAACCCGTTTGGATGTAGGGAGAGTATCAAGTAAATAGGTACAGGTATTTTATGGCATTTTAATAGGCATTTAGGTTCACAGGAAAAGAAGGAAATTCTTGTGGCTCGAGTCCTCTGAAAAAATGTTATATACTTCAAAACTTTATATTATAAATAGTATATTATTAATCGAGCTTTTTATGAAAGCCATTATTCCCTTACGGGGACGTTTGCGTCACGAGCCGCAGGCGAGGGGCGCAAGTCTCCAGTGGGAATAATGGCCATAAAAAGCGAGTAGAATACTATACTTTGTCCACGGCCATTGCCTAAAAATCTATAGGTAGTGTAAATAAAATTATTGAAATGTCAAAGTGACACTCGCGTTTGACGGCAAAACCGATGCCACCAGTGCATTTTTTACGCTGCGGCATTTGATATTGCGTTGTTGCCTATTCCTACTGGTTGCCAAGGCAACATGTATAACTTAAATGGCGAGCGGGAATAAAGATATTATTCCCGCTGTTTCAACTCATATATCCCTCTGACGCTATATGAGCCCTATTTAACTTTTGTCAACAAGCTGACTATCAGTATATTATTAAGTGGTCGTGGACAAAATTTATTGAAATGTCAAAGTGACACTCAAAGTTGTGTCAAAGTGACACTCAAATCTGATATTGCGTTGTTGCCTACCATTGGTTCCCAAGGCAACATATGTAACTCAAATGGCGAGAGGGAATAATTATATTATTCAGGCAGTTTCATCTCATTAATCCCTCTGACGCTATATGAGCCCTATTTAACTTCCGTTAACAAGCTGAATATTATTAAGTGGTCGTGGATAAAGAATATATTACTCCATCAGATCCTTATGATTTTAGCTTCTTGCCTTTTTCACATTCTGACGAATTTACAAATTGTTCGATATACCCTCTTACCTATATGATTTAAGCTTCGGAAAAAACAAAGGTCGGTATCCTCATGGGCCGCCCACACTTAGAAGATAAGGCAAACCAAACTAGTTGACAGACTTTTCCCGGTAAATTTCCATTTATTCTCTTCATTCTCTCTCTGTAATAACATTAAATTATAACACATGGCCTCAGGTGTCCATTTGTCTATTATTTTGAAGAAAACTGTAGTTACCTTTTGATGTATAAAACTGCTCGTAGCTGCCAAAGCGGAACTGATGTTTAGAGCCTTCCTTCTCAAAATTCTTGGTATCAACTTTGGTGTGTGGAAAGTGCTGATTTCCAAGCTGTTACGAACCTATAAAAGAAAAGTTCTTAATTTTTGAAACACCCTGTAGTTTTGTCCTCAAATATCTCCATCAACTTTTCGCCATCTGTTTTGCAGTCTGAATAAGAGTAAAGTGTTACCCTGTATAAAAACAACTAGCACCATTATGATAAGCCCAAGACCGACCTCAACTACATTATTTAAAGGTACATCATCTAAAAACAGAATAAAAAGAAGGGGGTCTAAGATGCTCCCTCTATCTGGTGTCGAGTTTGTACACTAATGAGTGACAGCAGTGTTCCCACACTTACTCCGTTCGGAGTATTTATATATACTCCTTTTCATGGTAATTTACTACTCTGCTCCAAACGGACCTAGTTCTATTCCACTTTGACGTTTTAGATGTAGAAGTTTCTCTGTTTAGAGTTCTTGCTTTAGAGAATAATGTCCACATTGATTGTTGCCCCTATCGTAAACACCGCACATCTTCAACGGAGGGTTTTCGAGTACTCTGAAACTCGGGATTAGCTCGACAAGAGAAAGCAGAACAAACATTCCCTGGCAACAAGAAAACAGAAAGAGGGAGATTCACTTCTCTTAGCATTGACCATTCCAGAACAGCTGATTTCAACGAACTTTTTTGAGGGGCATATAAACAGTGTAATCATCAAACATACCCAATTTTCTGTGTTTATACGGAAATGATAAATAAAAATCGACAATTCAATGTTGCTTTTTCTGTGTTAATACAATTTTCTGTGTTAAAACGGAAATGATAAATAAGAATCGACAATTCAATGTTGCTTTTCCTTTTAGGACAATAAACGGGGTCTTCATTATAAAACTTCATCTAGTTGGCTGTGAAATGTCAAAGGAGAAGGACGGAGAAACAAAAGTCCATTTATTTTGATTATGTCATCCTCTTCTGTCAAAATTTCATAGCCTGCTAGATGAAGTTTTATAATGAACACCCCGTATATCTTAATTTTTAATATATAAAAGCGAGATAGATAGAGCAAAATAGATGTTTCACTGGTGTCCACAACTCAAGGTTTTATAAATAAGTAGGCAATTTAAAAGGTCGATTACACATAACTCAAGCAGTAAGTAAAATTGTCAGTCAATTTTCGTATTTGATATAAACGCCGTCTGGATGACGACACGGCTTTATACCTTGTGCCGTGACGTCATCCAGATGACATTTATTTATTTTATCAATATATCAAAATATTAAAAACCAACGTGCTGCTTCACTATTAAACTCAGGAGCTCCTACTCTTCTTTAAGAATAATTAATCATTTATGCGTTGAATCGAAATTTATGCCGATTGTTAACGTCAAGCTGTGAGATATTTCTTTGGTTTGACGGTTTGACGTCATTCGAATACGAAAATTAACTAACGCCTAATAAGTAAACGCTTTAGTTCAAGATACATTATGAGCAATTGAGAATTGTTGAAAAATTCACAAATTCCCACAACAAGCCTTTTAAGTACAGGTAATTTTTGAATATCCCGCCACTTTTAGATGACGTTTATCCATCATCGAGTTGACATACTGCGTACTGACAGCCGACGGAGTTCCAAATTAAACCAACGAGTTCTTACTCTCCTTTAAGAGTAGTTGATCATTTAGGTGTTGAATCAAAATGTATGGGGATTCTTAACGCAAGCTGTGAGATATTTGTTTGTTTTGACGTCATTCGAATACGAAAACGGAAAATATACAACAATATTGTCTTCCTTTTTAAACTTCATTCCTCTTTTCATTTTTAAATATATCTTGTTGTCCGAACGCAAGTGAGGATTATAACGAGCAGGTCACTCTCACTTTTTGGTTGTAGATATTTGGTATTTTTTTGGTTCTAACGGTTTTAACTTTGAAACTGCTCATTTGACGATACATGCGGGGGGGCCTGACTGGTTTTTTTAAAAACATTTTGTAATGGTCAACTTCTGGGCCTTCTGGATCCCCTTAGTTAGAGGATTGGCCCAACAACGATGGTACCAGGGGAAAGGGCATATCCTTGGGCACTTTTAATCCTATCCCGCCAAAGGTGTCACTTTAATACAGAGTGGTCAAAAAAATGACCAAAGACAATTAAGGAAAAGTGTCCAAAATAGCAAGGTAGATTTTTGCGATTTTTACGAAAATCATGGAGCGTTCCCGCTTTGGTGGTATATGGGCAACTAGAACACGTGGAGAGAAAAAAAAATCAGTTATCAGTTTCGGTCTAGCTCTTATACCGGGTGAGCTACAAAAGTTTTTCTGTGCCGCATTTTTTGCCAATTTTGGTGTACTTTTCTCACATTTCACCCTGTAGATTCTTGTAACCTGAACTAACCTGAAATAATTCAGGGAGGTAGTACACACATGCGCCCTTAACCTTGCCAAAAATCAAGGGCCTAGCTTTGAATTTGAAATTTTGACGAATTTTTAAACTTTAAATTTCAAATTGCCACTTTGAGGTATATTTGTCCGGAGACCGTGCATTTAATCGAATGGTTTTCTATCCCAGGGGATACCTTGGAATGTTTTCTTTTTGGGACTTAGGAACCACTTTTAGCTGGGACGTCGCGAAATGGGCTTAATTGAATTTCGAAGCGAAAGATGCAGATTTTTGAAATTTTGGCCGAAAATCCCGAATGGTTCCGAAGCGACGTCCACCACGGGGGTGTCGGAAGCATTCGGCGGTCGCGCCCATCTACAACTGACAGCTGAGATTTCCGAAATGTAAACATTAACTTTAAAACCTCAGACTAAGGAAAATCGGCCGAAAAGCGTGGAAAACTGTCTGGTCGGGGAAAATTTGAACATTTCTAGGAAGATTATTGGCAAAATGCCCAGTCCTCGAGGTCGTTTTCACAAAAACTGGTCGATTTGAAAATTTCATGTCGGGATTAATTTTTGGCTGATGACGTCGAAGCTAGACCACGCGGTTTTCGCCCAGACAGTGGCGGTTACAAATTCGGGCAAAAATGTATTTTTTCGATTTTTCGGCAGACATGGGCGTAGTTATATTTTTTTTGCCATTTCTTCCGTTTTCCCATAAGAAATACATTGTGCAATGCTTTTTAAATGGGACAATATTGATTTCGTCATAAATAAAAGGTGGAGGCGAAAAAAAAATGGCCGCCGTAGACAGGGAAACTAAAAAATGAGGATATCTCTGAAACGAATAAAGTTAGGGAGCTGAAATTTGGTACCATGGTTCATTAGGGAATGGACTGCAAGTTGCCATGGGTGGAAACCTTATTCATGGTACCAAACCCATGGGTACCATTAACGAAATTTTGCATATAGTTTTCAGGCTTTTGCACGTGTATTTCCCATAAGAAATACATTGTGCAACGCTTTTTAAATGGGACAATATTGATTTCGTCATAAATAAAAGATGGACTCGAAAACAAAATGGCCGCCGTAGACAGGGTAATTAAAAAATGGGAATATCTCTGAAACGAATAAAGTTAGGGAGCTGAAATTTGGTACCATGGTTCATTAGGGAATGGCCTGCAAGTTGCCATGCGTCGAAACTTTATTTATGGTACCAAACCCATGGGTACCATTAACGAAATTTTGCATATAAGTTTTCACGCTTTTGCACGTGTATTCCCCATAAGAAAAACGTTGGGCAATGCGTATTATATGGATGGAATGTAGATTACGTCATATTTGAGGTACCATTGATGGTACATGGTTCAAATTTGGATGGTAGGTACCTATGGGGGTATCATAAATTGTGATATAGCTGACTCAGCTATCATAGCTACAATAGCTGAGTAACGTTAGTATTTAAAGAACTGTTAATGATACATGGTTCGAACTTTGGATGCTGGGTGCCCATGGGAGTACCATGAATGGTAGTATAGCTGACATAGCTATGTAGCTGACCATAGCTAGGTTATTGATGTTTTATGAACCGATGATGATATCAAGTTGAAAATCGAATGGTAGGTTTCCCTTATGTGAAATTCGCTAAAATGACATTTCCTAAAATTCAAGATGGCCGCCTGAAAAGTTTTGGTTTTAAGCCGATATCTCTGGAACGGTTTGAGCTAGAAAGCTGAAATTTGGTACGTGGCTACTTTATGGGACGGGCTAGAGGTCTCTGAAGTCCAGAACCTTGCTGCGGGTACCGAAGGTTCAGTTTTGGAAACTTTTTCAATTTATTGACACTTTTTTGCTTCAACTTACTCACTGTTGCTAAAGAGTGCTGAAAACAAATATATCCGACGTTTCGACTTTACGCTTACCATAAGCCATCATCAGGGTATTCTCTTTTATTACAAATATTGCTTTATAAATGTGCCACGCCCAAACAATCAGTTTTTCGTATAAGACTGACAAAATAGCTTTAACGAAGCCCATTCGACTGGTACTAACTGTTCGATTTTATCGTTTTTAGGTTCTGAGATTTGACTAATTAAATTTCTCATTTATAGGGGTAGAGTGACATTTGCCATTTTATAGCAAAGCCATTTACGGCAATAGAACAACAGTGACTCAATTAAGTGTGAGTCGGCTCAAATACTGCTCAAAACGTTAATTACTATTTTGCTAAGTTTAATAACAGTCTCATAGGATGTGAAAAACTATTAAAATTTTGTAAAAATGACCTAATATTTTTATTTGATCGAACATTACGTCAACTAAATTAAAAACCTTGAACGACAAATTAAGCAGGTATTTTGTGGTCGAGAATGCTCTATTCATCGGTGTCAATAGCATCGTTATACCATGTTTAGTTTTTGAATTATAGAGATATAAGTATTAAAATGTCGATAAAAAGTGGAAAAAATACGTTTAAGGCGCCATTTTGAAGGGGAAGGAAGTTACTAAAAATTCCAAAGTTGCAAATTTTTTACATGTTTTTTTTCCTCTTTCATTTGAGACTATTTTTGATAAAATCTATGACAATCGATTTTGGCTGAAAATTTTCACGACCTTTTACGATGATTTGAAAATTTTGAAATTTTTACATTTTTCTGTTTATCTTGGAAACGATAAGGTTTTTCGATATGCAGGTTAATATGATGTATGAAGAGGTCATTAAGAGCTCTCAGATGCATGTATCAGAAAGAAACTAGCTTTCACGGTTTTTGATAAAATTAAAAAAAGTGCAAAATGTGTACCTTATTTTTGGGCCACCCGTGCTCAGTTACTGTTCTAGTCAGACCTTCGAAAATGGGCTCTACGTGTAGCTCTATTCTTCTACTTCCTTAGCTGTTCTTATACATTTTTTGATAAATCTTCATCGAAACGAGATCTTAGCTGTTAAAGGCAGCAATGCACGATTTTTATCTCAAAATTTAGTTTTTTGAGCCGGTTTGAGAGCCCCATATGTTTAACATAGAATTTTCTATATGTGTCATTTAAATCTATAGTAATCGATTTTATGTGTTACTTCGAGTCGTTTTATAATGAATAGGACGTTGATTTCTGTTTTAGATAGTATAGGGTGGCTCAAAAAAATGATGCAGGAAGCTAATATATGGTAATAATGCAGAAAAGGTCCATAAGCAGTGTGTATTTTACATAGAAAGGATGGATTATTAAGTACGTAGACTAAGCAGAATAAGATGTTAGATATAGGCGATGAAAGCTTTATTAAAACTTACCATTGAAAGCAATTTTATAATTATGCAATGAGTCTGGTGTTGATATATATGAGTATATACTGCGAAATAATTCCTTCGCCATTTTATCCACAAATTGTTAAAAAACACTAAAATTATTCTACTTTTTGGGCTCCTCTTATAGCTTTTGGGATAAATCTTCATTAAAACGCGATATAAGCTGTTGAAGGCTGAAATTCACGATTTTTATCTAAACATTTAGGTTTTTGGGCCAGTTGGGGAGAGTCTCATATGCTTAATATAGAAATATCGACTTTTCCCATATAAATCAATAGTAATCGATTTTATTCGTAGGTTCTAGTAGTCGTATGATAAATAGGGCATATATTTACGTTTTGGATAGTATAGAGTGTCCCAAAAAAGTGTTGTAACCTAGAGTTTTAGGATTTTTTCATGTAAATTGATATCTGTTAATTTATTGCGTAAGTTCCAGTAGTTTTATGATAAATAGAGCGTTAATTTCTGTTTTAAATAGTATACGGTGTCCCAAATAATGCTGCAACATTTAACTTTAGTTTGTTTGTTTATCAATATTTTTTTTTAGCTTTTATTCCCTTATTATAACCAGTTAGGAACAATCAAAGCTATAAAACTGAAATTTCAATTGTAGATTCGTTTCATACTCACAAACAATATGTCATAAATGGGAACCTTGATATGGGTACTCGTGGTACCATTTTATATCTTTTTATGAATTTTAGCACGTTTTTTACCATTTTTCAAAAGCTGTTATGTTTGCGAATATGAAGTAAAGTATTATTATATATAAACGTTTCGACATTTCAGTTACTTTTAGGTATCTTCAGGTTCTTTGTTAATATTTCTCTGCCCACAGCGTTCGGATTTCCTAAACTACGGGCGCTCCGCGCGCGTGGTCTTCACTCCAAAGAATTCTGCAGCACTTTGCCCACAGCGTTCGGATTTCCTAAACTATAGGCGCCTCGCGCGCATGGCAAAAAAAAAAAAATAACGCGCGTTTGTGACAAAAGCATACCATAAACAAACCGACTCAAGATTTTTGCTGACCAACTTGTTACGTTTGAGATCTGGGAAGTATAAAACAAATGCCGATCTGCCCCTAAAAATTGGTCACATTTTTGCTTTCCGCCATCTTTGAGATACCCATATTCCATTTCATCATGAACTAAGCTGACACTATCTAAACTAACCTAAAGTAACTGACATATATTAAACTCCTAACCTTAACTAACCTGAACTCACTTTAACTGATATATACTAACGTGACCTATATATTGAACTAATTTGATTGAATTAATATACGCGAGACATGTTTTGAATTAGCTGTATCGTGTAATTTAATTCAATGGAAACCGTATAAAACGACCAAATTTGTCAAATTAATAATAATTTTTGGGATATTAACTTCGGGCCTTTTGGGCGCCAGACAACGACTCTGGCGCCATCTCGCTCTATTCCGGGATTTATTTATTGAGCTGCGTCACAATAAAACGAAATCAAAATTAATTCGAGTCGAGAGGAGCCTATAAAAAATGTAAGGAATGCGTGTTGTTTTGATCGTTCTTTATGATTTTATTGGGCTCCAAAAAAAAGATGTTTAAAAATTCCTTTCATAACACAAGGACCCAGAAATGGTCTAATTTAAATATGAACAAAGATTTTCAAATATCAAGAGTTTAAAATTAAATAAGAATTTGATAAATTTGTCAGTATGGAATTGGTCTGTGCGATGGTCAGATGGATCTGAAAGATCTTTCACGTATCAAAACACAAGGTTACATCCCAAAATTAAAATCGAACCCACTGTTCTAAGTAGATGGCAATCAAGATAGGAATGTTAGAAATGTTTAGAAGCCACGTGTTTCTTTTTTGTTTTCGGCCGCACCTGGGCCGAAAACGAACCCCGAAATTGATGTAAAATTAAACCACCGTGGTGTTTTTTGGGTCCTTCTGGGAGTTTAGCACATTATTTGGTTACCTGGGCCATATATCACCTGCTTCTCAGCTCACCTTTGACTGTTTTACAACATTTAATTATCTTTTTGTGGAGATTCGAAAGCCAGATACCCGCGACTGTTTCGTTTACGGTTTCGGTGTTTTACATTGGATAGGAATTTGGTTTAAAAGTCAAATTATCTCATCAATGTGCACATAAAACCTGCCTGATTGCCCTTGTTGCAATCAGGCATTGTCTCAATTAAACAATGCTACACATATAGTTTATTAATTAGGCATTTTCGGATACTTACTCCGGTTAGGGGCGAATTAACTCAACTTAAACTTACAGAGCAAATCGGAGTAATTAATCCCGTCCGAACTGGAGCAAATTTTTTTGAAAATGCGCAATAAGGGTAGGCGCTTTCGACAGACCCAGTTCGCTAAAAATGTGGCACTTTTTTAGAGATAGATCTATATATACAAAATGGATTCCAGGTAGATTTTATTTTGGGACGAGGTCAGGTCCTACGGGCACAGGTCACCAACCATCGGAATGCGCCTCATTACCATTATCATTTCATTAACCGATCGCGATCATTTATAACTGACCGTCACTCCGGAGCAGCATTGTTTTGTTTCTCGACTTTCGAGGCCTCCCCGACCTTTTCGTTTTAAATTTGACGCAGAGAAAAACAATCAGTTACACCATGTGAACATGAACGTTTCGTACCGAACAGGTATAATAGAGTTTTTGTCTTTTTTAATGCGGCTGCCATCCCGGTTTTGATAAACGGTATGCCAGGAATCCGACGATGGTGACGGATATTTTTTTAAAACGTTATGGACCTGTCACGAGGTGACTTAAATGTGATTAACTATAATTTTCTCAAGAACAACGTTTTTGATTTAGTTTTTTTTGCTTGTGTGAGTAGTAGTTTTGGACGCGTGGGATATTTCGGTGCAGTTCGAACAATTTTGTACTAAAGAACTCTATGATTTCTTGGCTTAGACAACCTACGTACGAATAGACAAAGAATAGTGTCAGTTAATACATAAATACACATTTCAAATATAATTTGAATAGTTCAGTAGTTTCATAATGCTGCGTTTCCTTGATAAAGCCCTTTTTTGGTATATATTCCTCCCATCCTGGCAATGCTTAACATGCAATTCATTCCTGCGTCATCTCTATATTCTGGGTGAATTTGATGTCTTCGAACTTTATGGACTACCGCTCCAAGAGTATCCCTATCCTCTAACTCTCTGGAGAAGCAAAGGATAGGAACACTGTCGAGTGCCAGAGCGGTGTCAGACGAAAACGCTATTCGTGCAACCAATCATAATCTTTGAAAGCCTGACTATAATTAGTTTATAAACTCATCGCTTGGCGCTGCGGTCGTAGTTTGAATCAACGAGATAGTATATTACATATGGTGAGAAGAGCTCGTTAGTTTAATAGTGAAGCAGTATGTTGCTTTTTAATATTTGAATATGTTGATAAAATAAATAAACGCCATCTGGATGACGTCACGGCACAAGATACAAAACCGTGACGTCATCCAGACGGCGTTTACTTCAAACACGAAAATTGACTGACAATTTTGAATCGCAAGTATTTCGGTTCAGATCTTTAGTTGTTTTCTATTTGCTTTTTGGATGATAATAAATCTGATAAATAATGAATTGGTAGTGTTAAACTCAAACGTTTGGGAACTGTAAATATACTTCGATCTTTACTGTTAATTTGTTTACGAGAGTTTTTGCATGAATTTCGACGAAAATTCACAACCTTTTTTTCTTATTTTCTCCATAAAATTTGGTACATCTAAGAATTTTTTGCTTCAATCGATTTTATATTATGTCTATGTTTTGTTTCAATCGATTTTAAATTGATAAAATTACCGGAAAGTTTCCAGAAATTTTCCGAAAGTTTTCTTTTTACTTATTTCTAAAACAGTAAGTTGTGGACACTAGTGAAACATCCATTTTGCTCTATCTATCTCTACATCTAAAACGTAAAAGTGGAATAGAACTAGGACTGTTTGGAGTAGAGTAGAAAATTATCATGAAAAGGAGTATAAATACTTCGAACGGAGTAAGTGTGGAAAGTGTAACGGATGAACTTTTTTGCCAGATTTTCAATCTTTACAGATCAAATTAAATAATCTCAAATACCATTCCGAAGGCAGAAAAAAACCGTTCCATAACTTTACCTTGATTTGAGTGATCTGAACTATCTACCTGTTAAAACATACCTAAACCGTAGGAACCACGGAGATAGCAAAACAATTGTCCTAATTTCCCTAAAATTGGTTTCGATTTTTATATGTCCCAAAACGTAGATCAGGGTCAGAGCACATCAATTTGCGATTTTGAATCATTTGATGCGAACCATCCAAATGCGAATAATTATTATTAATGTAAATAAATATTGAAATTTAATAAATATTCAAAGAAGGGCTCGAGTGGTGGGCAAGTTTCCCGAATTCTATTTTAACACTCGTCGTCCAACGAGACCTCGAGAGAGGGTTAAAATTAATTAGCAAATTATGTTAATGGTGTTCTGTCTGAGCTGGAATTCCAAACATATTTTCCATGTTCGTTATAATTTATTGGGTCCGTTTTCAGGTTGGTGAAACAGGATGATATATCGTTTTGGGTGGTGTGTGTATGTTCTTTTCTGTGGTCTTTCGGATCGTAAAAAATTATGAGCAATTTACTTTGGTATATTTCAATTCGAGGTGTTAGACACCTAATAAAATGACTTTTTGATTCAAAAAATAAGTTTTGCTTCATTTTTCGATTTGTTTTGGACGTTGTCTTAAACTGAAACGAAAAATAATATCCAGACAGGGACGGCGACTATTCGAACGGGGCCCAAAATAAGACCCACCTCATAAGTTGTATTAATAAATGTATGACGGGGCTCGATTGGAGTAGAGATAGGATGCGTTGGCGCGCGTCTTATGGCTTTAGGCAGACGCCAGACGACATTCCTAAGAACAGGCAATGACCAACGTCATCCCCGTGAAATATGACTCGAAACTTGTCTCAATGGACCGGGACATATATCGAAGATATAGCTTCTTCGTTCATAATCATATGCAATTCTATAATACAATAACACTCAAGAGAGTTTACTGATGCACAGATTAACTAATAAGGTCCTTTCATTCATTTTTTTTCTCATACTTCAATAATAGACTTAAAATGTAGCTCCTGTCCTCAAAAGATATATAATGCCCTGACTTTTTTCAGTTTTGGTTGTAGATATTTGGTAGTTTTTTTCATTTCGAGGCATATAACTTTTAAACTGCTCATTTGACGAGATTTTCGTTCCAGGGGCGTAGGTACGGAAATGAACGAGCTTTCAAAAAATGTGGATGCGTTTTTCTCAAACCCAAAAGTCTAGCGGTTTTACCGTCAACTAATATAAAAACCTTGAACGACAAATTAAGCAGGTATTTTGTAATCGTGAATGCTCTATTCAATGGTATCAATGGCATCGTTATGACATGTTTAGTTTTCGAACTATATAGATTTAAGTATTAAAATGGCCATAAACAGTGGAAAAATTACGTTTTAGGCCCCATTTTGAAGGCGAAAGAAATTACTAAAAATTCCAAAATTGCATATTAATTACATATTTTAGTCCCCTCTTTCATATGAGACTATTTTTGATAAAATCTATAACAATAAATTTCGGTCGAAAATTTTGACGTCCTACCCCTTTAAAATTTTTGAAATTTTTACATTTTCTTGTTTATCTTGGAAACGGAAAGGTTTTTCGATATGCAAATTAATATGATTTATAAACAGACCATTGAGGACTATCAGATACATGAATCAGAAAGAACCTACATGTCATGGTTTTCGAGAAAATTAAAAAAAAAACTTCAAAATTTGTACCTTATATTTGGGCCACCCCTGCTCAGTTACTGTTCTAGGCCGATATTCGAAAATGTGCTCTACGTGTAGCTCTATTCTTCTACTTTCTTAACTCCTGTTATAGATTTTCGGATAAATCTTCATTGAAACGAGATATCAGCTGTTAAAGACCGCAATGCACGATTTTGATCTCAAAATTTAGGTTTTTGGGCCGGTTTAAGAGTCCCATATGCTTAACTTAAAAATATGGACTTTTTCCATATAAATCAATAGTAATCATTTAATTTGTTGGTTGTAGTAGAGATATGAAAGATGGAGCGATTATTTGTTTTAGATACTATAGCGTGACTCAAAAAAACTGTAGCAAAAAATTCAGACAATTTTTATATGCAAGGTGTTCAAAAATTGCTGTAACATGTAATTTAAGATTTGTGATTGTTTACCAATATATTTGTATTAGTAATTATATTAACATTTTTGATTAGTATACTATTGGGCATCTCGAAAAGTGGCAAAATATAACATTTTCAGGAACCACTAAAACTAGAAAACTGAAATTTCTTGATCTGAAAGGGATTAATTGGAATGAGTGTGATCATTGGACAGAGTAGAAAATGCTCTTTAAAATGACACCTCATATAATTTCACTGGCAATAAAAGCTTTTTATTCAAATTGACTGTTAATTTCCTGGCCCAGTCAATTAAGATATAAATTGGTCAATTTACATTCAAAGGATGCGAAATTAAAAGCTCTCTCTAATGAGAGAATAAGATTTTAATTTCAATTAACGATATTTATTACACTTTGATTACTAAACCATTGTTCGGGTCACGTACAGGTCTGAACTTCTTTCAAGGTGTCATATACATCTGTTAAAGAGCGCCTTTGTCGGAGAAAGGGTTTCATAATAATAAACAATATGTCATAAATGGGAATAGTGATATGCGTACTCGTGGTACTATTTCATATCTTTTTCTTTGAATTCTATAGCACGTTTTATACCATTCTTCAAAGTTGTTATGTTGGCTTAATAAAGTCTTTCAGACGTTTCGACATTTCAGCTATTGTTAGGTATCACCAGGTTCTTTGTTCATAATTTTGCGGTAGTTTGGGCTACGAGTGTGACAAAAGCACGCCATAAACCAACCAACTCAAGATTTTTGCTGACCAACTTGTTATTGTAAATATTTGTTATTCAGATGCCTGATGGATACTAAACCTGCCTCGTTACATATTTATCACCTATCTCTTAGCATGTGCATCATAAGAGTCACTGAATTAGTCAGCATCAGCATTGCTGTTGCTTTACACCTGCTACTTTCTCGGATAAAAATGTGTAACAATGGACGTTATTAACATCTATTTAACTACAGCTTAATGTAGTCCATAATAAACTCACCGGTGTTGTTGCTTAATTAAAATCCGAGCAACATGAAGATGATTTTGCCCTATCTCCGAAATGGAAATTTTGAACAATGGTTTTCGTTTCGAGTCTGAAACAATTATTGAGTATTACTCGGCATGTTTGTGACCGTTTAAAACAATGCTTCCATTGCCAGTTAATCAATCTTTAGACTAATAACAGTCCTATTAAAATTTTTACAGAGATACTTTGGACGAAAATCGATGGTTATCGGTCCTTGTAACGCGCGGGCTCTCTCTGAACGTGTTCACTTGATGATGGTTTCTGAAGCTAGCTGCTTTACTAAATATAATTAATGGTCAGCCTACTAAACAAAGATGATTTCAGTAATAAAACGATATCATCTTATCCGCCTTTTTTTTTTCATGAATTAATTAACATAAATTGCCATAGAAATAGAAAATACAGTAATTTGAGATAATTCTTTTATACCTATCTTTTTCTAGCACATATTGTAAAATCACGTCACTCGACCAATTACGTCAAATAATTCGAAATCGTGGATGGCCACCTGGACGCTTATTCTATAGAAAAGAGTGAAAGTGAAAGTGAGAATTTTGACAACCTTGATTGGTCAAAAAATTCTGTTGACGAATTCCATTGGCCAGCAATTCTCACTTTCACTTTCACTCTTTCTTATAGAATAAGCGTCCAGGTGATTCAAAATAATCCTTCGCCCTCTAGTGTTTAAGCTTTCAATCTATGGTGATCCACTTGTAGGAAACTTGTACGCACATTCACAAGTCACCTAGGAAAATCTCGTTTGACCTGAAAATATTGTTGTGAAGCGCCCTTTAGTTGCAGTGCAGATCCACTTTTTGATAAAAATAATAGACTAAATTGGATAATTCCGGTAGTATTTTCCCGGTCAAACGTTGGAATTGTCCTTGAGGCGGCGATCGCCGAAATCGTGAGGGTTGATACAAATAAGATTTCAACTACAGGAACAAAATATGTGTAATGTCAATTAGTCAATTTGCAACAACCCTGACGAAAGAATGTGGTGGATTAAATTACATTTAATTACGCAAACAAAAACTAACTGTTATATCATACATCAAGGTGGATGGAAAATTTCTGCCTTCACATCACTGCTAATATTGCTATATAACCATTCCAAAATTACGTCTTTGACATGTTTACCCCTCAAGGCAATATGGCGGACTAGCCCATTGAAATATCAAACGGAACTTAAAACTTTTTCTTGATGATCATGTTTCATGTTTGATTTGAGATATATTTATAACTCAGACTAAATATAATTAACAGACTCAATATTTCAATCATAAAATGCCTGTGAAAATACGGTCAGTTATGTCATACATAAACATCAATACAGGTTGCCTCATTTCTTAGAGAGAGAACCACCTGTATACGTCAGTCAACGTCACAAGAATTTATTTCCGCCATTTCCCCTATGTTTTTGTAAAGCCTGAGTTAATTTTTTTTTATCAAAATTGAGTTTTGTTAAGGTTTTTGGTATTTTTGTGTGCTAAAACCAAGAAGTCATTTCCTACAATATTACTACATTACAGAGTGAAGTCCATTTTTATAAATTTTCGGCTCTATACTATATCATATGTGTTATATCAATCAACACATCAACATCAACAATATCAAATTTTTAAAATTCGGGACAAAAAATGCAAAATAGGAAAAAAAACTTGTGTCCCTGCTTAACTCTGCTATCACCTAATGACTTTTAATTCTAACCCTATTTTCCTAGCCGATTTGTCAAGTTTATTTCCGATATTTAAGAACTAGGTATTTTGAATAAAACTATTACTTTGCATGGTGTAAAATATGTCTAAATAAACCCCAAAGTTATAATAATTAAGTATACTTATCGCATATTCACATTAACATTTAACAGCTTAAATTTAAAAAAAACAAGGCATCTTTGACAAATCACTCATTTAAATCAATGTAAAATTGTCAGCCGTGAATTCTCATGACGTCACAATAGCTCTTTCTTTATTTTTCTGGGAAATGAGGTAACCTATAAAGTTAACTGATCTTGTAGCGTGATAGCTATAAGGCAACACCGCATCATTCGCAGGTTTGCATGTTTACTTACTTGTGGAATGATAATTTGGGTTTCATATAATCAAGTTTTGTACACACTTGGCATTGTCGAACCATTATAATGCCTTGGAACAACCACAAAAACCACTACACTATGAATAAAGTTTAATAAACGCTCTAAATTTAATAAAAAAACGCAAGTCAATATTCTGATAACGTCGCTGCAACGCTGTAACTAACTGGCGCAGTCTGATTTATCGTATTGAACTGGTACTGGAACTATGTCTCTCTCTGTCACACAAGCATATCAGCGGTAGTTGAACCAACACAGATAGCGAGGACGATCTTCACGGATTAGCTTGTAATGTTTAATCACTCACAATTTCATTCTATTACTCGTTTGTGACGTATTTACGATTTTCCTAAAATTGGAATTCGGGGTTTCCAGATTGAGCAAAATAAATATCTAAATAACAACATTAACATTGTTATTTCTATTACTAATTGGAAACTGTGTTAGAATTACTCTTACATTTTCTAGGAAAACGTCTTCTAATATTTTTACCTTATAAATTTGTAAATTTTATGGATTTAGTAGGCTGCTTGTTAAAGGTTTGACAACTAAGCCGACACAGCGGTCCAACTTAATTACTTGTACAATCAGCCAGCCTACGATTGGTTTGACAATGTTTACCCAGCCTCAATAGTAAATAATAGTAAATAATTGGGTCTATTTATTATATTTAGTCTGAGATTTATAATATATTCCTAAAATGTCTCTTGTAGGTCAAAGCTCCAAGGCAAGATTCATAGTTTTCTAGATGAAATACTCAAGAAAATCCTAAAACCTCAAAACAAAAATATATAAACTCTTCATATTTAATTAACTGGCTGCGGTGTTTTTTTTTTTTAAATATTGTCTTAATGAAGATATTTTATCCTAAAAGAATAAACGACACTGAAATGTCGATTCTTATTCATTACTACCGAATAAATACAGAAAATTCGATATGTTTGACTGCACTGTTTGTACGCCCCTCAAAAAAGTTTGTTAAAATCAGATGTTCTGGATTGGTCATTTCAATGATGATGTCAAAACAGAGAAGTATTTGACAGCTCGTTAAAAATTCGTTTAAGTTCCGATTTAACGCATAAACGACTATCAATATCTCTTAAAAGCGAGTGAGAATCCGTTAGTTTAATAATGAAGCAGTACGTTGCATTTTAATATTTGAAAATTAAAAAAAAAAATAAATAAGTCGCCATCTGGATGACGTCCCAGCACAAGGCCGTGACGTTATCCCGATGGCACTAGTCAATTTTCGTATTCGAATGACGTCAAAACAAAGAAGTATCTGACAGCCTTGCCGTTAAGAATCCACATACATTTCTATTCAACGTCTAAATGCACAACTACTGTTATAGGAGAGTAAGAACTCTTTGGTTTAGTAGTGAAGCAGCATATTGCTTTTTCATATTTGGATATATTGATAAAATAAATAAACGCCTTCTGGATGACGTCACGGCACTTCATCCAGATGACGCTAGTCAATTTTTCGTATTCGAATGACGTCAAAACAAAGATATATCTCCTTGCCGTTAAGAATCCGCACAAATTTCGATTCAACGCCTAAATGGATTGGATATATTGATAAAATAAATAAACGCCATCTGGATGACGTCACGGCGCAAGGTACAAAGCCATGACGTCATCCAGACGGCGTTTATTTCAAATGCGAAAATTGACTGACAATTTTCGTACTTGAATGACGTCAAAACGGAAAAGTATCTGACAGCTTACCGTAAAAAATCAGTCAGTTATGTGTCAAGCTGAAAATGTTTAATCTCAAGAATTTTGGTTCAGGTCTTTAGTCGTTTTCCATTCGCTATTTGGATGATAATAAATCTGATAAATAATGATTTGGTAATGTTAAACTCAAACGTTTGATAACTGTAAATATACTTCGATCTTTACTGCCAATTTGGAAAATTTTTGCGTCAATTTCGACGAAAATTTATATTTTTTTTTTCTTATTTCTCAATTACAAGTGGTATATCTAAGAATTTTTTGTTTCAATCGATTTTATGCAATGACTATGTTTTGTTTTAATCGATTTTAAATTGATAAAATTACCGGAAAGTTTCTAGAAATTTTCCGAAAATTTTCTTTTTACTTACTGGTTGAATTATGTGTAATTTATGTAATGTAAAATGCCTTTTCTTTTCCTGAATTAATTAACATAAATTGCCAATGAACAATAAAAACAGAAAATAAAGTAATTTGAGATAATTCTTTTAAACCTATCTTTTTCTAGCACATATTGTGAACTGACGTCATTTGACATATAACGTCAAATAATTCGAAATCGTGGATGGCCACCTGGTAATTCAAAATAATCCCTCGCCCTCTAGTGTTTAAGCTTTCAATCTATGGCGATCCACTTGTAAGAAACTTGTACACACATTCACAAGTCACCTAGCTATAAACTGTACTATACATTTTTCTTAAAAATAAAAATTATCACAAAATATGAGGTACTTTATTTTGAAAACACTTTGGATAACACAAATCCTGAAAGGCAAGACTCCCTTGAATTCCTCTGGAGGTCCTTTTCTTCAGTGCTCGTAGGCGTAATTTAAGTTTATTACTGACAAAACTGTTCGCCCAAGTCAAAAGTGGACCCTCAAACCATCACTGATGTTTTAACCATGGACCATAATCTTTTATCGCCTTTTTAGTCCCCAGGATTATTATACCAAACCATACAAAAGAAGGAGCTCATAAATTTCAGAAATAAATAGCCCGTGTTTGTTTTAAATTATTCAAATTTCGGTACCCAACTGGTTTTTGGGTATTAAAAAGCGTTTCGCCTTTATGGTATTTTAATAAAGAATAAATTTATCATAACTTTAAGATGTTATTATAATTCCGAAGTCGTATCGTAAATAATAGTCGAGATTTTAATTGAGGAAACAATATTGTTCGATATTTGAATATTTAGATGTAATTTCTATATGTTAAACTTAGGTACCTTTCCTTCAGTTTAACCCAATGCAACACGAAAAGCTGCATTTTTCTCCTAGTGACACAATCTACTATTATTTGTGTTGTGCCTTTGTTAGTACATCGAACGAGTTTTAAGATACACGTCAAGACCAGAATTTATTGTTGCGACTTGAATTAGTGTAAAAAAACATATTATGCCCGCCAAGACCCTAATTTAGGCCATTAAGTGTAACAAGTGAAGCCGCACGGTCGATAAAGCCAACTCGGACAAATTTAAAAAATAGTAGCCGTTACGGAGCTGATGAAGATATTCAAATGTTTCGGGCAGTTGCGGAGCACCCACGCGTTGGTTAATTAATCGCAGAACAATGCCGCTGCTGCCACACCTGTTGCCTTTGAACTCCATTATTAGGGCCAAAACAGACACCTTTGTGTGTGTAAGCGACAGCGACATCTCTCTGACGATATGGGCCTTAATAACCAAATTGACTGTCACAATGGTTTATACGGTTCCCGTCTACATTCACTATTTAAATATCTCTATCGTGCTACTTTTGCAAACTTCGTATTTTTATACCTATCTCTAACCTCATTTTTTACGTGGTTTTGGCCCCTTTTTTTAGCAGTGGATCAGATAAAAATAAAAGTGAAATCGGCAGAAAAGACTTCACGTCTAGTGACCTCCTTGAGGGTTGATATTGGACTGACGCGCCAATGAGGGTTCTAATTGGATGCGATTTTTTTTCGTTTTATTACGTTCCTAAAAATGTAGTAGGTTATTGCAAATTTTTTTGGGACCCCATGTAGCATCTTAATAATCAAGGCATTGATTATAATTAAGTGGATAAAACTTACAAAAATATATTGGTAAACAAACAAAAATCTAATGTTAAATGTTACAGCATTATTTGGGACGCCCTATACTGCCTGCAACAGAAATTAACGCCCTATGTATCACAAAACTAATCGAATTAACGCAATCAATTAATTGATATTGATTTGCATGCTAAAATTCCAAAATTCCATTTTTTTTTTTAGACACTCTATACCATCTAAAACGATAATAGATGCCCTATTTATCACAAAACTACAAGAACCAACGACTAAAATCGTTTACTATTGATTTATATGGGAAAAGTCGATATTTCTAACCGTCCCAAAAACCTAAATTTTGAGATCAAAATCGTGCAATGCTGCCTTTAACAGCTGATACCTCCTTTCGATGAAGATTTAGCCAAAAATCTATAAGAAGAGCTAAGAAATTAGAAGGATAGAGCTACACGCAGAGGCCATTGTCGAAGGTCTGCTTAGAACAGTAACTGAGCACGGGTGGCCCAAACAAATTTTGCACTTTTTTTAAATTTTCTCGAACACCGCTAAAGACAGATTTTTTCTGATTCATGTATCTAATAGCCCTCAGTGACCTCTTCAAAAATCATATTAGACTGCATATCGAAAAACCTTAGCGTTACCAAGATAAACAGAAAAATGTAAAAATTTCAAAAATTTTCAAGGGGGGGTAGGGGGTACTGGTCGTCAAAACTTTCGACCGAAATTTATTGTCATAGATTTTATCAAAAATAGTCTCATATGAAAGAGGAGACAATAATATGTAAAAAATTTGCAATTTTGAAATTTTCAGTAATTTTCTTCCCCTTCAAAATGGCGCCTAAAACGTAATTTTTTTCACTTTTCACGACCATTTTAATACTTAAATCTGTAAAATTCGAAAACTAAACATAGTATAACAATGCCATTGTTACCATTGAATAGAGCATTCACGACCTGCTTAATTTGTCGCTCCAAGTTTTTAATTTAGTTGGTATAATGTTCGATCAAATTAAAACATTAGGTAATGTTCATAAAATTTTAATAGTTTTTCACTTCCTATAAGACTGTTAAGCAAAATAGTAATTAACCTTTTGAGCAGTATTCGAGACGACTCACATTTAATTGAGATACTGCTATTCTATTGTCATAAATGGCTTTGATAGAAAATGGAAAATGTCACTCTACCCCTAGGAATAAGAAATTTAATCATTTAAATCTCGGAATCTAAAAACAATAAAATCGAACAGTTAGTGCCAGTCGAATGGTAACAGCTAAAATAGGAATTGACATGTGTAATGACGTTATTGACATGTGAAATGACGTTATTGACAGCTGTATGTGGGGGCGGCCTCAGTTTGTGTAAATCGGGCCGTAATTCAGCCATTGAAATGCGTCATTTTTGCGCGGGGAATTTAAATCAGACCCACTAACTTTAAAACAATTACTTGTGAAATCTTGCATTTAGCGGCTATCTTTCTGACATAGTAATAAAACCTTGTTCCGTTTGTGAAGCCCGATGAGTATAATGAATATAGTGCTTTGTTTTTTGACACATCATAACTTAAAGAAGTTTGAAAAAACAACCAAGTTTTTCTTCGATTTGTCTTAGTGTAATACACAAACATAAAAGCGAAAAATGTATTACACTTCCACACTTCTTAACCGCCTTTCTCATACCTCTCGAGAGCGACAGGGCCACAAGCGGTGCCTTGTCCATTTTTGGCTTGCGGTACTCACTCTTTTTCTGCTCGAGTCGGGCTAAGAGGACGATAAAATTAAATTTGTAACAATCCTGGTAGCGGGTAAGGCGGTGTAAAACATTTAATGGTATCAGTTTTTAACAATCCGTATTAATATTTTATAAAGAGGGGCTATAAAATCGAAGTTTAAATCCGAGCTCGACGGTGGTAAAAGGAGAAACGGTTTGATGATGAGGCCGTTAGTATTTTGGACGCTCGTCCGGCTAAGTGGATAAGAAGGAACGGTTTGAGTGTTAAAATATTCAAGTTACAGTTGTAGAATAACAAAGGGTCAATAATTTTCTTTTATTGAAAACTGCTTTAGTTTTAGGCTTTAGCCGACTCTCGCGCATCCGCCATTCCATTGAAAAACGTCTCCAAATTTGACTAATTGCAAACTTGTGATTGGTTAAAAATGTGTCTAAATCTCCTTTTCACTGAAGGAAAATGATTTATATACGAACTTTTGTTTCCAGGGCATAAATGAACCTTTAGGTGAATAAAACAAAACGAACAAAACCGCAGTACCCTCCCCCCTCCTGTGCGGTTCTGCCCCTGCGTTACTCCCGACAACTGTTACCGCGTTTATACTGAATTTATTGCCCAATATTTTCTACCGTATAAGAGGACGGACATTCCAATTTAAAAGCATGATTTAAACAAGCAACAATATCGTTCCTCAACCGAATATTGCACGAAACATTTCGGGGCCTCCGCAATCCATCAGACTAATTAGAAACCGAAGCACTCGCTCCCCCGCCGAGGTGGACCCCATGAGGTGGGCCTTATTCTGCTTCTATCCACCGACCCAGGTTGTACGTTTCGACATCACACGTGATTCCTCTTACTGCTGCCGGACTTTATGTTGGTTTTCTGACGCTTTTTGCCGGAATTGGTTTGCTATTTATAGAAAGAAAAACAGCTGTTTTTAAGGAGGAACTTTAACTTAATCGTCACACTTAAATTCTTTGAGTTATTTAAAGTATGCAAACTCAAAATTGCAAAATTCGAAGAATTGATGCAAGTGCCTTGGTACCGCAAGTGTGAGTACCAGCCCTCCATGAATGAAGCAGGGGCAATAAAGAATTGCGCAATAGAGATTGCTTTATTCTTCATTGAACGACGTTTTTTGTGCTGCCTTTTGACTTCTGTAGAATTTTCCTGCAGAAGAGTGTTACATGGGACGTGCAAAGGACCACTTGAATTCGTGGGTTCAGAGAAACCGCTACGAAAATTAAAACACTGGTTTCTCGCGATCTGAGTACTCTAAGACTCAGGATTAACTCGACAAGAGAGAGAACAAAAGTTCCCTGGCAACAAGCAAACAAAGAATGCGAGATTCACTCCTCTTAGAATTGACCATTCCAGAATTGCTGATTTTAACGAACTTTTTTGAGAGGCATATAAACAGTATAATCAAACGTACCCAATTTTCTGTGTTTATACGGAAATGATGAATAAGAATCGACAATTCAATGTCGCTTCTTCTTTTAGGACAATATATATCTTCATTTTTTATATAAAAAAGTGTGATAGATAGAGCAAAATGGATGTTTCACTGGTGTCCACAACTTACTGTTTTAGAAATAAGTAGGGACTTTAAAAGGGTTATCATGTCGTCGATTACACATAACTCAACGAGTAAGTAACGAAAAAACTTTCGGAAAATTTCTGGAAACTTTCCGGTAATTTTATCAATTTAAAATCGATTGAAACAAAAAATTCTTAGATGTACAACTTTTTATTGAGAAATAGGAAAAAAAGATTGTAATATTTCGTCGAAATTGATGCAAAAACTCTCCAAATCGGCAGTAAAGATCGAAATATATTTACAGGTACCAAACGTTTGAGTTTAACATTACCAAATCATTATTTATCAGATTTATTATCATCCAAATAGCGAATAGAAAGTGACTAAAGACCTAAACCAAAATTCTTGAGATTCAAAAGTTTCAGCTTGACACATAGCCTACTGATTTTTGACGGTAAACTGTCAGATATATTTTTAGTTTTGACGTCATTCAAATACGAAAATAGACGATTCCAGAACAGCTGTTTTTGATTAGGTCCGCCATACTTTATTGTGGGTCAAACAAACCATGTAGTCAAACATACGAAACTTTCCGTGTTTATACGGGAATGATCCACAAGCATCATGACAATTCACATGTTGTTGGTACTTTTGGGGTGAGAAATCTTTTATTAAAAGAATATTTTTCTGTTGTTATTTACATTTTTTCACATTATTTTTCCTCTTACCGATTTTAAAACAACATAAATAAATTTAAGTATAAAAAAATAGTGAGAATGGCAACCCCGCCGCCGGTTTATTAATTTGGATGTGTAAACGTTTGAATAACATCGATTTTGTTGGTTTGAACATTGAAACTTATTGAAAAAGTCGTTTATTTCGAATTTTTGTGCCGAAAATGTTTAGAAGTGAATATTACTTCAAGCTTACTGGTGATGTCAAGTATCCTTATGACCAGAAAGTGGAAATTATAAACAATATTGATCCTTACTCCCTTTCGCCACAAGATTTGAGTTTCCCAATTTGTGATTTGCCAAATGTGACCTTACTGGATCTTGCAGACTATTTTATTTTAAAGCACAGTTATTATACGTAGGTACTAAGCAGCAGTTGAAAGCATATAAAAGTCTACAAGCTTTTAAACTGTATGAATCTGGTGCAGTTCTTTCGATCCATGCAAAACAAGTCACCAAGGATGCTTATGTAATTTTAAGTAAGGTAAGATCAATTTAAACAAGCTACTGCTTTAGCCAAAGTTATAGCTTATGTGGTTTTTTTATAGTTTTTCCTACAGTCTTAACTTCAAGACTAGCATATTCATCAAATGGTGTGAATAGCTATATGTTTCTGAATTCTCTTACATCAATTTATGGCCTGCTGTTTTTTTGTCACAAAATGAACTACATACTTAAGGCAGGACAACTTGACTTTATAAAACTGGGCATTAGCATAACCGCCTAACTTTTCAATTCCATCAGAAATCTCATTAAAGTAAAGTTCTTATTAAAGGTGCTTATCAAGACTATGTTAGGTTTAGAATCACTGGGTGTACACATTTTGCAGATTTAGTTGTAGGTATTCAGAAGAATTTATGGTGACATAAATTAAATTTTTTAATAGATTTCCTCAAAATGCACCCCAGAGGGTCATTTACCCCAGAGGTATAATTACTGGTGAGTTTTATTGTGGGCACATAGAATATTTAGTGAAATTTAATTGAATTTAGTAATATTTAGTGAAATTGAAGGAAATTTTACTTGACACTTAGTGGAATGAATTTGAACATAATTTATGAATTGATTTACCTCTCGTTTTAGGTGCTGTGTGAACATGTGATAAGACAAGATATCAATTTACTTACACAATAAGCCTCATTTGCAAGGTTGTGGTTTAACAGAGTCAAGTGGGCTGTGAATCAAGGAATCTCTCACCAAGTTAAAAAATGTACATATGTTGGTCAAGTGCAGACATTTTGTTGCAAAGGAGGCAGAAAATGTCATAAAATTAACATGACTGCCATAAAAGTATATAGGTAACTCCAGATATAAGAAAGTGCATGAATGCAAAAAGCAAATTATTTTCACTTGTATTTTAATCGAAGAGATCTCTTTCTTTGAGTTGTTGAAAGAAAATAGTGGGGTGACAACTCGAGTGAAATTCATTTTATCTAAATGCTTTTATTACTCCAACTTTTTGGGTCAAAAATTCATACCCAACTTGAGAACTTCTTCCTGAACTCCTACTGTTACATGTAAGTCATTCACTTGTTATTGACATCAAGTAAGCATTGGAAATTAGACTTTGACATTTTTATTGTATTTTCTCAACATGTGCTGAAAGGAGATATTTAGGTTTCAAAAAAAATGAGGATTTCAAAGATAATGAGATGACAAAAATAAGTGAATGACTTGTATTTACCTATTATACTCTACCTGTTTATTGAATTTAATATTATTAGTGTAAATTTGCAGTATTATTAGGGTTGTATTAATTGTTACTTAATATCACTTTTATTGACATGCTCAGAACTGCATATAAAAACATGTTGTGTATCATATCATTTTACAGTGAAAATAATATACTTTTTTTTCAAGCGGACTAAAAGTACGTCATTTGTTTTCTTCATACGTACACCTAAAGTGGGCTTTCAAATCCAGAGACCGAAAAAGTAGCAAAAAAGTCCTAGGCAGTAAAAGTAAAGTCAAAAGTCACCGCTACTGTCATGGTGGCGCATATATAAACGATTTTCATTCACCAAAATTATTTGAACACTAGATGACACCAGATAAACCGATCTGAGTGTATTGCCATCTTTACATTCTTATTGACAAAAGAAAGGATAGGAATACTCTCAAAGCATCACGAAAAACCGTTATTAGTCGAAATCGCATAGGTTCCCGAATTTTGAAATCGTCTGTTAAATGTCATGCGCGTCATCATATTTATATGTCAATGTGACTTATATTAATTTACCATTGAAAATATTGCTACAAATTCTTAGTTTACCATAACCATTGGTTATGATTTAATATCATTAAAACCATGGACCATCATTAAAACCATTGAACATTGAAAACCACCATTCTAACACATTCTATGTATTTTACAAATAATATACACCACTAATTGGGTAAGTACCTAGACCCGCTTAAAGAAGATGAGAGAAAATTGCAAAACTGAATCACTCTGAAATAGATTTATTATATCCTGCATGCTCGAAAAAAAAATAGTATATGTTACTCGGAGTAAAAGGTCTTTTTGTGCTTCGCCCAGTTGTAGGCCTCAGCTTCGCTTCGGCCGTCAATCTCTGGGCTCAGCACGAAAAGACCCACTTTTACTCCTAGTGACATAATCTACTATAATGTTAATATACCTACCTGCCTAATATCCAAAAACAATTTGTGTACTTTTTACAACTTTGACGCCCTGTCCTAACTTCAGAGAGAATCGGATCGGAAGGTCCAAAATGGCATTATAAAACCCCACTTAGTAGTGTTTATAATTTAACCAGCACCAAGCCACACTTAGCTAGCTACAACCTTTGACAACAACAATTGAAGCTCCTCCTTGAAACATTATAAAATATTTTTGTAATGCTTTTATTCCAGCCAATGTACCAAATTCTTGATTGTGAGACAGGAAATATGAAATAAGACATGAAAGTCTTGTAAAAGGATTCTACGTGGTTGGTCTAATGACAGATTTAAAGAAGTTTTTAAATGGTACGTTTAACAGGACTTTTATAAAAGGACAGTATGTACTAAAATAGTGGTACGGAAACATCTTGAACCTCCATTGTCTATATTGAATTTTTTTACACGACATTTCGAGCAGTGGAATCTCTGCTCGTTTTCAAGTGAAACTGAAACAAGCGAGAGATTCCACTGCTCAAAACGTCATGTAAAAATACTCAATAAAGACAATGGAAGTCCACGATGTTTGGCTTAATAGTGCATCATTGTCTACCACCTTTAAACAAAAATAGTGGTATGTTTAAAAGCAGATAGTATGTTTAAAATATTTTAATATGTTTAAAAGTCCACAGAACTTTTTTATGATGAAAAAAATATAAACATGTCTTGTACGTAGTTGGACTAAAGATGAATTTAGAAATATGTATTTAAATGGCAAGTTCATCAGGAATTTTATAAAAGGATAATATGTAATGAAATAGTAGTATGTTTAAAAGTAAATAAAATGTTTAAACTATTTTAGTATAAATATCTATAATATATATGATAGTATGTTTAAAAGTGGCTAGACATTCTTACAATGAAAAACTATAAACAAACAATACTGTATGGATCAGAACCAATTACATACCTACAACTTTTTGGAGGGCGTGTAGAAAGGCATGATTTTGGTTAACTAATTATTTCTAAAATGCTCATTGTTAATATCAGATTTTGTGTGTTTAAGTTTAAACTAAAATTAAACTACCTCATTATCAAAGTATGTATTTGTCTTGCTGACACAACTTTTGACTGGAGGCTCTTAAAATTATTGTATAAAACTTCCTTTGCCTAAAAGAAACAACATAGGAATACACTTATTACCTAAATTCTATTTACAAATCATACCTGTGTTTGGATCACACTTAGGTTTTCTAAAATTCCTTTCAAGAACCGAAACTCTAGCTGAACAACCAGCCTGGGTTTGCCTTTCAGGGCAATGCAGTTTTTCCTGCAATTTTAAACATAAATAAGTAGGTATGCTCCAGTACACCTGCACATATACTTATCTAAATACTTTTTAAGAATAATTACTGTTGAACTTACCAGTTATGAAATATCAGGTAATACGTCTCTGGCTAAGTCATTTCTAGCAAATTTTGCTTCCTTTAAGGCTTGAAATTCAAACCCAAGCATTTCCATTTCCATGTTCAGTGTTCACTAACCAGGCAGATCAGGAAATCGAAAGAATGAAACGGTATTTCAATTATCTCATTCAGTACGCATTTGAACATAAATGACATTACAAGAATAAGACATTTCCAATAAGGGCATAATTCAAAGCAACACTTCAGATGATGATTAGGCCGCTTAGAGACTTTAGGGGATACTTGTAGTTAAAAATATCTTAAATCAAAACTGAAAGATGATGATAAACATCGATTTTCAAGTTTCGTTTGACAGTGACATTGTGGGGCAAACATATGTCAAATGACGTAATCTTGGAATCGTCTATTGTCAGTCAATTTTCGTATATGAAATAAACGCCATCTGGATGACGTCACAGCTTTGTACCTTGTGCTGTGACGTCATCCAGATGGGGTTTATAGTCGTTTTCAGGAAGATATTCATCTAGCCAGCCATGGAAATATCGGTTTTGTAGTGGCAGCCCTTCTTCCAAAAATTTTTCGACTGATATCTAGGGAAATTTTTATTTTCTGTTGGTATCTAAGACATTCCGTCAAAATTTAAGAAATGGCATGACGCTTATGTTCTATCCTTGTTTTCTGCACGTATTTTGAGAAAGAGAGGATAATATTACGTCGTAACGTCCGTCGATTCCTTGGAAGCATCTTTGTAATTATTGTGAATGTATTATGTATTTCTCATATTTCTTTTTTTCTTATTCCAATTTTCGTGAGTAATTATCAAATAACTACACTGCCTATTATCATCAAACAGTCCTTTATGCTTATAGTACTACTTTCCTACTCAACAACTCATATAGTGAAAGCAGAAAGTGAAATAAACCTAGGACCTACCACGGATTTGATCCCTTGGAGAATAAATTTTTTAACAATTTTCCTCGCAATTTCCTTATCTCCAGTAGCAGAGCTGCAGTTGCATGCATTGTTTGTTTTTTGACTTTGTATGAAGATTGTAAGCAAAGTGCTTGATACTTGGGAATTGGAAAATGCCACTTGCAGACAATAATAAAACCATAGAAAAAAAGAATTGCCCAGTGTCCAGTATTCAAGTCACATCATCAAAGTGCTACTAAATGATTTTGCATTATCCAAGATAAATGAAGAATGATCTTTTGACCATCTCAATTATCCACGAATGTGCCAAAGGAAGGACCGACGGACTAACCTAAACAACACATGTGTGTGTTTCTGTTTATAAATTTAATGTTCTGTTAAGTGATGGTGTGGGATCCACTTTGGGGGTGACCGTTGTGTTCTCAGTTATACAGAGTGCTAACTATGTAAGTGTTAATCTCTCCGAAGGATGCACAAGTATAACATTTGTCGAAATAACACTGTGTTTATATATTTTCATACTCCTGTATATCATATTAAGTATATTCATTTTTTGCTAATGTGATTTTGAAAGACTGGGCCTCAAAAGGAGCCTCTTGTAGTTTACATCCTGGGTTCTAATATTTGAACCACCATAGATTTTAAGTGTCTTGTATAAAATATTACCACAGACAACCCTTAGTGTGCCTTTGATGTGGATCTTCCATTCTTAGAAGAAAGCTAATGGCATGTGTATGTAATTATCTTCTTCTGCAAATATAATTTTTAATTATACTTGAGATTTTAACAGAAACCAAGCAGAAACCTTTTATTTTATGTCATGTCATGGTTCTTTCTCATAACTCATTTCACAAAAAATTCCAAAACAATATACAAGTTAGCTTGAAAGTATCACAAACACTCAAGTGCATCTTTTAAGCCCAAGATATGTCCTAGAGCCCACATTGAGAAAAAAATTTATACAAGCAATAAGATGACTTGGCCCTGCCCTATACACTTCCGCAATCATGTTATGCTAGACATCCTATAGTGGAAGGTAAAGTCCTAATGTCAGAAAAGTACCAATGTCTGAGTTATAATCTTTTAAATATCTTCCAAAATGTGAACAGGTTGGTTGTGAAGTTTTCATAGAATAGGATAGAACAATGAAAGTAGCTGGTACTTTATTACTCCAGCGTTCTTGTCTCCTGACAATTCTTAGCCAACTTAATAAGTTTTTCCATTAAACACATTATACTTGTTTTGTTTTGTATGTAAAATAAAAAGTTCTTACAACTTCAATAGCATTTTTATTCCAGGTATAGTAAGTTATTTGCAAAGGGGTTCTTAATTTCAAACTAATAAATAGCCTTTACTTGTTTCTAAAAGTTACTTCAAATTCTTTGTCTATATGTAAGTGTTATAAGTCGAAACTTTTTCAACCGAGTTTGTAAGAAATGGCCCCTGCTTATGCTATTTAGTTTAAAAGAACTGTAGCTCTCTTTAGTTGAAAATAAGTTGGTTCCATTCGACCAAGAAACTATTCCAGAAGGGTCTTATCATTCTTCACAACTCACTAATATGATATCGAAATTTAAATAAACAATGTGCTTGTCCACAGTGGTTCTGCAACCATGTCAGATGGTTCCTCATTTCAATTTGAAATGTTTGCTGGTGAGTTGGCCAAAATGATTTTTTAAATGTTCTGCAATGGTTCTCTAGCATGTTGGAACAAACCTAATATTAAATCAGACAATTAATAAACCACCAGACAAACATTTTAGTTTCTTGATATTTAGGTAGTTTAAGAAATTAAATGCTCAATTAGGCAAGACTTCTTTTAGCATAATTAATTTATAATGTAAAATCATATATATTTAACAAAACAAAAATACACTTCTCTAAATACCTACAAATTAATTAAAGGGTCAATTTTGATCCAACAATGGAGCCAAATGATATAACAGTAAATTCATCAAAATATTATTTTCTTTATCATGGGGGGTAATCTTCACTAATATTAACTCAAGATCCAAAGTGATCATAATTATGGATGGCATATGGCATATAGGTACATATAGGTATGAAAAGGCCACTATGGCAGTACTTAAATTCAGTCTGGTAGAAAACCATCTTTTCTCAGATGCTTTTGCTGTTTGGAACAATTTTTACTTGACTGTAATCTGCATTCCATTTTATACTTGGAAAGTGGTAGACTATATAATATTATGTAAGGCATAGGCATAAGCATTGTTAAATGCATGGTCTATTCCCAGGGCATCTGGACACTAAAGTAATTTCTGGGTGAGTATATTCGGAACTTTTGAAAATCTTGTTCATGGTTGATGGTCCAGTTCAGTTCTTCCCTCTGCATATGCATACTAATTTAACGCTCGCTTTAGCTGGCAATAATCAATCATCAATACTCACAACTGCTTGAATGTGGTTTTGATGTCTCAATTTTTGTATTTGTAACTCTACTCTGGCATCTTATTTTGCAGAAGTTGGAGGTTGCAGATGACTTTTCTGGGTCATGCGATGAGTTGTGTTAATAGTTCTGGATGATAGTTAGTCGTTTATTAAGCCAGTTTACTTTTCCTACATTACAAACGCTGAATAATAATTGGATTTGAGCAAAATTTGAGAAATAAAGTAGTTATGTTTGAAAATTACAAAATTTGAGGTTAAAACCCGACAAATGCGTTTGTTAAGCTCGCTTCGCACCAATCTCCGATCTAGTAACTTTTCTGGTAACTTTTCAATTGTTTTTAAAAGGTGCGTTTACAATGTCATGGGTGGCTAGATGAATATCTTCCTGAAAACGACTATATTTATTTTATCAATATATATGTATATCCAAATATTAAAAAACAACGTGCTGCTTCACTATTAAACTAACGAGCTTGACTTTAAGAGTAGTTGATCTGTTGATCATTTAGGGGTTGAATCAAAATTTTTGCGAATTCTTAACCGCAAACTGTGAGATATTTCTTTGGTTTGACGGTTTGACGTTATTCGAATACGAAAATTGACTGACGCCATCTTGATGACGTCACGGCCTTGTGCTGTGACGTCATCCAGATGGCATGAGATTATAGTATGATATATGGCATGATCCGGATGGTAAAAGTAAATAAAAGTGTGTAGGTAATTGACGATAAATTATTGTAATTCGTATCCCGTAACACTACTATTATATTATTGCTATGTCTATAGTGGAGAAAAATGTATCGGAATTTATTTGCGACGAAAACAACAAAAGTAGCATAAAACACCACAAGTAAAATATAAATAAAGCAGGCCCTCGAAACACTCGCCATTTACCGAGGGGGAAAATTAAGGAAAAGTGTGTACACGTTCTCATAATCAAAACTCATAAACCGATAGCTTTGATCTCGAAACACACTTAGTACCCGCTGAGTTTGCTAAGCGGGGGTGGCAACGCCATGATATTTCACCCCGGAAAAATATCGCCCCCCCTTGAAAATAAATAATAATAGACTTAAAGTGGCAATTTCATATTTTCTGTGTTTATGCTTTTTCTGCATCACCCTCGAGCAGTGTGCTTTTTAAGATTTATTGGGCCTTTAATGATCCTCAGCAGATTTAGAAATGTTTGCTTTGGTCTGGATTATTTTGATTCAGCAACAGTAGAAAAATGAATTGCTCTAAATAATGAAACTATATTTGAAGGCCAAATTACAAAATTGACTTGTTTTGGCACCGTTAACAATGTCAGTCTTCAGGCTAGGTTGCCGATTATAACTTTAATATAATGTTAATAGCGATTTGCGCAAGTCCTATCTGGTAACTATCAAGAAATTTGACATAGAAGTGTCAAGTAGCAAAGTCAACTAATCTGTCGAACTTTTTTGAAAAGGAAATCTGTTTTACTAGTTTTTCCATAAACGCACACCCAAATCGGAAGTTTCCATGAATGGTTCAAGTTGGCTACGATTTTTTCGACTAAATATCGTTGAGTTAAAGAGTGAAATAAAGTCACCAAGTCATCTTTCTTCCCACACAAGCAACAGTCCCATTGGCTTAATAACTCCTAAGAGACGCTCCATCGGTACTCTATTTTAGCTGTGATTTTAGGGACTTTTAGAAACAACTTTTCTTTACCATTCTTAAAAAATTCACTATTCAGATCAAAAACAGCAAAAAAAGTTCTTAAAAATGTTTTTGAATTAATAAAAAAGAGGGGCTATTATTTTTCTCACTTTTCAACTTTGACTGCCTGTAGCCTTAGAACGAGTGATTCCAACTGTTTCTTGCTCTTCTTGATGTTCGCTTTCCGTGGTCGACTTTTAAGCATTTTTAGAATCGAGTTCTTTGCCATTTTAAAAAAATCACTTCTAAAGCCAATTTCATTTGAATTAAGTTTGCTACGTTTTTAAGCAATTACAAACGTTCCATTGCCCTCAAAAGCAGAAAAAAAAGCAATTTTTTCTCATTTTTCAAATTTGATCGCCTGTAACCTGAGAACGCCTGGATCGATAATAGTGAGTCCGACTGTTTTGTCCTCTTCTTAATGTCCTCTTTCACCTCCCACCATCGGAAGTTTAGTTAGTGCAATATTTCCGGAGATACCCCCCTTCTGAGACCGATTTTTAGGCACTTCTTTCTAGAAGTATTCGTCAGAATTCTAGAAGTCGCGTATTCGGACCATTTAAAAAAAACCTCTTTAGAGGTTAATTTCATTCGAAGTAAGTTTTTCTCAATTCTCAAATTTGACCGCCTGTAACTTGAGAACGCCCGGACCGATTGAAATGAACCCAACTGTTTTGTCCTCTTCTTGATGTCCTCTTTCACCTACCACCATCGGAAGTTCCGTAGGTGCAATTTTATCGGAAAAAATCCGAAATTTTTTGATAATGCCCAAAAGGGGGAGGGGGGAGGTATTACGACTTTTTTCTCAATTCTCAACTCTGACCGCCTGTAACTTGGGAACGCCTCGTCCGACAAAACATGCTGAAGCAAAAACGGCCCGGACAAGAGTAGCAAAGTAAAATACCGAAGATAAACGTCAAATAAATTTCTCCACTCAATTCAAGATTTTCAGCTTGACCGTATAGTTCGAAATTCACACAAGCGACTAATTCAATTTTTTATTTCGCAGCTCTTCTTCGACTCTCGCATTAACAATTTAAACGTCGCAGTTGTCGACTTTTTATGTATCAACGTCAATAATTGTGTTTATATTGGGTGGACACCTTTATTATTGAAATTATGGACGGTTTCGTGAACGGCCAGGTCCATAAAATGTCTAATGGTGAAGTGGGTAATAAAAACGGTCGACTCATTATGGCATATATTAATTGTTATTGGACAGGGTGTATGTGTGTGTTTGTTTATGCAAAACGAGTTTTTATAAAAAATAATTATTGCAGTGTTTCACGACCTACCAAATTACTCTACTGTACATCACAAGAAGAAGCATCTGTTAGTCACTTTAAACACTTCACAAACTTGGAGCTTTTCCTATAATTGTCTCTTAAGAGATTTTTTTTCTTTGTTTAGCAATGGACTTCCGCCATAAGCTTCACATATTTTACGAATACTTAACACGACCCGACAGGCTTTGTTATATAACGAGTATTTACCGAATTTATTTTAGTTTTTGAAAGCGATTTTTCACGCCCTATGAGACCCAGTAAATAAATCTGCGTTTCCTACATCCTCTTTTTATTTCGGGCGACTTGTTTATTTGCTCTTTCGATTCAGTGACAGGACTATAATGAGAGCGTAAATTATTATTGTACTTATATACTGATGACGAGGATGCTGAATGTGCGTTGCTATACTTTTTGCGCCTTTTTTGTTATCCGATCAATTAATTAGGGCTATTTCATCCTCCCATCGAAACTTTACTTACAAAATGTAATGAGGTGTTACTGCCACGTCTAACTTGCATAATAAAAGAGATTTTTTGGACCAATTTTAGGCCTGAATAGCGTATTTCGCATTTTTCACTGCAGTTTGAACCGGGTAAAAAACCCAAAATTGGGTTCAAAGTTTTTTTTGGAATTTTCCCCCTTCGCCCATCTCTAAAATAATGCTGATATTTGACCGGTCCAAAATTACGTCACTTGACATGATTGTCCCTCAAGGCAATATGGTGGACTAGCCTATTTAAATATCAAACGGAACTTAAAACTTGTTCTTTATGATCATGTTTCATGTTTATTTGAGATATATTTAAAATATATTCCTAAATTGGCTCTTGTAGGCAAAAGCTCCAAGGCAAAATTCATAGTTTTCTAGCTGCAGTACTGAAGAAGAAATCCTAATACTTAAAAAACCAATTATATATATACTCTTCATAATTAATAAACTGGCTGCGGTGTTGCCACTCTTACTATTTTTTTTGCAAATATTGTTTTAATAAAGATATTTTATCCTAAAAGAACAAACGACATTGAATTGTCGATTTTATTCATCATTACCGAATAAACACAGAAAATTGAAGAATGATGTCAAAACAGAGAAGTATTTGACAGCTCGTTAAGTATTCATTTAAGTTCCGATTCAACGTATAAACGACCACCAACATTTTTTAAAGGCGAGTGAAAATCCGTTGGTTTAATAATAAAGCAGTACGTTGCTTTTTAAAATTTGAAAATTTTGAAAAAAGTAATAGTCGACATCTGGATGACGTCCCAGCACAAGGCCGTGACGTCATCCTGATGGCGTTAGTTAATTTTCGTATTCGAATGACGTCAAAACAAAAAAATATCTCACAGCTTGCGTTAAAAATCCGCATAAATTTCGATTCAACACCTAAATGATCAACTACTTTTAAAGGAGAGTAAGAACCCGTTAGTTTAATTGTGAAGCAGCACTTTGCTTTTTAATATTTGACCAAAGAAATATCTGACGACTTGACGTTAAGAATCCGCATAAATTTCGATTCAAAGCCTAAATGATCAAGTATTTTTAAAGTTAGTTTAATAGTAAAGCAGCACGTTGCATTTTAATATTTGGATATATTCATAAAACAAATAAACGCCATCTGGATGACGTCACGGCATAAGGTACAAAGCCGTGACGTCATCCAGACGGCGTTTATTTCAAATAAGAAAATTCACTGAACATTTTCGTATTTGAATGACGTCAAAAACGAAAAGTATCTGACAGCTTACTGTAAAGAATTAGTCAGTTAGGTGACAAGATGAAAATTTTGAATCTCAAGAATTTTGGTTCAGGTCTTTAGCCGTCGTCTATTCGCTATTTGGATGATAATAAATCTGATAAATAATGATTTAGCAATGATAAACTCAAACGTTTGGCAAAGGTAAAATAAACTTTGATCTTTACTGCCAATTTGGTGAGTTTTTTGCATCAACTTCGACGACTTTTTTTCTTATTTCACAATTAAAAGTGGCACATGTAAGAATTTTTTGTTTCAATCGATTTTATATTATGACTATGTTTTGTTTTAATCGATTTTAAATTGATAAAATTACCGGAAAGTTTCCAGAAAAAGTTTCCTTTTTTACTTACTGGTTGAGTTATGTGTAATCGACGACATGATGACCCCTCTAAGTTTCCTACTATTTATAAAACATTAAGTCGTAGACACCAGTCAAACATCCATTATCTTTTATATCACAAAAATGACGATGCCAAATAAATGTTTATTTTAATTGTTGAAGATGCTCCGTTCGAACAATTAAATTCAACTCACTTCTACTTCTTTACATGGTTTCGGAAACATTCCTCGAGTCGTTTCTTATCTTTCCGTAAAGTTTCGTTGATCGAAAGTTTCCAAAGTGGACATTTTCCGCCTTGCCCAACACTATTAATTATCTCCCAATCATCTATCACAAATAAGTAATTAATTCTCCGAACCGACACATGATATTTGATTTTTCACCAAAACCATCCCGTTTTTTTCCCTTTATCTATAAAAAAAGTCCCATTTTTTACAAAAATATTTGATTTCTCCATGTTCATGTTTGTGGTGTATTCTCAACCATTTTATTACCTGAGTTCATTCTGGGTGACGTCAACTTCCTAATGACCTCATGTCACTTCTTTTAAACATTTATGTCACTGACCATTCCAGAATTAATTCTACATGAGGATTTAACATCAGCGTTATGCCGGTTTTCTACCAAATGGACTAGTCAAGTCAAGTTTCCGTTTTGCTAATTTTTTTTTTAAACAAGGAAAAGAAGGCCATTGAAGGACTTTGCAATTTCTGGGAAAATTCTCAGTTGCTTATAATGTATTTTGAAGGTAAAACCTACAGTTTATGTTTTCTCTGCAAAAAATAATTTTGATGCTTTTGCCTATATGAGCCATTGTTAATTTTGAAAAAAGATAGCGGACTAATCTTTACGACTACATCCTCAATACGGGCCCTCTAGTTATTACGTCATAGAATAGAACACACAAAAAATGGCAAACTTTCGATCTAAAACGAGAACAATTTTAAGAAAACATCGAGTATTGTTTGCTTTCTCCGGTCATACTACTCCTACCTCCGTAGGGACAACTGAGACTGACAGAGACAATTGACAGTTATTACTTTGACTTGACACTAGTATATAATTTGACAGGTGTGCCCCTCAAGGCAATATGGCGGACCAGGCTATTTAAATATGAGACGGAACTTAAAACTTGATCTTGATCATGTTTGATTTAATATATTATTCATGGTATATTTCTAAATTGTCTTTTAGGTCAAAGCCTTTTAGGTTTGTACTATATTTTTAGCTCAGACAGACAATTTCACTACTCTGTGTCCATGTCCTTCATTTGTTTTTCTTAACGCACGATGGTGTTGCTGTTCCTCAAAATGCTCCTTTCAGTACTGTCTTTTTCGTACAATTTAGAAGATAAGTAGAATTGCAATTTTTTTGTGGTCATTTATCAAGGTTTTTAAATCCTGAACTGTTTACCCAATTTACCACTACAAAAGATGACATTCCATAAAAGCTTCTAATTTCTAATTCCGGTTAATTTTTATTTGCGTATGACCTATTTAATCGCATTATAGCTAACCCCGACGTCTATTGCCAACTATGCTTTTTCTATGTATTCGTATAATAATTGTCAAAAATTTGTTAAAAAATAAAATAAAAAAAGAACATATAAATTGCGAAAAAGGTTCACAAAACACATACAAATGCGTACCGACTTAATGTGACCTAATAAATAACAGAATTGCTTTAAACTTTTAAATGAGGCTTTAAAAAACTTGTTCGCAATTATACCATAACATAAAAGCTTACTTCCTTTTTTTGACATGTCTGGCATACCAATCGCAAGCTTTACGGGCGTCCAGTAACATTTTTTTTCTATATGCGAGGTTGGGGTATTAGTCCCTCTAAATTACCAGTGATGTTCAGCCTGAAGAGGAGTAAGGAGTGCAATATGTGGTTATTACATCCCCTTTTTAAAATGGGGCAACATTTAACTAACACACATTTGACTTTAAAATCGAATAAAAAGTCATGATAAGGTTGAACTTTGCTGCTCTTTTACACTGCATGCTCCAAAGTCCATCCACTCTGACCCATCTTTATAAATCATAAGAGAGTTACAAATTCCACAGAAAAAACCGCATCCAAAAGCTATCATCGAACAATACGAAATTTTAAATGAGTTATTGTTTTTGAGGACGGCCAATTCGAAAACGAAGTGGATCTTCATCTGGGTGGTCTCGTTATTGATTGACAACGTGACAGGTACAATCGGGTATCACTAATATTGTAACGTAAAATAGTTTTTCCAATACTAGCTTTAATACGGACTGTTAAAGGTCAGCAGAATGACTGTAAAGTAGCTTTTCTCGTTTTGCTTATAAAACAATTGAACATAAGCGGTCTATAATGACAACGTTATGGCCGATTATTTACCTGGTAAATAAAGCTGTCAGTTGTCAGGCGCCATGATATCGTTTATCGGTTGCCACGGTAACGAAGCCTCCATATGGACTGACGACGCGCCTGTTCTTAGTAATCTAATAAAATATGCGGAGCCCTATCTTACTAATTTAGGCAATTTTCTGTTGTAGATTTATCGAGTCTAGTAGTGGAAAAAATCGTATGTACACCGCGGTTGTGAACTACTTATGACCCTCACGTCTTAGAGCCCTCAGCGCTACGCTTAAAACTTGACGTTCGGGTCATAATCAATGTACTTCACAACCTTAGTATATAATATACTATTAATGTGCGACTGAAAAGAGGTTTTGCAATGTGTTTGCAAAAAGGAGTGTTCTTCACTTAACTAAATCAAAATATTTGTTATTAAAAGTATTTTGACGGACCGGTTTTGGCTCTCAAGACCAACTTTGGGCGCCGCAAGCGGGTGACCTTAGAGCCGTCAAAATTTTTTTAAAAATTATACCTAATGCGCAAAAAACTTTTAACAACAATTTTGCGTTGCGTACCGTCCACTTTTCGTATCCCATCACCATTAATTACCTCGCGCAGAACCCATACCTATATAGGTACCCATATGTTGGGAGGTTTTACGAGCCGCGGAAATATAAATTGGAGACAAGCAATTAAGGAAAAACCAACAAAGGAGGAGCGCAAAGCGGGGGATAAATAACGCGAGGAGGTCGTAATTACAATAATCTAATAAGTATCCCGGGTGATTAGGGGGCTTCCACACGCCCACTCGCCGCCCCACGACAAACTGCCCATAAATAATGCGCGGAATTTCACAGACAACTCGATCCTCATTATGCTCGGCTGATGGGGCCCGGTCTGCTGGGACCGTAAATTATTCATTATGGCAATGGTTTTACTCAAGATTTTAAGATAAATTTGGAAAGCAATACGAGCTCGTTCATGAATTTAGAATCTAAACGCAATAGTAAGGGGGTGTTCATTTGAAACGTCAACTATTTTCATGTGAAAGGTCAAAAGAAAAGAATGAAAAAACAAAAGTTTACAAAAACAAAAAAAAAAGTTTTTTTTTTTATCAAAAACTCAACGTTTACTAATGAACACCTCATAGTAGGAGTGGGTCCAAAAACGAATTCACAAGATAAAAATTATTAAAAAAAAGTTACTTGATTGTCATTCAAAAGGACTTTGAGGTAACATGTAAGGAAAGACCCTCATTTTTTTAAGTTCTGGCTCCCTTTTTAGCAAACAAATACATCCAAATGGCGGTAAAATGAGCAGGAAGTGATATCAGTGGACGTCTCACGAATGAATCGATATGATGTACTCTAACCATGATATTACATCAAGGAATACATAAACAGGGCAGACTTTATCCGGTCAAAAAACGGAAAAAACTTTTGGAAAACTCGGCTTATTGCTTTCTAAGTTCACTTACCTCCATGAGTGAGGATAATCTTATAGACCGGCGTTCAGGGCGATAGCGATGTAGCCAATATTACTTAGCGGGTATATCCATCTCTTCCCTTTCTTTTATTATTGACTAGCTGTATCTCTTTTTTTGCTGGTTGGACGGGCCTGAAATAAAATAAAGTTTATTGTACAGTATTTTCGACGATGAGATTGTGTTTTATCCTCTTTTTGTTAATTTAATAATATGGAGACCTGTATCCGTTTAACCGGAAGTAGCGCCATATTTCATTTTTTTTTAAATGGAACACCCTGTATTGTATTATTTTCAGATTCCCCGTCGAATTCTAAGTTATTAACATGTAACACAATGTATGCGCATCTCTCACCGCTTTCGAGAAAATCGCGCCCGAACTTTCATATCATCAATAAATATGGATTTTTTTGGAAACAAATGCACATCGATCAGTACTGATTCTCAGTATTTTAGGGATTTCAGAGATTTTACTTATAGACAGAAAAAATTATACAAGGTGGCCCATCAAGAAGAATCCACCTAGTTTTTTTTTCCAACTCAGTATACCTGGTGACACAAGATGTATATAACAGCCCAGCGTTTCCACAACTTTTATTTTAAAAATTTGAAGTTTGGGGGTGAAGAATAGGTCGTAAATGTGCTTCAGATCCCGCTTCAAGCACTTAGGCACGACTTCTCGTTTAACCGTAAGTAACGCCATATTTAATTTTTTAAATGGAACACCCTATATATTTGCACATTTTCGGATTCCCCGTCGAATTCTAAGTTATTAACATGTAACATAATGTATATTTATCTCTTACCGTTTTCGAGAAAATCGCGCCCGAACTTTCCATATCATCAATAATAAATGTGGATTTTTATGGAAACAAATGAACAACGATCGGCCCTGATTTCATAGACTTCCATTTTTGTAGGCTCTCTATCAATAGACATTTATCTCCATAATTTCCAATGTAAACTTCTATTTTACTCAGCAATAACGGTACCTTTTTTAAATAAATCTACACGATAGATCTAAATAGTTGACAATCGAGAAATTAGTCAAAATATTGGTGTTAGCAGGGAAACCGCAAGAAGAGTACCTACTGAGAATCAGTACTGATCAATGTTCATTTGTTTCCATAAAAATCCACATTTATTATTGATGAAATTGAAAGTTCTGGCGCGATTTTCTCGATTATGTTACATGTTAATAACTTAGAATTCGACGGGGAATCCGAAAATTAACAAATATACAGGGTGTTCCATTTAAAAAATGAAATATGGCGGTACTTTCGGTTAAACGGGAACTCATGCCTAAGTGCTTGAAACTGGATCTGAAGCATGTTTACGACTTATTTATCATGTCCAAATTTCAAATTTTTAAAATAAAAACTATGAAAATGCTGGCCTGTTACATACATCTTGTGTCACCCGGTATATCTTCCTTCAGAATGCGGTAAACAGAGTGGATTTAGCAGTTCTTAAATATTATTAGGAATATTAAAAAATAAACAATTTGAAGTCTAAGATATGGGCGCCCCTATCTGGTGGGGAAATTCTAAACTAATCCCAGATTGCGATAAGTGACGGTTTTCGCACCCTTTTAAATTTAACCAATCGCAATCTGGAAAGAGCGACCATTATCAGTATGGAAACTGATCACTTGGCGCTGTGGAATTAATTTAAATCGCCAATTGGCGAAAATCGTTCAACAATAGATGACTCTGCATACCAGTGATGAATGTGATGAATAGATTTAATATCAATCCTCGGTACTCTATCATCTTCCCCGACTTTTCGTTATTTCACTGTGCGGATAGCCCAGAAAATTGAATAGTGAACTACTTTCATTGGCTTCATTTCAAGAAATTTCCCTCGGTTATAAACTTACCGAAAAAGTTACCTTCTTACCAAAAATCAATACATGCTGGTAAAAACTCATCTAAAGTGTATAAATTTATTTGAATTTACTTATTTAATGAATAATGATATTCAAACTGGTGTGAACCCCCCTGTTTTTACAGTTTTGGCCCCCCTTTTTGACTGTGGGTACATTAAAAATGGCGGCGATATCCGTTGAAAGTGACATCACCTTACATCCTACGTCAGATAATTCTCTCCTTTACCTTTTTTAATTCCATCATGAAAGCTTTTCCACTATCCCAGTTTTCCTCCGGGCTACATCACATGAAGCGGAATTTGGTTATAAGCGGAACGGAGCGTAATTTGACAGTTGAATTTAAACCAATCAGATAAAAGCTAAAATAGGAATTGACATTAACACGTTTTTGATATTTCTGCTCCGTTCCGTTCAGCTGTATGTGACGGCGGCCTCAGTTGTCAATAACGGTCACCTCTAGACCCATTTGCCGAAAATATTAATAATAGTGTTTTCGTGTGGCAGCCCTAGGGTGCTCTGAGACTATTTCCGTCCTTTGTCTTCTGAAATGGAAAGGTAAGAATGATAATACATTTAAATTGTGAAGCGATCCAAAAACCAGTTTTCTGCAATATTGTCACTTCCCACAGACAAATGGCCGAGATTTCGTACCTATATTGTCTGGGGGCGACGTTTAGCAGAGTATCAGACTCATTTCTCTATCAGGCAGAGGAACCATAGACCGGTTTCGCTCTTATTAGAGCTCATCAGTATGGTATACCTCGAACCTGATAGATAAATAAGTCTCTAGTAAGATACTCTGCTAAACGTCGCCCCCAGACAATATAGGTACGAAATCTCGGCCATTTGTCTGTGGGAAGTGACAATATTGCAGAAAACTGGTTTTTGGATCGCTTCACAATCATCTCGCATGCCCTAGTGGAAGCACCCGCCGTCGTCAGATGGCGCCACTTACATATACATTTAAATTGGTGTAAAGCGGCCACTAGAAAACGCTATGTGACAGCAAACAGCAATGTGCCCGCTCTGAGAGTACACCCATCCTTTGTTTCCTCAATAAAAATCTAAGGATGGCAATACTCTCATCATCGGGCCGTGATACAGCCAATGAAATGCCGTGGTTTTCGCGCCGGCAATTTGAATCATGCAAGAGATTTTTTCCTTAGGCCCGTTTTTATATCCTCAGAGAAATCGAATATTTTGACGCATAAACAATAAAATTACATCAAATCCGAAGTTTAGACCTCAGGCAAAAACTGCGCCAAAACAATTTAATTATTCTAATTTAATTATTAGCAATTTGTTCTTGGCACTCACGAAATTTCCTTCACGTATATATTATTCGAGATTCCTAATGCCGATAACGACGGCGACGTTCAGCGACGTCTTGCCGTCGTCGCTCGGCTGTGCGGCGTCGTTTGTCCCCACGTCGCGGTTTCCATGGAAATGGCGATTCCCAGCAGGGGGGCGGGGCAATCGATATCCCCCCGCCGGGGTGCGTATGGCAACACGACAAGGGGGGATTAGATAGATTAAGTTTTTGTTGACGTATTTAGGGAACACGAATGCCGGGGGGAAACAAACCGAAAGTGCTGCTGGTGTTTCGTTTTGGACCTTCAGAAGCATCTTTTATGACCAACTATAAAACTTATTGTAAAATATGCATAATTGCTACTTTTTTCTCTTTTTACAAACTTCTTATCTTCTCTAAGATCCCAAAGCTGTTATTTTTTGTTTGGGTCACCTTGTACGTAGATATCATATATATCCTATTTATTAAATCAGCCTTAAAAATAATTAAAATTAGACGGTAATTTAGAAATTCGAGCTCCAACACGCACATCAAACAATTATTTCATAACCTAAACAGTGATTTGCGTTTTAACAATCTTAGGTATGCTTTACACTACATTATTTTTACTATACGTACTTATCTGTAATTTAATATAACTGGAATAAAATAATTTGAAGTAATACAACAGGTGTCACAGAGTGAATAATATTCATTATTCACATATATGAAGGTTTGAGGCAATGACTTTTAATTACTAGACAGTTGGCACAATATGGCCATTCAATTTGTTGCCAAAGTATTAACGACTCAACGAGGTAATTCGTTTAGCCCATCTCTTTCGCTATAAATAAACTCCGATATTTTATCTTTGTCACGGCAACGGACTTCCAGTCGAAAAGGTCACACCAAAGAGATAAACTTATTAGAGGTAGTAATGTAGAAAAAGATGGGCAGAAGAAAGAACGTTGGAGGCTTTGGAAATAGTCTGTTCTGCGACGTATACAGCCATGTTTGTCGTGTCACTTGTTCGAGGTTATTCCTTTGAGGGCGACGTCACATACAGCGGAATTTGGTTAAAAGCGAAACGGAACGTAACTTGACCGTCGACTTTAAACCAATCAGATAAAAGCTAAAATAATAATTGACATGTATAATGACGTTCTTGACATGTGTAATGACGTTATTGACATGTGAAATGACATTATTGACATTTCTGTTCCGTTCCGCTGTATGTGACGGCAGCCTGACAATCAAAACAAGACGCCTATTGCAGAACAACAGCGTTTTCGGGTGAAGGCTCTAAAGCGCTCTGTGCAAATATTTTATTACGTTACATTGGTCAATATGCCATTGAGGGCAATCCTGATGCCAAAGATTTTATCTGGTAATGGCAAATTGCGAGCGAAACAATGTAAAGTGAGCTTAACTCTTCCTCTTGGCCAAATTTCCATCAGACCAAGGAGATGATTAATGACCGGGCCGATACAAGCCGATAAACTAATGAACTATTGTGTTTGAAATAAGGTGCCCGTTCGTGAATAGAGCGCCGACAAATCCGTCCACAATGGCCGTCCATTGTGCCCAAATAGCGAATTGGTCCCAGAATAAAAATATTTTAATGCCGCCTTATTTGCCTGTCATTTAAATAATTGGTTACAACCGATCTAATTTTCTTCCGTTGATGGAGCAGTAATAATTACATTTTTTTGTTGCACCACAACTTTCCTTTTTTTATATAAAATGTCTCAGCTCTTTATATGTTTACGTGTGTGGTATAGTATTTTTTACTCCCAACCATTTTTTTTTTATCAAATTGACTCTTTTACAAATTTACCTTCACTGCTCCACTAGAAGCCGGAAAATTGGTTTTCCCACTACTAGCTTTAATACGGACCGTTAAAGGCCAGCAGAATGACTGTAAAGCAGGTTTTTTCGTTTTGCTTATAAAACAATTGAATATAAGCGGTCTATAATGATAACGTTATGGCCGATTATTTCCCTAGGAAGATAAAGCTGTCAGTTGTCAGGCGCATTAGGCGCCGTGATATCGTCATACGGCGATTTTGTTTATCGGTTGCCACGGTAACGAAGCCTCCATATGTATTGAAGACGCGCCTGTTCTTAGTAATAAAATATACGGAGCGCTATCTTACTAATTTAGACAATTTTCTGTTGTAGATTTATGGAGTCTAGTAGTGGAAAAAATAGTATATACACCGCGGTTGTGAACTACTTATGATCCTCACGTCTTAGATCCTTGACGATTGAGATTAAACTTGACGTTCGGGTCATAATAATGTACTTCACAATCTTAGAGTAATAATATACTATTATGCATGTGGGGAAATTTTTGAATTCTAAGAAAATTTAATTTCTTTACCAAAACCTGTACTCTGTACTCATAAAAAAGCAGTATAGAGCACCGTCCTCTGTTCCTATGGTCGTCTTGTCCCCTTGAGTAAAACATTATGACCCGTATAACATATATCAAAGGGTGATAAATCCGGCACCACGCGCCCGTTTTCATCTCTCCACATTTCCTTCCGAAATCTATAAACGCGATTGTGTATTCCCCGGGGACGCCGGCGACGCGCGGCGTCTGTCACCAGCAGACGCACACACAAAGCGATCGCTTCTTCCGCCTGTAATTACTGTCCTCTGCAAGTGAAATCCCGAAGATGGAACCTGCCTTTACGACGACCTTTTGATAAAGTCAATGTTGCGTCGATCTTGAATTAGAACCTTTTTCACTATCCAGGCGATTTTCCTAATGGCATTCTCGTAAATCTCATTGGTCCTCATTTTTTTTACAAAATAAATAATGGTTTTTGAAAAAAAATCTTACCTAATAACGTATGATATATTATTGCGTGTCTCTCATGCAAAGAAAATCGCGTTCACCATAATGTCGAGAAACTTTATAGCGACCTTTCACTAATGGCATCCTCTTAATTTTAATATGTCTTTTAAAAAAAAAACGGTACAAATAAACCATTGTTACCACCCTAATGTCAAGAAACATGCCTCGTACCGTTATCAACGTGATGACGTAATCGCTTCATAAAAAAAAAAACAAAAAGGCTGCGTAGAATTAGATGACAAAGTCAATGCAATGGAGATATTTTAGATAAATGTCTAAATTTATATTTGGAATAAATATATAAACTAAAAAAAAAATAAATAAATAGTCGGAGAAAATATCGCCACCACAATGTCAAAAAAAAAAAGAACACGTGTCACAAACACTCAAGCAAATTACTGTAAAATACAGAAATCAATTTTTAGCCGTCGGTACTATGAAAACGCTGTTTTTAACCTTTTAAACGACTGATAAACCATCATTTCGCAGACCAGTTTACTGTAAACGGCGAAACTAGAGTGGGATGGGTACACTTAGAGCTTACGAAATGATGGGTCATCAGTCGTTTAAAAGGTCATACTATGAAAACATCGTTTTCATAGTAGCGACGGCTAAAAATTGATTTCTGTATTTTACAGTTACCTGCATCATTTTCCTTAGACCGGGCAATGGCGTTGACACTGGACGAGTGACACCGGGAGACTTTTTTCGGTGCTGCTATGAAACGTTTCTTGAGTACCCAAAGTTCCGCGAGTTCTAGTTGTCAATGACCTATTTTCAGGAGACAACAGGTTGCCATTGGAGACTTCAACACAAAATCACCATACTGGAACAGCAGAGCTATCAACCAGACTGGCAGAGCGATGGTGACTTTCTTCAGCATCATGGGGAAGGTAGCAGAACGAGTCATCCTGAGACGACTAAAGGACAAAGCAGAGCAGCTAGAGGCCATACCGGATGATCAGTTTGGGGTTTAGGGCCCAGTTGTCGACCGAACTGCAGGTGATGAGGATAGTGGAATACATCACTGAGGCATTCAACACACGAGAGGCAGCAGGAGCCATCCTGCTAGCCGTAGCCAAAGTCTTCGACAGAGTCTGGCATCAAGGACTGCTAGTCAAGCTGCTAGACACTGGATTCCCTGTATCCTTTGTTAAATTAATCAGATATTTCCTTTCTAATAAGTCTAATAGTCGAAAGTCGAAAATGTGGCCCTCAGGATGGCAGTAGGAGCACCTTGGTACGTCCGTAACCAGGATATACAAACGGACCTCAACTACACCACAGCCACTGAGAAGATAAAAAGCTATGCGAGGAAAATTTTCCAGAAGACAGAAGACCATCCCAACCAACTGGTGATGATGGCGACCGCCTATGATCCCGAGGTTGAAAGGCCACATAAGCGGCCGAAATTCAAGTTATTAGATAATGGGTAGATACTAATTATCTTCTATTTTCTTTTACAGGAAACCAGGACCACCCCAGAGGCCAGAAGTGACAGGACAAAACCCCACTAAAAAACATAAACCCCCCAGGCAGCAAGTCTGGACACTCAAGGCTTGGGTATAACCTTCCCGCACATAACTAGCTATTTCCGTAATCCTGCCCCTCAGTGGGGGGGGGGGGGGGGCTTTCCTAAAGGCAATAGTCCTGCTCGACTCTTTTATCTGAGGCCATTTTTTTGTCTCATATAGTGGCGCACGCTCTAGTTCTGTCAAAGCCTCACTGACGAGCCTGGGGATGGGCACAATTAGAGCTTGCGAAATGATGGTTCATCAGTGGTTTAAAAGGTCGAAAACGGCGTTTACAAACACACAAATTACAGATAAACAATCGTTTTGCAGAAAAAAATCCTGACAGAATGAGTATCGTAGTGTTTATCCCCCTATGCAATGATAAAAAGCGCCTTCGCCATAATATCAAGAAACTTTTCGGTTCTAGAAATTACACTGCGTGTGACGTCAATAACGACAGACAAAACGTTGACAATTTTAAAAAAGTGATGTAGCGGTTTGTCCTTCCACCTTTCGAAATAGAATGGGCTATGGACATGCAAATGATCACAACAAACGTGCTTTGAAAGTTTTGAACACACTGAATTTTATCAATCCTGTGCGTAACCGAAATTTAAATATTTTAGCGGATGTAGTGCAGGTGCTGGCACTTTTAAAATCCATTTAAACCAACAAGGCATTTTACAATGCAAACATAATTTATTACCACCACTGTGCACATTATCATAATTATATCCAACAGTAACGTACCCCTACGCTTTAAGATCAGTTCTGCCACAAAGGGATTAAAGGACTATTTAAATATATATGTTTGCAATTCGAATTTGAGAGGCATAATTGGTATCAAGTATAAAAAAAATGATAGGATTATCCACGTTCACTCAATCGTAAAACAAATTTGGGGTAGGTATCTATTCCTGATAATGAAAGTGTAAGCTACTTGAAATTGTTAAAACCTCACCACATATCAAAATTTTATATCCACAACCAGAGCATACTAAAGATGGCAAATTGTGTGTGGCAATAGAAAAGATGGACAAACTTGGCAAACGTCAAATTCTTTAACGCAGTCGTCTTAGCTGGAAAATTCAGCAGAAATGAGTACTCACTCAAAGAATGTCTCTTTAAAAGATAGTTACTTGCAATGTATTAAAATTAACGTCAAATCTGGAAAACGAATAAAACGACACTTTTTAGAGTTGGAAAAAATTTCTTAAAATTGAATTAACAACTACAGAATATCTGGTTTTATGATCAGTTGGAAAAAGTTACCTGAAAGCGAGTACTCACTCAAATTTCAGTGTTGTCACACAGTTTGACATACCTATCAATTTTCACATAGGTTTCAATGTTTCCATTTATTTTCACGGTGCCTATACTGCGCCACCGGCCAGCATACGAACTGGAATAACATTCCGCCAAATTTCTATCCCAAAATTCTTACTCAGAAATCAAAGAATGGAAATACCTGTCAGACAGCTATGGGACAGTAATCCCATAAGTCTTTGATAGGTCAATTACCTGCTTTCATTAGGAGCACACTGCTTCATTAGGAGCACTCAAAATTATGTGACAATAGACATTATTTTCTCCAACAAAAAATGGCTGAGAAATGATACCGAGTGTCCAGCACAACCCTGGACATAGGAGATTAACATGGACAATCGGTTTTTATTTTTTTGCGCCTGTACTGTTGAATTGATTGAAAAACTTTTAAAAGTAAAGTTGTAGAGCGTATGGTCAGCTATAATCCTGTAGTTTTCAATACCCCAGTTTTGGCAGTTTTTTGAAAAAACGCATCGAAAAATGCAAAAATTTCAATTTGGCGCACCACCCCCTCCATGCATGTGCGGTGTCGCCAACATATTTTCACTGCATAATCACGTTAATTACTAACTACATGATAGTCCCTCAAAATAAATAAGAAAGGAAAATCGGCTCTGACTGTGACATAAGAAATTATTATGTTGGCGACACTGCACATGCATGGCGGGGGTGACGCGCCAAATTCAAATTCTTGCACTTTTCGAGGCGTTTTTCAAAAAAACATCCAAAACTAGGGTATTGAAAAAATTACGGATGATAGCTGACCTTAAGCTCTACAACTTTACTCTTAAAAGTGTTTCCATCAAATTAACCGTACAGGCGCAAAAAAATAAAAATCGATTTCCCATGTTAATCTCCTATGTCCAGGGTTCTGCTGGACACGGGGTATAATTTGATTATCCAACTTATAAACTTCTCGACACCTGAACTAACCACACACATATTAAACATGTATAATTTACAGCAAATTAATACCACACACAACACTATGGGAATTCAAATTCGAACCTACTCGTCGAGCCTTTTGTTCGCCATGGGCCATTTTATTTGCTTTTGTTGTCCAATGTTGTGCGGTGACGTTTCTTCTTTGTTAGTGCGAATGCGTGCGTGTGTGGGAGAAAGTACGATAAATAATAGACTGCACAAAAGAATAATGAAGTTTCGGTCTATCTTTTCCCTGAAACAGGTGTCATTCCTTTATTGTACCAACGATATTAATATTTAAGGGATCTGAGGATTTGTATGGGAATGAATTATTCTTTCATTAATCAATTTCTGTTGCCAAAAACGATCATTTGTTAGAACGCGGAGGCTTTCGTTTATAATGGTGCCTTTCCGAGAAACGGAAAAAATGGGCATTGACAATAAAAATTAGTAAAGTGTTATTCGAGAGCACTGATAAAGAACTATTTTTATACATCAGTTGGTAGATAAATAAAGAACGATTATTTAATAAAACGCATTCATTGTCACTTGAGGAATTTTGTGTAGTGATGATGACATTATTGCCGAAACGCTCTCTCCCTAAAAATGTTTGAGAAGTGATAAGAAAGGTCGTTCAAGCTTTATCGCTTTATGCAAAACACTTATTTCACTCTAGTGCACTTCCTAATAACACTTCTTATCGACATTACCGACGATTAGCCGAATGAATCCCCTACGAAGAATCATAGACGAAAGGAAAGGAATGATGAAGTCCTCCTAATAACCCGACAAGTATCTCACATAACTCTGCATTTACGGCCGTCAAGACAATCTATAGGGTCGTATAAAGAACGAACCAGTCCTCTAAATTAATCCCATATATTCGCCAGTTATTTATATCTCTCGTGTGTTGGTCATATGTTACATGTATTAATCCAATAAATAAAGATGGCCACCATAAATTTCCTGTGCGCAGAACGAAGAAAAAAGAGGTCCGACGTTATTTATAATCCAATTAAGTCGGCCGAAGACGGGGCACAAAAGAACTTCGAACGCTCCGATTGGCCGGCGAAAATGTTTCCCTATTTGTCCGGTGTAATGTGCAATAAAGTGGCGAAATGTTTTGCGGTTGCAGAGCGATTTGGCATTCGAAAAAAAAAAAGAGAAAAGTTATTTAAAAGCGTTTTAGAATGGCGGCTCCGAAATTATTATTTCCATCCTTTGTTTTCTCAATAAGAAGGTAAGAATGGGAACACTCTTAGTCTAGTTTAGAGCGATCACCCAAAAACGCTTATGTAGTGAGGTTTTACAAAAAAAGGAAGAAACAAACTTATTATTACGTCATATGGTGACCGATGTTTGCAGATTTAAATGTTGGCATCAGTGACTATGAAGCCCCTTATGTCAAAAAGTCAAAACGAATAAAAAGCAGGCACTTTTTCTGGAAAATGCTGCTTAGCGGAATTGCGCAATGCGTTGGTCAATGTGTCGGTTAATAAATAATAAATGATAGGGCCGGGCCATATAAAGTTTCAGTTACAGGGGTTATAGGAAGCGAACAAAGAAACGTCTGTGCCTTCTTGCTCAAAACGTGGTAGCAGGATAAAAACTGCCGGAATGTCGGGATTGCAGAAAATCGACCGTTATCCGTCCAATCGGCGTAGTATCGCCAAACAATGGCATGCCAGCCGAATCTGATAAGGAGACAAACGGCCATTCCGATGAATATGCGCGGTTTTTATCCCGAACATTCATCAGATTAATATATTAGATGAAGAAGTAATATAACACTTTTGTTTGGATAGGAACGAGGAGTAAGACGGAAACATAGGCTTTGTGTTTCGAGCTCTGATGCTAGATACGTAGTGGAAGAGATATCCCATGTTTCGGGAGCTTGCCATAGAACCGAGAGAGATGAATTGATGAGGCAAACAATTTTCGACCTCCACTATCTACTTTACCTACTTATTCGCGAAAGATAGCAAAGAAGGTGTCATCTATTTGCACTGACAGCGTTCTTTACGAGTGATTGAATATCCTTTGATATCTCAAGCTAATAATTACCCAATAACTATTACACATAATATGTACATGTACTATGTATCCCCATACCTTTTCCAGCATTAAATTTTCGCTGCAGTTTTTGCAGTGGTCAACCAGTCAAATCATAGCGACTCCCTCCAGAGAAATGTTTCAAAGCACTGACTTCTCCATTCTCGTTTTTCTTCTTCCTTTTTCTGTACTCCTTTAGTTTTCTATAAGCAGTGAACTTTGCAACTCCTAAAAACAATTCGGAATGTATCCATAAAATTAAAGATAAAAACAATTTTTACTTCCTGCTTCGGCAAATTTTTTAATCAAATAGCGTTGTTTTCGGGTTACTGCTGTAGAGCATATCGCACTGAGAACATTCCTATCATCAAATTCTTATGGAGGAAATAAGGATGGGAATAATCTAGAGCAGCCACCCGAAAAAGCTATAGGTAAAGAGATACGTTTCGAGCAGTGTTGCCACACTTACTCCGTTCGGAGTACTTATACTCCTTTTTATTATATATACGAAAATTGTCAGTCAATTTTTCGTATTTGAAATAAACGCCGGCTTTGTACCTTGTGCCGTGACGTCATCCAGGTGGCGTTTATTTGCTTTTTCAGTACATCCAAATATTAAAAATCAACGTGCTGCTTCACTATTAAACTAACGAGCTCCTACTCTTCTTTAAGAGTAATTGATCATTTACACGTTGAATCGAAATTTATGCGGATTCTTAACACTGATTTTCATGCATCCGTTAGTCCGATGGAAAACGTCCGAAAAATGATTTTGACAAATTTTCAACCAATCACAAGTTTGTATTTAATCAAATTTGGACACATCGGACGTTTTTCATCGGACTGACGGATGCATGAAAATCAGTCTTTAACGTCAAACTATGAGATATTTCTTTGGTTTGACGTAATTCGAATACCAAAATTAACTAGCGTCATCCAGATGGCGTTTAATTATTTTATCAATATATCCAAATATTAAAAAGCAAAGTACTGCTTCACAATTAAACCAACGGATTCTTACTCTCCTTTAAGAGTAGTTGATCATTTAGGTGTTGAATCGAAATTTATGCGGATTCTTAACCCTTAAGCTGTGAGATATTTCCTTGCTTTGACGTCATTCGAATACAAAAACGAAAATTGACTAACGCCATCTGGATGACGTCACGACCTTGTGATTTGTGCAGTGACGTCATCCAGTTGGCGTTTATTTATTTTATCATTATTTGTATTAAAAAATGGGTTTTCACCCGGTTTTTTCAGTTTTGATGGTTTATTCCCTGGAAAAATCCCAGTTTATTCCATTATAACCTCTAAATTTAACTTACGTTTCTATTCTCAATACACCTAACACTTACCGATTAAGTAATAATTTGTTGCTTTGTGCAGTTTGAGGCTTTGAATCAATTGACCAGTATTTAGTTTATCAAAAAACTAACCAGAATCTGGATTTATTGAATTCTAATCTAAAATCTAACCTTATCAATTGATGGAAAGCCTCAAACTGCATAAATCAACAAATTATTGCTTAATCGGAAAGTGTTAGGAGTTTGAAAATAGAAACGTAAGTTAAATTTAGAGGTTATAAGGGAATAAACCCGGAATTTTCCAGGGAATAAACCCTCAAAAATAAAAAAAACTGGGTGAAAACACATCTCTATATTATTTCCTGTAGTGATACTACCAAATGACAGTTGACATATCAAACTACTCCACTGTTGCGTATATCCACTCCATTTTTGTAAAAAATAACTATATATATACTACATCTCACTCGGCGGCAGTGGCAACACTGGTTTTGAGTACGTGTGAAATAACACTTGTTCCTGGGAAAAAAATTTTAAATTTGTGTATTTCGCACTTAATTTTGTTTATAATTTGCCGGTTTTTTCACCGGATTAATAACCGATGACACACCAATCAAACCCGATGGGGTAAAGGTAAAAGCCAGCTGCTAGTGATCCAATTCCCATTTGTTTAAAAATCAGCTGATTTTTAACCAATCGGATCCGGATTAACCCCCGATTCGGATCGCGGTTTTCGAAAAGGGCAACAGTGTTCATATAAAAGGTAAGTAATAAGTTTTCAGATAATATATGTTAGATATTGTTCTTTCAATCGTACTCAAACTCGAAGTGTACCATCGACACCTTATTTTCTGTACATTTTGTATAATGTAGATTAGATACCTAGGACTTACCTATCTAAAACTTCTCTGCTAAGGACATAAGCATAACATGGCCTAAGTCCTAAATCTAAACGTTTTCGCTTCTGTGGGCTGTACGGAAAGCTTTCTAAGTTCGCTGAACTTGGGATATGGCCGGATCCATGGTTAAAGCACAACAAAATATGGAAAAACTGCAAAATATGATATATTTATGTACGTATATACACAGTAATTCAACACGCATTTTAAATTAAATATAGTAACAAGATGGCCGCTAATGATGTGGAATTCGAGAAACTTCAGAATGGCTGCGATTCGGCCAATAAAAACCCATCGTTTGCGCGCCGGAATTTGAATCACTCTTCGCTGTTACAGTTAAAACGAGAAACCAGGTATGAATTATAATTATTGTACTCTGGTGCGGGTGATTTCAGAATAATATTCATGCAGTATAAACTCTAATTTTCTACTGCACTGTTACTGCACTAGATCAATTATTATTCTCAAATTGACCTTAAGAAGATGGACTTTAAATCCTATATAACATCTCAGCTCCATCTGCACTAGGGCGCACTGAGCGTATTCCCATCTTTATATTTTAGTTTAATTAACAAAGGATAGAAATACAGTCAGTGCTCACCAGTGTTGACAGTGAAAAACGCTATTGGTGTTTGATCTCCGGATTAGACATGTGACGCAATTTCAAATTATTCCTCCTACGAAATTTCCGACTCGAATAAGCGATGTTGGAGATGTTATTGCTGGAGGGGTGGCGCCGCTGTTATCATCCCTTCTGCACCATTTCCTCTCAGCCCTCTCAGGATATCACACGCACAGACACGCGCTCATTCAATGGAAACGGATGTCAATAATTCATGCCCGACTATAAATTTATATGCGGGTGATGACCGCGAATAAGTAATTGTTTGTCTTGGGTTTAAAACACTCGATTCACGAGGGTGAGCTGAAGAAAGGAACAGAAAAGCAATGAAAAAAATTAGATTTTTTTATAACTATATGATCAAAATAAGTGAATGTCACTTGACGTCTTACGACAAATGATTCGCCAATTGTTGTGCTCTGATACATTACGTCATGATGCGTCACCCAGATATGGCGGACTTCCCGTTAAAAAAACGGAACCAATTATAGGAAAATATCGGCATTTGTTTGGTTCCTCCATGAGATATTGAGATGCTTGCATGTTAAGGCGGTGCTGAATAGAGTTTGTCACATTTTCCATTAGCTCGGATTGTTCCGGACGTTACCTCCATGTTTTGGAGGGCATTCATAATTATTTAACATTGCGGTTATGTGTCAACCTAGAATTATGAACGGAAACGAAATTATTTTTATTACACCGCCAAAATAAGGTGGTAATCGAAATTCTCTAGTTCGGGTCTAAATCTAAAATTCTCTAGTTTATTGGGAGACAAGCCGATAGTTCGATCAATCAACTCGTCTTTTACGAAAATTAATTGAGAGGGCGGGACATCAAGGGACTGAACGCCACTGGCTGTCTAGAACACGCAGCACGCGTTCCACTTCTGTGCGTGAAATGTGTATACAGGCTTAATGAGGGATTTTATGTGCATTACTCTTGCCTTACTGACTTTGACGTCCATTCATCCACCCCCAAAACGATAGGCCGTACGTTTGGCAAAATCGCTTTAGTGTTCCGTAATATGGGAACGATTTTATTGCATAATCAGAGTTTCGACATGTAACGGTTTTAAGCCTAAATCCAATATACGAACTAAAGACACTAGAAAAACATATCAGGAGGGGGGGGGGGGGGGGGGGGTTCAAATATTACTGTTCAGTATAAGAATAAAATTGAGCCAAATAAACTCTTTTCAGTTTTAATTCAAAACAGCGTCAAAATGTTGCATTGATTTCTATTTTGCTTTTAAAAAAAAATTGCGTTTTCGGGTGGTCGCTCTCTAGAACGAGAGCATTCCCATCCTTTGCTTTCTCATGCAGCAAGGGTTTAAATACTCTCAGTGGCATCTACAAAGTCCACCCTAAAACGATGCTAAAAACAGTAAAAACGTCCACATATCATATAGCATTTTCGGGTGGAGCGGCTCTAAGATGCACTGGGAGTATTCCCATCTTTTGTTTTCTCAACAGGAATTTAAGGACGGCAATACTCTCACAGCGTTCTAGAGCAGCCACTCAAAAACATTAATATTAGTAAATCGTTCCAAGGAAAACGTCAAATATAAAAATACGGATACAATTTGTATTTTTGTGGTGTAGTAAAGAAGACTTGTTAAAGAGTCTTTGAAACACGCATTTAAGGGCAAAATATAGGTTTATTAACCAAACCAAGTTGAAAATCCCGTTCTTCTCTTGCCCCCCCCCCCCCCCACTAACAACACAAGCAAGGGAGCATGCACCAATTTATTGTGAAATACTCTATATACGAGAACAATAATATGATTCCGACACATTTCGTGAGCTTGCGACCGTGTAACTTCCCGGCCATATTACTGTCCGAATGCAAATTGGTACACGAGACCGCATGTATGGCCGATATTTTTATTTTGCGCAATAAATATGGACCGAACCGTGACCACCGCATTAATGTGTCTTGAATTATTAGTTCCCGACTTAAGACTGAATAATTTCGCCTTGTTACGTGACAAATTGGCGAAGAAAAGCGTTATTAATATAAGGCCTTAAGAGCTAAAATTTTATGCCGTTTTAGCTTCAAAAAAAAATCTAATACATCTTCAATCAAAGTCCAATAATCACCCTGTCCTGCACCAGACCTTTTTTAAGAATTATCAACTCTACTCAATTATCATATCCATATAATACCGTGACACAAAAAAAAAGAACGCGATCCTGTTATAAAATTATTCAAAGTTATTCAAAACACCTAACGCAGGGCTCCCAGACGTATAGTGAAATATGAAAACCGTAAAAAATATGACAAACGCCTTCTGCCTTTTGTTATAATATTTTTTTGAAATATATCAGGGTCCAAGATTGGAAGATAAGGGCGCCAGGTACATGGTTTTGGCTTGTGATGCGTCCGTTTACCATTTCATTTTTGTTCGAGGCATGCGCCCTCCAAATTATGCTTTTAGATTTTCACAGGAAAGATCGTTGAACAATAATTATTATTAAGCAAAACAGAATTGTGATTTTATTGAGAAATGGATTGGCGACTCTCGGACTAATTTTTAGAACCCAGAATTAAGCACTTGCTGCTGCAACTGATCACCAGCAGAAAAGTGGTTACAGCCTCTACCTTTTCAGACCTTGCTCGGCCGATATTCAAATGAACAGAGAAGTGTTCTTTTGGTATGTTATAGTAGTTGTTGATTCGTTTTAAGTTTTAATGTACCTGTGACGCGCCACCCCCAAATCAAGGGCTATTGTTATTCAAATCATTGGGGATGTTCTTACATTCAGAACCATGTCATGTATTGAATGGAACTGCAAGTAGGTTTGGAGGATATAAACAGTTTAGACAAAATTGTTTAAATTTGTACTCTGCTCCGTTCTCATTACAAACTGGTATTTTTCTCTAATAACTGAGATTAAAAAAAGATCATTTGAATTAAATTTGAAGGTGTTATAAATTAGAATAATTATTACTTACATGGATTTTGTTTTGATTAAATTTTAGCCATAGCCTACTACCTACAAATTGGACAAAATCATATATTTTTGGAAAGCCCACATTATGACTAATAAACTAAAAAAATAATCCAGGGTGTTCCATTTAAAAAAACATATATTTGCTTCGTAACTCAAAAACTGAAGTTGCTAGGAAAGAACTGACTACACCACGGGCTTCTACGGAAAAAATTGTTTAAGAATGCGTTTTTACTTCTTTGATAGGTTTAAAGATAACTGTGATAAGTGGGGTGCCTCAAAAGCGATACTTTTCAATTCCACCCTGTATCTCAAAAACCAAAAGGGCTATACAAATGTTGCTGGCGCCATCTTTAGTTTCACAAAAAAGTAGCAAACTGTCGCGAAAACCACAACCTTCTATCTTTAAAAATGAGGGAGGTACCCCACAAAAGTGCTGAAAATGGGATACCCTATACAAGTCACCCTCAAAGTTGGGTTCAGCTAAACTCGACTGGTACTTGAACCCGCCCATAAGAATTGCATTGCTGTCAAATTAATTTCATTTGTGACACTTGTTGACCTCAATGCTTTTCTTATGGGCGAGTTCAAGTACCAGTCGAGTTTAGCTGAACCCAATTTTGAGAGTGACTTGTACAATCTGGCCTTAGAGGTATAAATTCGGCATAACACACTACCCATTCAGCCAAATCTTAACTGAAGCTTGGAACAGACTTCAACTGAATAGATATTTATTTTATTAGGAGTATAAGTTATACTTTATGTGACGGAGTGTGAAAGTTTAAGCGCCGAGCGTAGAGAGGCGAATTAAATTCACACGAGTTACATAGAGTAGCTTATACTCCAAATAAAATACAATATTTTATTTTCAAACAATTAATGCATATAATACAGGAAATGTAACTGCTAATTCCACTCAATCCCATTAAAAAACAACACCTCCTAATTTTAGTTTGCTTTGTATCCATAACTACCCTATAACACCAACTGACAATGATGTCTCTAAAGTAAATTTGATGACAATATATGTTTGTCAGGTTTTCGTTTTTGTAAAGGTGTTTTAAATTAAGTTCGAGGCCGATTAAATAGCAAGTCAGATGTAGAAGAAACAAGTTTATCAACTACGCCATGGAGAGTAGCTCCGGTGGCAAAATTAGCAGTTTATTTTTCATATTTTCCCTTGAGCGGCGTATAACATAACACTTATACGCCGCTCAAAACAGGCGTCAAAAATGTGACACTTATACCTTCATAAAACAGTCAGTAAAGTTGTGGTTATATGACGTTTGAAAAGAAAGTAAATTATCACAAGTTATATAATGAATGCAAAAAGAACAATCAATCATTTTTAAAAAGTTTGCCCAAAGAGCATGGTGCCTATTTTAGTTTAAGTTGTCTGAAGGCGAAGTTGTCAAATCTTAGGGATTAATTTTCATTGCTCCAATTATATTAAAGATTGAATTTATTAATCATATCTTGTTAAGGTGCGATTGTACAAGTCACCCTCAAAGTCAGGTTCAGCTAAACTCAACTGGTACTTGAACTTGCCCATAAGAAAAGCATTGCTGTCACCAAGTGTCAGAAATGAAATTAATTTGACAGCAATGCTATTCTTATGGGCAGGTTCAAGTACCTGTCGAGTTTAGCTGAACCCGACTTTGAGGGTAACTTGTACAATCGGGTCTTAGTGTCTTGTAATAATGAAATATTTATGCGTGACAACATATAGGTATATTGACAGTTTGACTTCAGTGTTATCAACACCCTCCTATGGTTCTCTCATCTTGATAATAGCACAAGTGCAATTATCTGATAATTCAATTAGTGTAATTATTGAAATATCAAGTTACTCAGATAATGAAACTCTTAAACTAAGGCAGCCTACCTGTACTGACAATTCTGCTTAGGATGGAGAAATAAACTCCAGGCACACACACAGTAAATCTGGTTTTCTATCAAGACTCTGTAGCTCTGCTAGGGCTATAGGTTTCCTTAAGTTCATTTCCTATTATTATTTCTTGACAATTTCTTTGGGTAACCAGTAGAATCTAGAAGCATAAACACATTTTTCGTTTTTCAACTTCCAAGAATATAATAAAAATAAAATAAAAAATAAGCGAGTTGATACACATCCATCACTTAGGTACTCACAGTAGTTGTTATGATACTCACATGACAATTATTGTCTCTTAATCATAATAAAACACTTTATTGCGAAAAACTTTAACGAATAATTCATCAAAACCAATCTAAACAATGAAAATATTAAATATTGCTTAAAAAATTGAGGAAATGTTTGTGTATTTATTTATTTTTATTGATATATTAATGACGCAATGATAGTTTGGAAAGGCGTCAGCAGAGGGCGAGCGACTTATTTTGTAAAAAGGCCATATGTCGGTTGGAAAACGAGAGATGACGCCACCGATAGACCACTCAGGCTACCTAAAGGCTATTTCACATCCCCCAACGAGGGTAAAGGCTGATTTACATATCATGCTTCACAATTGACTTTTAAGTTTAAGTAAGTAGGTATAAGGTATAATTATTAAACCTTAATGTGTGTAGACCTAGTTCATGTAGAGGATCTTGAGTAGAAAAAGTCATCAAGGTGGTTGCAAAATGTCAAGAGACAAAAAAATGCACAAGGCTAATTAAACGACTAAGCATAATGTGCATTTTATTAATCACAAATATATATGTTTATATAAAGAATCAATTAACAGCATTTAGTATTGAAAATCTGCATAGCCAAGCAATTTGAAATATATATACTTATATGATCAATATTAATTGAAGCCAAACAAGAAGATATGTATATGAATAAACTGCTATTAATACAAACATATTAATGAGAATATAATAGCTTAAGCTAATAAAAATGTAGCGCGTCACGTTCATAAGAATAATGCCAAATATCAAAAAAAAAAATAACTTTTTTACATTCGATAATAACTCGGAAGCGCTACTCTACTAAAAAAAAGTTTAAGTAACCAATACTAAAAACTGAGAAAAACATAAATATTACATACTAAACAAAGTCAAAATGACCGATTCGCAAAATCTTCTATTGAGTGAACTGAAAGTTATTCAAAAGCCACGAAGAAATCTAACGAAAAAAGACTAATTTCCTTTTTTTTCCGATAAAAGAAAGAGACCAGTGACTCTTAGTCATCCTTTCGATTAAAAATTATCGCGGCCTCGTAGTCCTCTTTGGTCTGGTCCTTGTCGCCCCAGCCCCAAATCTCGTGGCTGCCGTCCCCGGTCCTGACCACTCGCTTCTTGATCATTTCTTTGGATACGGTTTTCAAGTCATAGGCCCAACCGATCTTGGAAAACAAATTGATTATAGTCAAGGAGAGATTGAGCCGTCCGAATTCGGCCGCCTTGTAGTCCCAGGGGAAGGTGTGGTGATAGTTGTGCCAGCCTTCGCCAATAGCGAAAAACGATACGAAGCGGTTTTCTGTTGGATTTATATATCTGAAAACAAAGGTACTCATAAGGTTAATCAAGAATTAGTAATTAGGACATATCTTTGTCCAATACCTTCTACAGAAAGGTATTGGACTTAAGTAGAAAAAAAAAAGGAAAATAATGACATTATTTAAGCCCATAATAAAGGATATTCGAAAGAAAGAGTCATCAAGTTCGGGCGACCGCCAGCGTCGCCGATAAAAAAAAACAATTTGTGATCAAAAAGACGAATAAAACTTATTCTAAGTTGTAACAAAAATAGTAGATTATGTCACTAGGAGTAAAAGTGAAACTGTTTGTGCTGAGCTACGAGATTGACACAACATGCAACTGGGCGAAGCACAAAAAGGCCTTTTACTCCGAGTATCATATACTTTTTTTTTAATCATGCAGGAAATAAGAAGTCGATTTCAGAGTGATTCAGTTTTGCAATTTTTTCTCATCCTCTTTAAGCGGGTCTAGGTACTTACCCAATTAGTGGTGTATTTATTTGTAAAATAAGATCGTTTTAGAATGGTGGTTTTCAATGTTCAATTGTTTTAATGGTATTAAATCATAACCAAGGTTTAGGTGGTTTGGATGAAGGTAAATTATGGTAAAATAAAAATATGTAGCACCATTATCAATATTAAATTAATTACAATCACAATGACAAATAAATGTGATGACGGGTGACGCGCATGACATATAACAGACGAACCGAAAATTCGAAAAGATATGCGATTTCGACTAGAGCGTTCTGCGAGTATTCTCATCCTTTGTTTCCCCAGTAAGAATAGAAGAATTTGAATTTGAAGCATAGAAGAATTTGCGTCAAAAACTGAAACATAGGATGGATGCACCTTCGTACCAAGAGCTCTGATTACTCTTTTTATTCAACTGCTGTAGTGCCATCTAGTATCTAGCGCTTAAAAGTTTTCGTAAATTACAATATTGACAATCGTTTATGTACCACTGCGCCACCACGACAGTAGCGGAGACTTTTGACTTTACTTTTACTGCCTAGGACTTTTTTGCTACTTTTTTGGTCTCAGGATTAGAAATCCCACTTTAGGGGTGCGTATGGAGAAAACAAATGACGTACTTTTAGTCCGCTTGAAAAAAACATGTTTATGTAATTCGGTTCCTTTAGTTCGTTATTAAAACACTAACAGCGATACGTTTATTGCCTTATTAAAGCATCGCTATAGTCATTTTAGTTCTATTTAAGTGGTAATGGTAAAATTTGACGTTAAGTAGCATCTACGGTTTATAGAAATGTCAAATAATATTCAGTCAAAAATAACGGCAATGTCACGCGGCAAACTTAATTTTAAAGAATAAATATTACTAGACGTTTGAAATAATGACTTATTTTTAGTTATTACTCTTTTTAATATATCTTATTACATAAAATAGTATAAAGTACACGTTCCATAAGGCCATTGTTGCACTCATCCATTGCAAAACGAGGAGCGAAGCGACGAACTTGGATTCGTGCGCCAATGCGCCGTGTTATGAAACTTATATCTTAATATACTATTATGTAATTCAGTTCGGTTAGCTCGTTATTAAAACACTGACAGCGATGGGTTTACAGCCTTATTAAAGCATCGTTACAGTTATTTTAACTCTGTTTAGGTGGTAATGGGAGAATTTGACGTTAAGTAGCAGCGGTGTATGGAAATGTCAAATAATATTCAGGCAAAATTAACGTCAATGTCACGCGGCAAACTTAATTTTAAAGAACAACTATTACATAAGTATAGTAGTATAAGATACACGTTCCATAAAGCCATTGTCGCACTCATCCATTGAGTGCGACAGTCCAAACTTGGATTCGTAGGCCAATGCGCTGTGCTATGAAACTTGTATCTTAATATACTATTTTAGAGAGTTTTAAGTGACATTAATAAAACAATATAATGACGGATTGTTTTCATGAAAGAGAAGCTATTTGTTACCGCTATTTAGTCATTACGTAGCTGATACGTAAAAAGTAGCGTTATAAAATCGAAAGCGGTTTTATGACAATTAATTGATTATTAATAGTCATCTTATCGATATAGGGAATTAATTATTTGAAAATGGTTTACACTTAATTAATCATGTAGACGTGCAGGCAGGTATTAAATAATTGATAATATGTAAGAATTGCCCATTGATAAATAAAAGGGGGTCAATAGTCTGTCGATTAGACATTTACTTACTTGTCATAAGGTTTAGATCCCCACATGTGTGCAGCGGAGTTGACCAACCACGTGGAGTGAAGCGTGAAGACGTATCGAGCGATGTTCAGAGCGTAAGCGTTCACGAACGTTTCACCCCAAAGGACCATCGGCGTTACAGTGGGCAAGATGAAGCAGATGAGGGGCATGATGTACAAAAAGTATTTGTGTTGCAATCTATAACAAAAAAAAACCGAATTAATTACATGACAATCTACACCTTAGGCCGCTATCTCAAAACTCGAAATGGTTATTTTTATATTCAAAAATTTCAGTTATGTAACTAAAACCTGTAATTTTCTACTCAAAAAAAAATTCGATCCATGACAAGAGTAAATCGGCAAAATGACCGCCATAAGATCTATTTCAACTATAGGAGATGAAACTAAAGAAAATGACAATTGTAACAGTCTTGAGGTGAACTAATTAAAAATGTTCTGAACCTGACCCACATGAAATCTGTCACTTTAAATTCGTATGGGTGACGTCACATACAGCGGAATTTGGTTAAAAGCGAAACGGTGCGTAATTTGACAGTTGAATTTAAACCAATCAGATAAAAGCTAAAATAGGAATTGACATATGTAATGACGTTACTGTCATGTGTAGTGACGTTATTGATATTTGTGGCGTCCTCTGCACCGACTCACTGGTGAAGGACAGCACACATCCTTCGACCACCGACTCACAGGTGGCAGCAGCAGCAACAACAACAAACGAGCCGAATTTCCGTAGCCGAATTTGAGTACAAATATAAGTTCCAATTATTAACCAGCATCCCGGCGTATAAGGCAGGGGTCTATCGAGCCTTACTGACGAGTCAAGATAGACCCTGGAACGAAACGCCAACACCACTTGCATAGGTCTAGCGACTACCTGTCGCCTTTGTGGTGTTTCTCATCCTTTCTCAAGTTTCCAACCTTTCTCAATGGCACACCATCTTAATACTGCCATATATTTCTGCTCCGTTCCGTTCCGCTGTATGTGACGGCGGCTATTCGGACATTTCTAAGCCAGTGATGCCAAGTTTCGGATTCATTCCTTATATCTAAAGATTTATAAAGGCAAATTAAGTTAAAATAAGAAATTTCGACATAGTGAGTAGGCCTATGAGGCGCAATATTTATTATTCACGTTGCACCTTTTGATTTTTTTCACTGCACACTTCATAAGAATCAAATGCAGTCGTTTTATGACATGGAGTTCAACACAGACATCAAGGTAATTTCGATTTTGATAATCAAAACAAGATGCGCGTTGAAGACTTTTAACGCTCTAGGGCGGCGGCTCGAGAGTATTCTCATCATTTGCTCTCTCAATAAGAATGCAAGGATGGGAACATCCTCAGCATGGTCTAAACCGGCCACCAGAAAATGCTGCAAGATACATTGATTATTATGGAAAAAAATTAATAAAATAATTAAATTTAAATTAAGCCGTGGATAAAGTATAGTTTACAACTTCAATAAAATAGGCATCATTCCTCCACTTGATTTTGTTGAATACTTGTATAATATACTATTAGTGTCGCTGGACTGTACATGTGGTATTTTTCAATCTATTTGCTCACCCAAACGAATGTTTATAATTCAAATACCACTCACCTCAGCAATGGTTCGGCGTAAAGGTCAGACATATCGATACCTTTCCCTTTGTTCTTCACTTCTTGGTGCTTTTTGCACAAGAGCCAGCCCATGTGCGAAAAGAAGAATCCGCGTTTGGCGTTGTGGGGATCGGCGTCGGTTTCTTGGAATTTGTGGTGGACCCTGTGATCTCTGGACCACTCAATTACCGAATTCTTAAAACAAAAGAACTTAGTGCTTAGCTGAATACGAGTTTGAAATTGTATTTCTTACCTGATGAGCTAAAGTTTGGCAAATGACCAGAATGAGTTTGAGGGGCCATTTCGCCTTGTAGGCTCTGTGAGCCCACAAGCGGTGCGCTCCTCCAGTGATGCCGAACGCGCCCAACTGATACAAAAGGAAGGCTGAAAATCAATGTTAACTTTATTTTTATTTTGCAAGTCTAAAGACGACTTTTACAACTATCAGTAAAACTTCAGTTTGAAATTAAAACACCGTTATCTGTCAGATTAAAGCCAGGTTTATAAAAGAAAAATTAATTTTGGTATTACCATTAGTATTAGTATTAAACTTAGTATTAACTGAAAGGAAAAAAGATGTTTATAAATGTGGTTTGATCATTAAAATTTACGTGATTTAAATACATGTGCATTGAATATGAAAACAGATATTATGGGTGATAAACTTTTTAAGAAACTAAATAATTGTATAGAGGGTGTCCCAACTCTATTTAGACACTAAATATCTCCGGCCCTGTACACTTTAGAGAAAAAGGTTTCAGATAAAAAGTTTATGGTTTGGAAAGGTGCTTTCAATGTCAATTTACTAATATGTACAGGGTGAAGCAAAAAAGTACTTTTTGACTTAAACTTAATTTTTTTCAATGAAACACCCTGTATTTTATTGGAGATTTGGATGCCTCGGTAAATATTCAATCAACAATGTATAACACTTTTTTTTCTAATTTCAATACTTTTCGAGAAATTCACAAAAACATCATTGCATGTTCAATATTACGGGTAATTTTTATAATCTCGCCTGATTTATCCACAACCATAGCAACGTCATTCTGAAAGTTTTCTGTCAAACACTTTCAGTTAATCATGCGAATGGCGAGAGATATTTCATGTTTCTGACTAAAGTGTTGCCTGTACTGCTGGAAGATGTAACCATAAACGAACGTTTAAATATGTGGTGGCAACCAGATGGTGCGCCGCCGCACAACAGCCTAAATGTGTCAATGTTTTTAAATAATTCTTTTGGAAATAAGTGGATAGCTAATCAAGGATCAGTCAGGTGGCCCGCAAGGTCACCTGACTTGACACTATTAATCTATTTTTTTATGGGGTTATTTGAAGAATGAGGTTTATTCTGTTCAATCAAGAAATTTGGAGGAGTTGAAAAACAAAATTACTCGTGCCTGCAGGGAAATATCCCCACAAACTATTAGAATTGCATGTACCGGGGAACTGCTTAGAAGGTATGAATTTTGCCATACCGAAAATGGACGCCAGTTTGAGCATCTCTTATAAGTTTAGTCTTTAACAACTGTTCTTAGTACAATGCTTAGTATTATTATGTTTTTGTGATTTTCGCGAAAAGTATTGAAATTAGAAAAAAAAAGTGTTATACATTGTTGATTGAGTATTCAACGACACATCCAAATCTCCAATAAAATACAGGGTCTTCTATTGAAAAAAAAATAAGTTTAGGTCAAAAAGTACGTTTTTGCTTCACCCTGTACATATTGGTCATTGAATTGTCATTGAAAGCATCTTTCCAAACCGTGGACTATATTTAGTGTCTAAATAGAGTTGGGACACCCTGTATACCATTAAAATGGCAAAAGCACGAAACTCAATAAACAATAAGCAAAACGAAATCAGCCTGTTATCTGTCAATGTTGTTGATACAGCACATGCGCATATTTCAAAAGGATTTAATTTTAGTATTAGCAGTGGGAAATTTAGAATTTTAAGTAAATCCAAGGTCACTCGTTAATACTAATAGTAGAAACACTGGTTCAAATTCTTAATACTAATGCTAATGTTACTATTAAATAGTAGATTATGTCACTAGGAGTAAAAGTATAATATGTATATGCGCCACCATGACAGTAGCGATGACTTTTGACTTTACTTTTACTGCCTAGAATTTTTTTTTGCTCCTTTGTTGGTCTCAGGATTAGAAAGCCCACTTTAGTTGTGCTTATGAAGAAAACAAATGATATAATTTGAGTCCGCTTGATAAAAAAATAAAATTTTGCCCAGCTTAACAATGCGTATATGGTGTTTTAACTTCAATCTGAAGTTTTCTGATAGTTGTAAAAGTCATCTTTAAAACTGGTCCTTTAAAGTGTCAAATTTGATAAGTAAAAGTGGGTCTTAAGACTTGAAAAATATCTTGGCGACATGGAGCTAATTGCCATAGAAATATCACAGAACGGCATAGACCATCAACGGGCTCTTGCTATGGCATTTTTTTAGTTTCTACAAAAATTAAGTGAATGATAACTTACCATAAACTGACGTTTGCCACTTGGCACCGGCAAAAATTAGAAAGAAACCATACAAAGCAACTGCGTGCAGGACAATGAAGATGACGACATTTCTCCAGACAATCTGGAGCGGACGGTCATCCGGAACGAAAGCCTGATCAGGAATTTTATCAGATATTATGGTATCAGACTCGTCTAGCACTCCGGTTGCCGCTACTGAGGGCAATTGGAGCTTCTCCCTTGGACTTGGCGGCATTGCGACGGATGCACGTCACAGAGCTACAAGAATATGCAGTTTTACACAAAAGCAAATAAATAGTTTTGGTTAGAAATCACAGTCCAAACTGAACTAACCAGAAAAAATCAAATAATTTTCTTAGAGGTTAGTTCCGGTTTATTACCCTTGTGAACTAACCAAAAGTTAGTGTCACTTCCAGAGTAACTATTGTAGGTATACCTGCTTGAATGGAACAAAATAAAACATTTTACTTACCAAGTTTTAACAAATAAACGAGGAGGGTCCGTGGGTCACTGAGTTCCTTTGCAGCAACTGCAACAAAAAAGTAAACTTATAAACAAAGTATTTTTTTATCTTTTAAGCCAACCAGGTAATTGATTGTTTGTCTGGCTAAATTTATATCACACTTGATATATGAGCAGTGCCTATAATGAAAGCAGAATTTATAATGTTTTAATTGATCACCACAACGCTTACCATAGACAAAACAACGTCTGCAATGATTTACAAGTGGGTAAACACTGATGTAATAACAAAAAAAGATAATTGGAGCACGTAACTTTCAATTCGCCCTTTAAATCGTTCAGTTTAAGTACCTAGTTTCCTTAGTTCGGTCAGCAATTTGAATTATTCCACTAGAGATTAATGAGAGCAAAATACTAACAAAAAGTTCAATAAGAAGTCGAAATAAGCTTACCGGTGATCTGCAAGCTATGGACTGTAATTGAAAACAGCACACAAATGAATGACTAAATAAATATTTGAATGTGACATCTTTATCAGGGCCACGTCTTGGTGAATTTCTTAGGTTCAAAGTTTCAAGTGGACTCCACTTGCAAACGATTTGCCGGAAATCTTTCGAGTCTTAGATACTGACAATGACTAAACTTGTTTTCTGATGTATGTGCACGTAGACAGGGACTGTACCGAAAGGTTGATGAAATAATTACGATAACCTGATGACGGGTTTAACGGTCAAGATTGGAAATATTTTTAATTACTTTTACTCACTCCACATGGAATTGTTTTTCTATTGCTTAGCCAAAATCAATTAATATTACAAAATACTAATAGATTATTACAATGAGCTAGTACGTTGTCTCTGGAGAAACCCTCCTGCTTTACAGTTTTGGACCCCTTTTTAGCAAACTGGTCAAAGGAAAAGGCTGAAACGAAACCAAAATGGTGAAAGTATTGTAACGAATTTTCTATGCAAAACGAGTAGTGCTGCCACCATAATGTCACGAAACCTCCCTCGTGGCTTTATCAACGTTATGACATAATCGGTTCATTAAGAAAAAAAACAAAAAGGCTTTGTAGAAATACATGACAAAAGAAAAAAAAACAAGGAAAATAAATGAAAAAAAAACTTGTGACAGTATACACATCTGGAGTTGAAAAAAAGAAATAAAGAGAATAAAAAGTCAACAAAAAAAATAACGCCACCATAATGTCCAGAAACCTGCCTCGTGGCGTTATTAACTTGTTTACGTAATTGGTCCGTTAACAAAAAAACAAAAAGGCTTTGTAAAATTACATGACTTGAGCAAAAAGAAACGAAAGAAATGTTTAAAAAAAGAAAAATCAGAGAAAAACCTAAACATAAAAAACAACTAGAAATAGAAATAGTGAAAAATTATTCAATTTTTCTTAACCTCAACAGACTAGTTTAAAAAGAGCACCATAATATTGTTACGGAGAGCAATGGCTGGAGGCGGAGCAACATTGGAGGTCGGACCTTCGCGACCCATCCTGGCGCTGCGGCGTCGGTGACACGAGTGATTTATTGCTCTGTTGATTTGGAACGCAGTTATTTACGACATTTTTTTATGTGAGAATGTTCAAGAGTTCCTATCAAGAATGTTCTAGGCTTTTCTGTATTTTTAAGTTTTTTGTAGAAAAGGCGAAGAGCGTCGCCGTTAGAGTAGTCTTATTTTAAACAAGCTATAGGTAAGCTAAAGTACCAAACGATAATGGAAGGCTATAAAGTGTTAAGTAGTGAGTTATTTAGTAGAGGAATTATACTTGTGTGTATTTGTGGGATAAATAAATAGTCTTTTCGAGTAAAATTGTTACACTGGAATTATTGAAGCCTGAGTTCGCAACAAAATGATAATTATATTTGTTATATTTGCAATATAATGATAATTATATATATGATGATTGTATGTATAATAAATGAATATTTACCTTAATAACTCACTTATAAATATTTAAGACATGCGTTGATGAACTTGACATTGATACTGAATTAAAAATTGAAGGATTTTATGTTAATATACGTAGTGCTCTCGAAATAATTTAGTCTTTGAAGCGGTTGCAGCGTTACCAACTTCACAAAATAGACAGTTACGGGTTACAGACGGCTTAATTGAACTTCTTATGAAGGTCTATTTTTATTAAGTTTTTAGTGTGACACAAACTGCGAATGTTATTATCTTAACCATTAATATTTGCAAACATTTTTTTGCTTTTAGATCGCAAGTATAAATGAGACACATTTAATTACTCTTCAAATGACTATTTATTCATCAATAACGAGTTAAGCATAATATTTAAAAATACACAATCCTAGGTAATTCCACTCTGATGAATAATTCACTAGAACCATAAATTACGCACGCCCTGATGACTTTCGACTAATTTTTGTCATTCTTATTTTTAACATTAAACGGTTATTTTATAGTAGAACCTAAGAGATGTTTATTTAAAAACGCCAACTAGTTGGCTGTGAAATGTCAAAAGAAAAAGATAAAATTTACTTTAATTTTGTCATCCTTCTCTGTCAAAAATTCATAGCCTGTTTGATGACGTTTTATAAAGACCACAGAGTATAACTTACCGAACTTGTTAAACACCCTCAATCAGGTACCTCACGTACGTACATGGTGTGGAGCACAACAAAAATTGGACTAATGAAACTAGATTGCAAAAGTGATGCTATTTTCAATACGGTGTCAGTTTTAATGGTATGTGGTGTCCCAAAAAACCTGTCTGACGGCTAAAAAATGCACTAGCAACGCATGTCAAGGACCATACCACAGTATAAAGAATAATACATTATTTTTCGACCGACTGACGCTACTGATATAATTGTGCCCATACATTAAACAAATTGGTCAGCAAAAATCTTGAGTTGGTTTGTTTATGGTGTACTTTTTACTTGAGACGCCATTTTTTTTTTTTTTGACCACGCGCGCGTGGCGCCCATAGTTTAGGAAATCCGAACGCTGTGGGCAAAGTGCTTTTGAAGTCTTGTGGGTTAAAACCACGCGCGCGGAGCGCCCATACTTTAGGAACTATCCGAAAGTTCCTCTGATGTAGCTCAAACTAGCCGCAAAATTATTAGCAAAGAACCTGTCGATACCTAAGAGTAACTCAAATGTCGAAACGTTGAAATACTTTACTTCATATTCGCAAACATAACAGCTTTTGAAAAATGGTAAAAAACGTGCTGAAATTCATAAAAAGATATAAAATGGTACCACGAGTGCACATATCAAGATTCCCATTTATGACATATTGTTTGTGATTATGAAACGAATCTACAATTGAAATTTCAGTTTTCTAGCTTTGATTGTTCCTAAATATGTAATATTTGCCAATTTTTGGGTCACCCTATATATTTATAATAAGGGATTAAAAACTACAAAAAAATATTGGTAATCAAAAAAAAGTAAAGTTAAATCTTGCAGCATTATTTGGGACACCGTATACTATTTCAAACAGAAATCAACGCTCTATTTATCATAAAACTACTGGAATTTTCGCAATAAATTAACTGATATCAATTTACATGAACAAATCCTAAAATTCTAGGTTACAACACTTTTTTGGGACACTCTATACCATCCAAAACGTAAATATATGCCCTATTTATCATACGACTACTAGAACCTACGAATAAAATCAATTACTATTGATTTATATGGGCAAAGTCGATATTTCTATATTAAGCATATGAGACTCTTCCCAACTGGCCCAAAAACCTAAATTTTTAGATAAAAATCGTGAATTTCAGCCTTCAACAGCTTATATCGAGTTTTAATGAGGATTTATCCCAAAAGCTATAAGAGGAGCAAAAAAAGTACAATCATTTTAGTGTTTTTTAACACATTGTGGATAAAATGGCGAAGGAAATGTTCTGCAGTAAATATTACTAATATCTGACAACACCAGACTCCTTGAATAATTAAAATTGCTTTCATTACTAAGTTTTAATAACTCTTTCATCGCCTATATCTAACATTTTATTCTGGCTTGTCTACGTACTAGATAATTCACCCTTTCTATGTAAAATACACACTGATTATGAACCTTTTCTGCACTATTAGCATATATTAGCTTCCTGCATCATTTTTTGAGCCACCCTATACTATCTAAAACAAAAATCAACGTCCTATTCATTGTAAAACGACTCGAAGTAACAAATAAAATCGATTACTATAGCTTTAAATGACACAAATAGAAAATTCTATGTTAAACATATGGGGCTCTCAAACCGGCCCAAAAAACTAAATTTTGAGATAAAAATCGTGCATTGCTGCCTTTAACAACTAATATCTCGTTTCGATGAAGATTTATCAAAAAATGTATAAGAACAGCTAAGGAAGTAGAAGAATAGAGCTACACGTAGAGCCCATTTTCGAAGCTCTGACTAGAACAGTAACTGAGCACGGGTGGCCCAAATATAAGGTACAAATTTTGCACTTTTTTTTATTCTCTCAAAAACCGTGAAAGCTAGCTTCTTTCTGATACATGCATCTGATAGCCCTTGATGACCTCTTCATACATCATATTAACCGGCATATCGAAAAACCTTACCGTTTCCAAGATAAACAGAAAAATATAAAAATTTCAAAATTTTCAAAGGGGGGTGTGGGTCGTGAAAATTTTCAGGCAAAATCGATTGTCATAGATTTTATCAAAAATAGTCTCATATGAAAGAGAGGACAAAAATATGTAAAAAATTTGCAATTCTGGAATTTTCGGTAATTTCCTTCCCCTTCAAAATGGCGCCAAAAACGTAATTTTTCCACTTTTTATCGACATTTTAATACTTATATCTATATAATTCGAAAATAAACATGGTATAACGATGCTATTGACACCCATAAATAGAGCATTCTCGACCACAAAATACCTGCTTAATTTGTCGTTCAAGATTTTTAATTTAGTTGACGTAATATTCGATCAAATAAAAATATTAGGTAATTTTTACAAAATTTTAATAGTTTTTCACTTCCTATGAAACCGTTATTAAACTTAGCAAAATAGTAATTAACGTTTTGAACAGTATTTGCGACGATTCATACTTAATTGAGACACTGTTGTGCTATTGTCATAAATGGCTTTGCTATAAAATGGCAAAAGTCATTCTACCCCTATCAGTGAAAAATGTAATCAGTTAAATCTCGGAACCTAGAAACGATAAAATCGAACAGTTAGTACCAGTCGAATGGGCTTCGTTAAAGCTATTTTGTCAGTCATATACGAAAAACTGATTGTTTGGGTGTGGCACATTTATAAAGCAATAATTGTAATAAAAGAGAATACGCTGATGATGGCCTATAGTAAGTGTAAAGTCGAAACGTCGGATATATTTGGGGTCAGCGCCCTTTAGCAACAGTGAGTAAGTTGTAGCAAAAAGATGTAATTTTGTTAAAAAAGTTTCCAAAATAGAACCTTTGGTACTCGCAGCAAGGTTCTGGACATTAGAGACCTCTAGCCCGCCCCATAAGGTAGCCACATACCAAATTTCAGCTTTCTAGCTCAAACCGTTTTAGAGATATCGGCTTTAAACCAAACGTTTTCAGGCGGCCATCTTGGATTTTTAAAAATGTCATTTTTAGCGAATTTTACATAAGGGAAACCTAGCATTCGATTTTCAACTTGATATCATCATCGGTTCATACAACAGCTATAACCTAGCTATGGTCAGCTACATAGCTATGTCTGCTATATTACCATTCATGGTACTCCCATGGGCACCCAGTATCCAAAGTTGAACCATGTATCATTACCAGTTCTTTAAATACTAACGTTACTCAGCTATTGTAGCTATGATAGCTGAGTCAGCTATATCACAATATATGATACCCCATAGGTACCTACCATCCAAATTTGAACCATGTACCATCAATGGTACCCCAAATATGACGTAATCTACATTCCACCCATATAATACGCATTGCCCAACGTTTTTTTTATGGGAAATACACGTGCAAAAGCGTGAAAACTTATATGCAAAATTTCATTAATGGTACCCATGGGTTTCGTACCATAAATAAAGTTTCGACGCATGGCAATTTGCAGTCCGTTCCCTAATGAACCATGGTACCAAATTTCAGCTCTCTAACTTTATTCGTTTCAGAGATATCCCCATTTTTTAATTACCCTGTCTATGGCGGCCATTTTTTTTTCGCCTCCATCTTTTATTTATGACGAAATCAATATTGTCCCATTTAAAAAGCATTGTACAAAGTATTTCTTGTGGGAAATACACGTGCAAAAGCCTGAAAACTTGTATGCAAATTTTCGTTAATGGTACCCATGGGTTTGGTACCATAAATAAGGTTTCGACCCATGTATTTGCAGTCCATTCCCTAATGAACCATGGTACCAAATTTCAGCTCTCTAACTTTCTTCGTTTCAGAGATATTCCCATTTTTTAATTACCCTGTCTACGGCGGCCATTTTTTTTCGCCTCCATCTTTTATTTATGACGAAATCAATATTGTCCCATTTAAAAAGCATTGCACAATGTATTTCTTATGGGAAAACGGAAGAAATGGCAAACAATAGCTATTTATGTAACCAGTTACGAAAAGTCCGATTTTGTGTAACGAATGAATGTTTGCGGGACGAGCGCAGCGAGTTCCCGCAATTTGAATGAGATACACAAAAAAGGTTTTTCGTCACGTGTTTCATACAAGATTTTTTCTAATTTTGACTACAAATACCTGCTTAGAGAGAGAATTATTATTATTATACTTCAATATTTACTTTTAAACCACTTTGTATCTACTTAATACCGTAAAACTATAGCAACGGTGTGCCACAGCCGAAACCTGCAACTGGTGGTGACACCAACTTTTCATCACTACTTACGAAAGATTTTACTTTTCGTAACTAGTTACGAAAAGTAGGACGTTACGTCACTGTCATCAGTATTGAAAAGTGCCACTTTATATGTCAAAATTAGAAAAAAATATAACTACGCCCATGTCTGCCGAAAAATCGAAAAAATACATTTTTGCCCGAATTTGTAACCGCCACTGTCTGGGCGAAAATCGCGTGGTCTGGCTTCGTCATCAGCTAAAAATGAATCCCGACACGAAATTTTCAAATCGACCAGTCTTTGTGAAAACGACCTCGCGGACTGGGCATTTTGCCAATAATCTTCCTAGAAATGTTCAAATTTTCCCCGGCCAGACAGTTTTCCACGCTTTTCGGCCGATTTTCCTTAGTCTGAGGCTTTAAAGTTAATGTTTACATTTCGGAAATCTCAGCTGTCAGTTGTAGATTGGCGCGGCCGCCGAATGCTTCCGATTACTTGTTAGTGGCTGGCGAATCGGAACCATTCGGGATTTTCGGCCAAAATTTCAAAAAATTGCATCTTTTGCTTCGAAATTCAATTAAGCCCATTTCGCGACGTCCCAGCTAAAAGTGGTTCCTAAGTCCCAAAAAGAAAACATTACAACGTATCCCCTGGGATAGAAAACCAATCGATTAGATGCGCGGTCTCCGGACAAATATACCTCAAAGTGGCAATTTGAAATGTAAAGTTTAAAAATTCGTCAAAATTTCAAATTCAAAGCTAGGCCATTGATTTTCGGCACAAAATTATTTCAGATTTTTTGCTTCGAAAATGTCGAGTCTACAGGGTGAATTGTGAAAAAAGTACACCAAAATTGGCAAAAAATGCGGCACAGAAAAACTTTTGTAGCTCATTCGGTATAAGAGCTAGACCAAAACTAACAACTGATTTTTTTTTCTCTCCACGTCTTCTAGTTGCCCATATACCACCGAAGCCGGATCGTTTCATAGTTTTCGTAAAAATCGCAAAAAAACTACCTTCAAATTTTGGACACTTTTCCTTAATTGTCTTTGGACATTTTTTTGACCACTCTGTATTAAAGTGACGCCTTTGGCGAGATAGCATTAAAAGTAGCCAAGGATATGCCCTTTCCCCTGGTACCATCGTTATTGGGCCAGTCGTCTAACTAAAGGGGTCCAGAAGGCCCAGAAGTTGACCATTACAAAGAAAAATGTAAAAAACCGTCCCAACTTTGCGAATTTTTCTAGATTTTCCTATTTAACTTATCGGAATTAGACTGCAAAATTTATCCCGTCAAATGAGCAGTTTCAGAGTTATAAGCGTTAGAAGGAAAAAAATACCAAATACCTACAACCCAAAAAGGAGAGTGACCTGCTCGTAATAATCCTCACTTGCGTTCGGACAAAAATTGCTAAATTTGCAGGTTTTACAATGATCAGTAGAATATTTTCGCTTTGCAAATCTCATTAAGCAAGCAAATTTGCGCCCTCGTCTCCTTCCTATAAAGTCGAAATGCAAACTTTAACACCGTTAATCCGCCCTTCCGTAAACCGTATTGACAAATTAATCCGATAGCGTTCAATCACGGGGTTGTTTTGCCCCAAAGCGAAATTAAAAATGACCCCCCCAGATCCGATTTTAATGAAATTATATCCGCCCTGAGAAATGTTTGTCTAGGGATTAAGCGGCGACTGATCTCGCCTTATACCCCGGGTTAACTAACCCGCGGGTGATAGATCATCATCATTAAACGGTTATTAAGTTTGTGTTAGATTTGGTTGCTATGAATAATACATGAGTAAGAGGGAATGACTTTTTATTGGTTCAGGGTGCAACACGTGTCGAGGACTTAGCTTCGAGGTTTTATTACGGATACATAGAGACGCCAAAAAAGTATAAAACTGCCAAGCCTTAACTCATCCTCCGAACAAAACGAGTTCAGAAATGCGCAAAGCCTCTGTCAAAAATATTTATTTTAATTTGAGGTACGGCCATTTTTGCCTCGCTCTCGAACGAGCTCAATTTGTTTGATGTTATTTACTGCGGCTGGACACGCGAGAACAAACATGGCGGACGCCGGTTCGGACGCTGTAAATGAGGAACAGTTCTTTATTACGAATGTTTATCGGTACAAAAGACGTGTACCGACCAACAGAAGAGTGGTCCAGAAGCGTAGTACCAGTGGCGTATGCTACTTTTTTTTTAACAAGTTGGTCAGCAAAAATCTTGAGTTGGTTTGTTTATGGTGTGCTTTTGTCACACACGCGCGTCATTTTTTTTTTGGACCGCGGGGCGCCCATAGTTTAGGAAATCCAAACGCTGTGGGCAAAGTGCTGCAGAACTTCTTTGGAGTGAAGACCACGCGCGCGGAGCGCCCATAGTTTAGGAAATCCGAACGCTGTGGGAAGAGAGATATTAACAAAGAACCTGAAGATACCTAAAAGTAACTGAAATGTCGAAACGTTTATATATAATAATACTTTACTTCATATTCGCAAACATAACAGCTTTTGAAAAATGGTAAAAAACGTTCTAAAATTCATAAAAAGATATAAAATGGTACCATGAGTACCCCTATCAAGGTTCCCATTTATGACATATTGTTTGTGAGTATGAAACGAATCTACAATTGAAATTTCAGTTTTATAGCTTTGATTGTTCCTAACTGTTTATAATAAGGGAATAAAACCTACAAAAAAATATTGATAAACAAAAAAACTAAAGTTAAATGTTGCAGCATTATTTGGGACACCGTATACTATTTAAAACATAAATCAACGCTCTATTTATTATAAAACTAATGGAATTATCGCAATAAATTAACTGTTATCAATTTACATGAAAAAATCCTAAAATTCTAGGTTACAACATTTTTTTGGGACACTCTATACTATCCAAAACGTAAATATATGCCCTATTTATCATACGACTACTAGAACCTACGAATAAAATCGATTACTATTGATTTCTATGGGAAAAGTCGATATTTCTATATTAAGCCTATGAGCCAACTGGCCCAAAAACCTAAATTTTTAGATAAAAATCGTGAATTTCAGCCTTCAACAGCTTATATCGCGTTTTAATGAGGATTTACCCCAAAAGCTATGAGGAGCCAAAAAAGTAGAATAATAAATGTTTTTTAACAATTTGTGGATAAAATGGCGAAGGAATTATTTCGCAGTAAATACTCATAAATATCAACACCAGACTCCTTGCATAATTATAAAATTGCTTTCATTGGTAAGTTTTAATAAAGCTTTCATCGCCTATATCTAACATCTTATTCTGCTTAGCCTACGTACTAAATAATCCACCCTTTCTATGTAAAATACACACTGCTTATGGACATTTTCTGCATTATTAGCAAATATTAGCGTCCTGCATCTTTTTTTTGAGCCACCCTATACTATCTAAAACAGAAATCAACGTCCTATTCATTATAAAACGACTCGAAGTAACAAATAAAATCGATTACTATAGATTTAAATGACACATATAGAAAATTATATGTTAAACATATGGGGCTCTCAAACCGGCCCAAAAAACTAAATTTTGAGATAAAAATCGTGCATTGCTGCCTTAAACAGCTAATATCTCGTTTCGATGAAGATTTATCAAAAAATGTATAAGAACAGCTAAGGAAGTAGAAGAATAAAGCTACACGTAGAGCTCATTTTCGAAGCTCTGCCTAGAACAGTAACTGAGCACGGGTGGCCCAAAAATAAGGTACATTCTGGTACATTCTGGTTCTTTCTGGTACATGCATCTGATAGCCCTTGATGACCTCTTCATACATCATATTAACCGGCATATCGAAAAACCTTACCGTTTCCAAGATAAACAGAAAAATGTAAAAATTTCAAAATTTTCAAAGGGGGATATTAGGTAATTTTTACAAAACTTTAATAGTTTTTCACTTCCCATGAGACTGTTATTAAACTTAACGAAATAGTAATTAACGTTTTGAGCAGTATTTGAGCCGACTCACACTTAATTGAGTCATTGTTGTTCTATTGCCGTAAATGGCTTTGCTATAAAATGGCAAATGTCACTCTACCCCTATCAATGAAAAATTTAATCAGTTAAATCGCGGAACCTAGAAACGATAAAATCGAACAGTTAGTACCAGTCAAATGGGCTTCGTTAAAGCTATTTTGTCAGTCATATACGAAAAACTGATTGTTTGCGCGTGGCACATTTATGAAGCAATATTTGTAATAAAAGTGAATACCCTGATGATGGTCTATAGTAGGCGTAAAGTCGAAACGTCGGATATATTTGGTTTCAGCGCCCTTTAGCAACAGTCAGTAAGTTGTAGCAAAAAAGTGTCATTTTATTAAAAAAGTTTCCAAAATAGAACCTTGGGTACCCGCGGCAAGTTTCTGGACCTCAGAGACCTCTAGCCCGTCCCATAAAATGGCCACATACCAAATTTCAGCTTTCTAGCTCGAACCGTTAATGAGATATCGGCTTAAAACCAAAACTTTTCAGGCGGCCATCTTGGATTTTTAGAAATGTCACTTTTAGCGAATTTTACTTAAGGGAAACCTGCCATTCGATTTTCAACTTGATATCATCATCGGTTCATAAAACAGCTATAACCTAGCTATGGTCAGCTACATAGCTATGTCTGCTATATTACCATTCATGGTACTCCCATGGGCACCCAGCATCCAAAGTTGAACCATGTATCATTACTAGTTCTTTAAATACTAACGTTACTCAGCTATTGTAGCTATGATAGCTGAGTCAGCTATATCATAATTTATGGTACCCCCATAGGTACCCACCATCCAAATTTGAACCATGTACCATCAATGGTACCCCAAATATGACGTAATCTACATTCCACCCATATAATACGCATTGCCCAACGTTTTTCTTATGGGAAATACACGTGCAAAAGCGTAAAAACTTATATGCAAAATTTCGTTAATGGTACCCATGGGTTTGGTACCATAAATAAGGTTTCGACTCATGGCAACTTACAGTCCATTCCCTAATGAACCATGGTACCAAATTTCAGCTCTCTAACTTTATTCGTCTCAGAGATATCCCCATTTTTTAGTTACCCTATCTACGGCGGCCATTTTTTTTTCGCCTCCATCTTTTATTTATAACGAAATCGATATTGACCCCTTTAAAAAGCACTGCACAATGTATTTCTTATGGGAAATACACGTGCAAAAGCCTGAAAACTTATATGCAAAATTTCGTTAATGGTACCCATGGGTTTGGTACCATGAATAAGGTTTCCACCCATGGCAACTTGCAGTCCATTCCCTAATGAACCATGGTACCAAATTTCAGCTCTCTAACTTTATTCGTTTCAGAGATATCCCCATTTTTAAATTACCCTGTCTACGGCGGCCATTTTTTTTCGCCTCCATCTTTTATTTATGACGAAATCAATATTGTCCCATTTAAAAAGCATTGCACAATGTATTTCTTATGGGAAAACGGAAGAAATGGCAAAAAATATATATAACTACGCCCATGTCTGCCGAAAAATCGAAAAAATACATTTTTGCCCGAATTTGTAACCGCCACTGTCTGGGCGAAAACCGCGTGGTCTGGCTTCGACGTCATCAGCCAAAAATGAAGCCCGACATGAAATTTTCAAATCGACCAGTCTTTGTGAAAACGACCTCGAGGACCGGGCATTTTGCCAATAATCTTCCTAGAAATATTCAAATTTTCCCCGGCCAGACAGTTTTCCACGCTTTTCGGCCGATTCCTTAGTCTGAGGCTTTAAAGTTAATGTTTACATTTCGGAAATCTCAGCTGTCAGTTGCAGATGGCCGCGGCCGCCGAATGCTTCCGACACCCCCGTGGTGGACGTCGCTTCGGAACCATTCGGGATTTTCGGCCAAAATTTCAAAAAATCTGCATCTTTCGCTTCGAAATTCAATTAAGCCCATTTCGTGACGTCCCAACGAAAAGTGGTTCCTAAGTCCCAAAAAGGAAACATTCCAAGGTATCCCCTGGCATAGAAAACCATTTGATTAAATCCACGGTCTCCGGACAAATATGCCTCAAAGTGGCAATTTGAAATTTAAAGTTTAAAAATTCGTCAAAATTTCAAATTCAAAGCTAGGCCCTTGATTTTTGGCAAGGTTAAGGGCGCATGTGTGTACTACCTCCCTGAATTATTTCAGTCGAATCTACAGGGTGAAATGTGAGAAAAGTACACCAAAATTTCACCAGAAAAACTTTTGTAGCTCACCCGGTATAAGAGCTAGACCAAAACTGATAACTGATTTTTTTTTCTCTCCACGGGTTTTAGGTGCCCATATACCACCGAAGCTGGACTGCTCCATAGTTTTCGCAAAAATCGCAAAAACCTACCTTGCTATTTTGGACACTTTTCCTTAATTGTCTTTGGACATTTTTTTGACCTCTCTGTATTAAAGTGACACCTTTGGCGGGATAGGATTAAAAGTAGCCAAGGATATGCCCTTTCGTCTGGTACCATCTTTATTGGGCCAGTCGTCTAACTAAAGGGGTCCAGAAGGCCCAGAAGTTGACCATTACAATTTTTTTTTTTCAAAAAACCGTCTCAACTTTGCGATTTTTTGTAAATTTTTCTATTTGACTAATCGGAATTAGACTTCAAAATTTATCATCTACATATATGAGAAAATCTACCCATGGGTAGCCCTATACCCCACGTAGCCCCGGAGTTACGGTAAAACCGATAATGTTTTGGGTATCTAAAAAAACGTATTTTTTCATTTTGGTACGCCACTGGTCAGCCCCCCCCCCCCCCACACGTACTGAAAAACCGAGCACATTTTTGGAATGCCCGTTCATTTCTGTACTTACGCGCAATATTGCGAAATTCCGTCAAATGAGCAGTTTTAAAGTTATAAGCGTTAGAACCAAAAAAATACCAAATATCTACAACCAAAATGTCTCCGTTGGCTGCGCTTTATAATTCTCACTTGCGTTCGGACAATAAAACGTTTTATCAGAGGGATTCCTTTGGTCCACCTTGTAGATCCGACTTGTTACGTTCTGAGATTGTACTATTCTGATCAAAAACCGCATAAACAATTTTATATTTTGTTATCTAACCTAAGTTTATATACACAATGAATCAAAGGGAGGGTGGGGGGGAGTATTCCGATTTTTTTCTCAATTTCCAAACTTGACCGCCTGTAACTTTAAAACGATTGCACCGATCAAAATAAATCCAACTATACGGGGTGTTCATTATAAAACTTCATCTAGCAGGCTATGAAATTTTGACAGAAAAGTATGACATAATCAAAGAAAATGGACTTCCTCCTTCAGTGGTCGACTTTCACCGATTATAACGTTCCACTTGAAAATTTAACTTTCCATGATTTTTAAAACCAAATATTTAGTACAAAATCAACCATTTTTGTTATCGTTTATCTATTGTTTTTATTTTCCGATTCGGAATTCACCAATCGGATAAGTTGTTGATAGGGATGCGACGATGGTAGTTATGAAGACGATTTAAATCGACGCGACTGTCCCGTGTTCATTATAAAACTTCATCTAGTTGGCTGTGAAATGTCAAAACGAAAAGGATGGAGTAAGAAAAGTCCATTCACTTTGATTATGTCATCCTTTTCTTTCAAAATTTCTAATACCAAGTTTTACACACAAAACACTGTCTCACCATGTGTGCTGGTGTCAAATGGTGTGCTTCGCCCAGTTGCAGGCCTCAGCCTCGCTTCGGCCGTCAATCTCTGGGCTCAGCACGAAAAGACTCACTTTTACTCCTAGTGACACAATCTACTATTTTTCAAATTGACCATAACTTTAGAACAAATGATGAATGTTAACCGATCAGAGTAAATCCAACTTCTTATTGCCCTGTTTTCCTTGCTACAAACGAAAGTCCATGGTTCAATTTAGAAGGTAGATCCCTTAGATGATCGATCTTTAAGCACTTTTAAAATTGACGTTTTTGTCTAAAAAAATGCAGTGCAGCTTTTTTGCGGGCGATAAATAATAATTTAATTACGAGTTATATTAACGCGTGTTTCACACATAAATTAACTTCTATTGGAGTAGTGTGTCTATATCATAAAGAAGGGGTGCAAAAAAGCATTCCCGCAGAGCGCTTATGGGACCGTTTATTAAAACACATAGTAGTCAATCTCATTACAGCCTCCCCTTTCTATTTTCTTTATTAAAACGTACGGCGCTTTTGGGAGATCGAAATTTAATGCTTGCGTAGGTAATTAAACGTTTCGACCTAGCCGATCTTCCAGTTTGTGCGATATCAGAACTTTCCAAGAAATGTCACTTTAAACCAATAATTACTCAAATCAAATTAATTAAATAAAGAATAATTTCAAACTTGCTAACTGTTCTCAGGGGATTGCAAACGTGCCATTCTGTTAAAAAAAAAATTCTAAAATTTTTTTGAAAATCTCCAAAGGGGGGGGGGGATTACGACTTTTTTCTCAATTCTCAACTTTGACCGTCTGTAGGTGCATGTTGTCAAATTTTATTTATTCAGTAATTTCAAGCGTTCTTGGATGTGATAATAGATAATTCTTCTATTTTTGAAAATATTTTTTGAAATATTAGCGGTAATTTTTGCACTTTTATATCTAATTTTGGTAATTTATGTACTGCTCAGATAATTTAAGAAAATAACGGTAATTGGGGCAGTAATTATATAATTTTAATGACGACTTTTTTGCAATTCTGACTTATCTTTTCATCAAAGGTACAACGAAAATAACTCGTGTCACACGCCGCATTTAAAACTTATTAAAGTATCTCAAATGCTGAAAATGATTACAAAACAATGAGATAAAACTTCTCTAATGAATCGCCATCGAATTTGAGTGCACAAACACATCGAATCAACTTTAGTTTAATAACATCGTTTTTTTGTTACTAATCAGAACAATTTATATTTTCAAACTAAAGCAATCGAATTGTCATTAGAACCTTTGACCTCACACACGTTCTGCATGAGAATGATCGTGATCTGAATATTCTGGTGAATGCGTAATACCTGTTTTGCTTAGTGACACACAGTCTGCTCGTGCACACAATAATCTGATTCATTATTTTGCAATTTTGTATGTAATATATGGTAATATGGTAATAAAGGATGATTAAAACCGGTGTTAGATTTAAAAAAAGGCAGAGGTCAAATAATAACATTTTATTGTATGATAGCTAAATTATGTATGCTATAAAATAGTTAATTTAGGATTTTATAGTTTTTTGCCATTTATGCAAAAAGTAACATTGTTTTAAATGTGAAGTGGTTATTGATAACACACAAATGATATGTGCTAATTTATACAAAACTAAAATGTATGTGATTCTAGATGTTTACTAGGTAAAAGATAGGAATTACTTACCAATATACAAATTAAAATAATGGTAAGAAGCAGATAAACGTTTATCAGCCAAATTCTAAAAATATAAGCTTAGCAGAAAAACTGTAAAGTAATGAGAAAAAGTATTTCTAGATTTGAAGAAAGTATTTGATCCACTGCCTCATTAGAGGATCATGGAAATAGGGGTCTTCATTTTAAATATTCATCTAGTTGGCTGTGAAATATAAAAAGAAAAAAATGGAGAAACAAAAGTCCATTCATTTTGATTATGTTTTCTGTTAAAATTTCATAGCCTGCTAGACAAATTTTTATAATGAACACCCCATATTAATAGAGAGTATAGAGACTAGCTTTTTCCTTGCCTGATGTGTGTTTTTGAGAGCTCATGTCTTGCCAATTTGTCCATTAACAATATACAGATAGAACAAGTAAGTTCATTCAGATACCTAGGGACTATCATTAATAATTAGCGCAACCCCAAGATCGAAATAAAAGCTCGAATTGAGCAGGTCAGAATATGAAGCAATTTTTTACAAGATCCAAACTGAGCCTAGAACTTGGAATGAGCATGATTAGATGTTATATATTTTCAATCTTGCTATATGGCAGTGAGGGGTGCACTCTCAATGCATCTACAGAGAATAAGAATATTGTGGGTGCAGAGTCACCAACTTGGAAGTCCTTGCGCAGATGAGGAAATCAAAAGAACTAATGCTGATTATTAAGGAGAAAAAGACATGATACATAGGCCACATAATGACAGGCGAAAGGTATGACCTCTTGAGACTGATCATCAAAGGAAAAATACTGGGAAAAAGATCAGTGGGAAGAAGACAATACTCCTGGCTGAAAGACTTAAGAAGATGGTTTGGATGTACCTCAATCGACATCTTCAGAGCCGCTACATCCAGAATAATCATTGCCAATTGGATTGCCAACCTCTGGCGGGAAACGGCAGGTTAAGAAGGAGATGTTTAATATTTCACAAACAAGTTGGTGTCAGTACTAATATTTAAAGATGCTCATAATATTACTAAAATAAGTGTGCCTAAAGGACTTTCTTAGATAGACTTAACAAATTTAGATAGTGGTAAATTTCAGGTAAAAATTGGGAAGACCTAAAAGAAACCCCTGCCAAAGCAAATCAATCATATTCTCAATAATAAGAACAAATTAACAACTGCAATGACTGGGGAGAGCACCTTCACCTCATTGGTCGTGACAAGTCATTAAATTGCATGGACGACCATGTCTATCATTTCGCTTTTTTGGAAACTTATTAGAATACCACCAGCAGCCCCAAGTAACTAATCTCCAATTCTTCAATACTTTTTTAATGTAATATAAATGAATATATCAGAGATAGGTTAGTGATTGAGTTAACCCAAGTATGTTCCTGAAAAGGCATACTCTATAATAAACCAGATACCTTACAAAGATCAAGATCAAGGACAAACAGGAATTATTGACCCCAATCCACATAATTAACCACAACAGGTGTACATATTGAAAACTGGCCAGATTTCATTATATAAGTGAGTAGGTAACCGTAATGTTACTTTTACCTCTAGCAGAAACAAGTAACCTGGCTCTAATATGGGTATGGGTTATAGTACCTATGTATTCTATTGGGATAATAAAAAAAACATATCAGGACATAAGGAAATTTTTTTTACTTACGTCTTGCCTCTTTATAGGATTTTTGTATTCATTTCATTGGCACATTGCACTTAAACGAAAGCAAAAAACCGGTACAGAAGGAAGTACCTTGTGAATTCGAGCGGAAATTTTTTTTAAAGAGCGTTTCACCGGTGAAAGTTTCCTACAGTTAGATTAAAACCATAGAAGATACTTTCAATCGTTGAACCAGAATAAAGAAATATTAGAACTGGAACAATAGCCAACTCTGCCAATTTGTGATGTAAATAAAAAATAAAACCAATAAAATTTAGGACAATCTGTTACAACTTACGTCCTCATCATTCATTCGTCCATCTTTTTAGTCCTCAATTTGGTCCTCAATTCTCATTCGCCAATGATTTATCATGCGATATCCTACCGTCCACCACGTTAGACGACTGTCATCGATAACTGGGCACTTATTCTATAGAAAGGTGTGAAAGTGAAAATGAAAATCTCTGACCTGGAAATGGTCAATAAATTTTTTTGACCAATCAAGGTTGTCAAATTTTTATTTTCACTTTCATAACTTGCTACAGATAGGAAAGAGTGAACGTGAAAGTGAGAATTGCTGGCAATGCTGGCCAATGGAATTTGTCAACAGAATTTTTTGCCCAATCAAGGTTGTCAAAAATTAAGTTCGGTAATTACATCCCGAGCGCTCGGGATATCAATCTATCTCATTCTAGCTTGTTAAGATTTTGGGAGATGGTCTGTGTCCGGAACGCTCGGATGAAATTACCGAACTCGACTAAAATTCTCACTGTCACTTTCAGTCTTTCCTATAGAATAAGCGTCCAGAAAACAGAAACAGTGATTTTTCACTGGTGAGTGTGAAGTGGTGATTTTTTTTACTTAGGGATGGTCAAAATGGAAAACTTTAAAGTCGAGAAAGTTTTCAATAATGGATTGTTTTATCAAAGACAAATGATGAGAAATGACCCCATTGCTCGCAGAATGACGCGAAAACTGCAGGTAGCCAATCAAAACAAATCTCTTTTTCTGCTACCAATCAGGGGTTAGCCGGCTACGTCATCTGTCATAGCTACGTCAACACGCGAATGTCTCACGACTCTTGTCATCTGCCACTGGTAACATTAGCAGAGTTCAGTAATTCCATCCGAGCAGTCCGGACACAGACCATCTCCCAAAATCTTAACAAGCTAGAGTGAGATAGACTGATATCCCGAGCGCTCGGGATGTAGTTACCGAACTCAACTGTTAAAGGAAATGTCAAAATGGTTGTCGCCTGTCATCAGGTGGCGTTTTCATTAATTACGTATTTTTCATTTTAAGATTTTCGAAAGCATTTTGTTTGAGTTTTTGCATTCGGTGTCGGAAAGCGTTTCTTAATGTAATGAAAAGTTTGTTTTAAAGTTTAGGACTTTTTTTAACAATCATCAAGCCATCCACAACAATGAGTGCCCCCGCACTGTTCGCGTGTTCCCGTTGCTTTGCTCGCTTCCCTTTCGAGGAATTGTCGGCAGGACAACAGCTTTGCAAAGTGAGTCCTTTTCTTGGCAATTTTTCCAATATTTTGATGTAGTTACTAATTATTGAAATATTAATAGAGTGTACTTTGGTATTCTATTGTCGTATACGTTGTGTATCTATCAAATCTAGAGTAAATAGCCAATTTAAAAGTTTTGCACTAAGCCCAAGGTGTCTTAGTTTACCCTTGACGATTGAAATAGTTAATATTGTTCAGGCATTTTGGTTTATAACTGTTGTAACCTTGTACATAGTGAAAAGAATCAATTTATTAACATTGGATTTAAAATAATACTTTATGCTTGCCGCTGTTTCATCAATATTAAGACCTGTAAAACCCATGAATAAACATGTAATTTACAGCAATGTTATTGCTTTATATAGGTCTTATCATCTCATCACATCATGTCATTTATTAAATTGTAAATTTTAGCCAAATCCCACACCTATTGGTACTCCCATAAAATATTGAAGAATGTAGTCTATATGTCATCTAGAAATGATTGCTTATCAATTTCCTTGTCTAAAAACTAAATATTTCATCAAAAAATATTTTTTTTTGGAAACGTAGGAACAAACAAATTTTCTTCCATAATAAACTGAACAGGATTTATTATTTATTTCATTACAATAACTGAAAATATTGAGTGTCAATTCAAAAATTTAGAATTTGTTTCTCTATACAAGTTTTAGTAAAAATGTCACTGCTGCCTCTATTAGGGTTGCCACCTGTCCTGCTTTTGCTAGGATTTCTTGCTTTTTGACTTAACTGTCGTGTGTGTGTGTGAGTGGGAAGTCATTTGTCCCTCTTTTGTGTTTTTTTTTTATAAAATTGCTTAAAATGTATATGGAAAAGAAAAACAAATAGCTTCAAAAAAATTTTGATGTCCTGCATTGATTCTAACTTTGCAATTCCTTTCCTTTGATTCTCTCTATTTATTAATACCATATGTATATTTTTATTGTTTGCCCTCCACCTAAGGTAACTCAAGTCATCTTATCAACATCGAACTAAACCTTAAGTGAACTCAACCTGAGAGTTTATAAATCCAACATTAATGTTGCCTGAATACATCCATTGAATCATAACACAACATAGTTGTTTTAATGTCATATTAAAATTTAACATGTCAAGAGACTTTTATTATAATATAAAATGAAGAAAGTGGTGCTAATCTGAAATTTTGTGCTCAAATAATGATTATTAGTCAAGTCCTACTAATTTCTCGTTGCTAGGAGAGGCCACTTTTTTAACTGTCAAACAAAACTTTGAAAAGCATCAACATTAAAAACAATTGATTTATATGTAGAGAGATAGGTGCTTGAAAATTTGGAGATGTGTAATTGGTTTCTTTTGAAGAGATTAATCTTATAAGACAAGATTAATCTTATTCACTAAGCATACACATTTGTACCATCTGACTATTTCTAGTTACAGCTATGATATATAATAGTGCCTAAACAACATTGACTATTTTCTTTTTGAATAAAAATATATACCAAACACCATTTCACTTTGTTTCTCCTTTCTTAAACAGGAATGCCGCGGTGCATTTCCAGTCGTTAAATGCACGTATTGTCGTTCGGAATTTCAACAAACCTCTAAAGGTAACACTAGTACAATTTGCAAAAAGTGCGAACAGAATGTGAAAGCTTATGGAAAACCGACTGCTTGCGAATACTGCAACATTATAGCAGCGTTTATTGGAAATAAATGCCAAAGATGCACCAACTCCGAAATAAAATACGGCCCCCCGGTAAATTGCGAGCAATGTAAACAAAAGTGTGCATTCGATAGGCAAGATGATGATAAAAAGGTAAATTGGACACACGAATATACACTTCTGTGAAGGCGAAGATTCTATTGGTTTTAGGTTGATGGAAAGCTATTGTGTTGGCTCTGTACTCTATCGTTTAAGCGAGCTCTAGCTAAGACTAAACAGGGAGATGCGGAGAGGAGAGCCCATCTCAAAATATCCGCTATGCACAAAAAGCACAAGGAAGGAAAGTGAGTTACCACCCTGATTTTTTTGTATAGAAAAAATCAGGTTCTTTTTCAGAATACTCATTATTATTTGATTTTTGTTTGTATTTATTTAATTCTTTATTGTATAACTGGACATCAAAGAGCATCTTATTAAATAATATCTGCTGCTGTTTTTTCTTAACTTTTTGAAGTAATTTACTAGAATTATAGATAATACTTTTTTATGGGATGTCCACTGTCCAACAAAGCAGAGAAGACCATTATAAAGAATGGCCAACTCCTCTCAATTTCCAAATAACAGACACAAGTCTGTTATTTTTCTAATGTTAAAATTACCAGTTTTACTTGGTTTATTTGATTGTTTGCATCAAGCCTTAAAAGGCTTTTTTACTGTACCTTATCTGATTCGTTAGATAGTAGTTAAGTAAGATTAGTTACTAGTGAAGCGCTTCAAAACCCAAAAAGTTACAAATAAATGCTCAGTCACAGTCGGGCAATATGGAACAAAAATAGCGCCCTCATAGTAGGTACTTTCAACAAACTTGCATTGAAGTGTTGTCTTGGCCTCTAAAGTCTCCACACTTATATCCAATTGAGCATGAGGCAGAAGCATCATGCAATCAAATACTTCAGGAAGTTATTGGTCATTTGATAAAACAGTTTTGAATGTGTTCTGCATCTACAATGTTACTAGTGACCCTTCTTATTGCATAGCAAGTTTTTTGTGTACCACAATAGGTTTCAAATGGGAAAAAAGCTGCTACATTCTGCCACTTTTAGTACCAGTTTTGTTGTCTATGTCAGCTTGTGAGTGTTTTGCAAACAATAAGCCACAGATCTGCGATAGGGTTTGTTAAGTAACTAGAGACACTACCTATAGTTAACACAAGGTGGGAGATAAATGAGGACATAAGGTATTAGAATGTGGTAAATATCATGTATTTGCGTTACTATAAGTTCTATGTGTCAGTGAGATTTCTGCCAATATATGTGTTCCATTAAATCTTTGAAATGGCATCTGTGACCTTGGTCAGTCCGATTGAAAACTTAAAATGAAAAACAAATTCATTGAGCACAACACTTCTGGACTTACGCCCTGTACTAAAGACTACTACCTGTATTCCTTAAATGGCCAAATTGTCATATAGTTTTTTAATAGGTTTAAGCAATAGGGCTAAACGGTACCGCAACATAATTGTTATTATACCCATAAGGACTAGTTATTATTAAGCTTACTGGAGAGACTCATCATAGATGTCGCTGCAATCGGTGTTGAAAGGAAATATTTATAACATAATAATGGCAATGAAAAAAAGATGGAAATAAGCCGGAGCTCTACTTCATTGGCCGTGATTGGTCAGCACCCCTCAAGATGCTCTCGGTTTACTGAGAATGATTTGTTCTAATCAAGCATTTATAAGCATGGAGATTGATAGTCGATGAATATAAACTCAACACTCGCGAAATCACACAAAAACTGAGTATTTAAGTATTTTAGTGTTACTTGTTAAAAGGGTTACTTATAATTTATGACAAAATTCATCATCACATTAGTTCATTAAAGCCAGTAGCAGACGATACAATTTATCCCAGCAATCAAATCGCGGCAATTTTTCGACCTTGATTGCACCGGCACCACACGAAGCACACGATGCAACTTAATTCTGAGGATACATATGGTTTTATGTCTACCAACTGTAAGAAAATATATCTTAACGCAGGGATAATTGTTTCTTTTAATATGGGAAATCTGCCATTTACTTTCTTTGACTTCAAAATAGGAATTATGAAACAAGAAGTAAGGTTACGTTTTTTTTTGTTTGCTGCAATTGATTATAGTTTTTTGTAAAACTGTGAAAAACGTGCTTTTCAAAACCTTTATATGTCAATTATAAGTATAGATGATATATGTGAAATTGTCAATTTAAATGTTAAAAACTTAACAATGCAGCAAACTAGATTACAAAAAAATCCCCATAGAAAGTTACTAGATCCCCGCAATTTATTGCATGAAAATAGAGGAGGTTCTAATTTGATTCGAAAAAATTCTCGCAACTTATTGCATCGTGTGATCATCAGAATATCGTGCAATTTCTTGCCGCAATTAAATCCCGGCAACCAAATTGCATCGTCTGCCACTGGCTTAAGAAGCGTCATCTAGAAAACTATGAATTTTTACAGAAAAGGATGACAATCAAAGTAAATGTACCAATGCGTAAGTTCCGCCGACGGCAGCAGCTGAGAAGTTTAGTCAGCGAACCCTGAAATTGGCCAATCAGGTGCCGATGTTCAGCGTTCGCTGACTAAACTTCTCAGCTGCTGCCGTCGGCGGAACTTACGCATTGACATAAGGGATATGGACAGAGGACAGAGCAAACAAATGTTGATATTTCTTTCAAAACGGTCCCGTTGTTTAGCCGTAAGTTCGCTATTTTTTTAAGGTGTCAGTGACGTGATTTGATTATCACAGCACATCAATTGGCGAATCGCGATTTCAAATTATTTAACATAAGATGTCAGGTGACGTCCCTTCCGGGGAGTATTGTCACCTTTTTTGCTGCTAAAAAGGGGGGGCCAAAACTGTAAAACAGGAAGGTCTTTCCAGATGTAACATACTAGCTCGTGGAAACGTACTATCGTTCCTTGATCCTTTTCTTTTGACATTTCACAGCCAACTAGATGACGTTTTCAAATGAACACCCCCTACTATATATTTTAAGAAAATTCGTAGATTTAGTTTAAAAATTGTTTTCGCTTGTTTTCAGGATGCGGAGCCACAACAAGCGCCCCAACAGGCCCGACGTCACGAAGATGCCTGTCCCGGACGAACAACCCCCAAATAAGATTGCAAGAAATGCCGCCCCCGGTCCCAGGGGAGAGCTGGATCCAAACAGTTCCGACCACGTTGTCGCTATGACTCAGCTTAAAGAACAGATTGCTAGTCTCAAGAAACAAATGACGCAAAAAGACGCTCAGTTGCTGACTAAGGATAAGACGGTAAATATTCATCATCAGAGACTTTGTATTCTTCTTCATCAGCCTTCTCTCATCCACTCCTGGATATAGGCTTCTCCATATATCTTCCATGTTTGACGATCTTGGGCTTTGTGATACCAGTCTCGGCCAACGGCTGCTCTAATATGCTCTAGCCATCTTCTCTGTGGTCGCCCTCTGTTCCTTTTAGTTGCTCTTGGTCGCCAGTGGGTAACTCTGGTTGTCACTGCTCTGTCTTGCGACATGTCCCACCCAGCTCCATTTAAGTCGTGCCACCCGTTCTGCCACATTCGTAATCTTAGTTCTACCTCGAATCTCCTCGTTTCTTAATTTGTCTCTCAATGAAATCCCGAGCATTGTGCGTTCCATGGCTTTTTGTGTTGTTCTTAATCTTTTTACACTCTTTTTTTGTTAAGCTCATGATTTCTAGGCCATATGTAGGACCACTGGTAGGACGCATGAGTCGTAAGCTTTTTTTCTTTAGGTTTATAGGTTTATTGTTCCCAAAGATGTATCGTAGTTTACCAAACGCTGCCCATGTGAGTCCTAGACGTCTGGTGATTTCTGCTGTTTGATTTGGTTTTCCCAGCATGATCGTACCGACTTTGTGTTACTAGACGCCAATATGGCGATACAATTTGTTGCCAAAACATATAAGAGTGGACATTTTTTGAGTTACCGTTTTTGGCCGCGAAGAAATTTTTATGTTACGTTATTGATCGTACAAACATGGCGCACTTTCGGCCAAAAAACGAGATTAATTTTAGAAAAATGTCGGTAATTGTTTGCTTCTTCCAGTCACCTCTATGGTAATACCTGTTTTACCTACCTACCAGCTAGTATATTACTTGCATCTGAAGAGACCCTGCTGTTTTACAGTTTTGGCCCCACTTTTTAGACGTGGGTAACTTAAAAATGGCGGTGAAAACTGGCACGCTCTTTCCTGTTTTCATATCTCATAGCTTCGCCAGCTTGGCAGGTTTGGCATGACATATCTTGCTCGGCTTGTTCTTCCAGCATCGACTGCAGTGTTCGCGCAGGGCTGTTTTCAATCGCTGGCTGCTTTCGTTAAGCAGCATGTGATTGTCCTCTGACGGGTCACTGCGCGCAGTCGTCTCTATTCCTGAACGAGCTCCCGTATATGTTCGGAGGTTTCTCCATATTAACCACGTGGTTTTTGCACCTCGCGCTCAATTGTGGATAACCTTAGAACCTGCAGCACGTTCTCCTCGAACGCCTACACGGCACCCACCAGCTGGGCCACATCAGCAATAATCGGGACGGTCGCAAGTGCGTTAAAATGCTCTTGAAACCGTTTCCAATTAGTGTGCTTAGAGCGAGTCGTTTTGACTTCGTACGTACTTTCATTCACCGTTATCAACTTCGGCCAGAAGCGGACGTTTCTCAACACCGCGACGTAAAGTACGTCCGGTCTCCCGCTCCCGTAGGCATGTCGGTTCCTCGGGCCCCATTACCACTGCCCCGGCAGAGGTCGTCATTTCCAATAACCTGTAAGTGTAAGTGGTGCTTGCAATTGAGGTTGCCAACCAGCACTAGTGCTTGTTGGCCACCCAGGAGTATGTCGAAATCTTCCTGCTGCAGTTCGTCCTGTGGACGCTTGTATGCCGACGTGACCCTCATCGTACTAAAGCTGGTGCCCATGACGACGGAAATTGCATCAATCTCCGTGTCCTGGACCCCCAGGCAATGGTGTACGATGTCGTCTCTCACCAGAATGACCACCCCGCCATTATTGAGGTTTCTTTTGACGTAGCGGTACCCTCGGAAGTTTACACGAAGGCGGCTGCCAATCTTGGTTTCCTGAAGAGCCAGAACTTCCTGGCGCGCAGCCCGTTAACGTTCCAGGACATAATGGTGAGCGACTCTGGATGTCTAGCAGCCATCACCGGAGCGGAGTGCCTCGCGAATCCATTCTCCCAAGCAGTATTCCAGCTTGGCTTCGATGGCCTTAAATGGGCCATCGTCCTTCTGAGGACTTTTGCCCTTTGCCACCTTCGGGTTTACGCCCGGCGTTTTACTCTCCAGCTTCTTCCCCTGCTTGGGATTTTTGGCTTTCGCTTGCGCGCCTTTTAGGGCTTTGGGGCAGCCCAGCCAGTTGGCGGGATGGCCTTCTGGCCCACAAAGTACGCACTTCGCGAGCGTGCCATCGCGATGGCATTTGGACTGCCCATGGCGATTTCGCTGGCAGCGGTAACATTGGGTGGGCAATGGTTTTTTTCTTCTGTTGTTCAACTTTAACAGAAAGACCATGCAAGAAGTTTTTCCACATTAAAAATTGTGGTATCTGAGCTCTTGCCCAAAACTAGGACCAGTTGTGCCTTGGTCTTCCTGTTATGCATTCTGAAGAGGTCTGCTGTTACAGTTTTTCTAAAAAAGTTTACAGCTCTGAGGTCCTCGTCGTCAGGCAGGCCTCTGATGACTGCATAAGTACATTTGTTCTCCGGCAGAGATTTGGTATCATGAACTCTAACGTGACATTTTAACCTCTAGGGCATGTCCCGAGAGCGGTTTCATGTATTTTTAAAGTTTTTAATTGTGTTTATGTTTCAATGAGGTCTCCAATGGAGGCTCCTTCGTTGGTAATTTTCTTTTAACAATTTTTAGGGCAGTGATACTAGCATACATTCAAAACCGTGCACATGGCAAAAACCCTTCTTCATAATTATTTTTTCATATTTAATGGCAAAAGTGATTAGACACGCCCACCTTCTTGGATCCATCTTACCTCAGATATTGCAGTTTCTCATAAAATTATGTCCAAAGCCCAAATAGACGAAACCTAATAAATAAATAAATCTTTACTTCAAATAAATGTCGATGTGGATATTCGCAAGATTTTCATATCTCAATTATATGGCCGCACTGTTTACTAATTGAACTAACCTGAACTGACCTAAACTAACCTAAATCATCTCTCTTTGTTGCAGATAACCGAGTTAAAAGCGAAACACTTCACGACTGAGTCGGAATTCCGGAACAAGATGAAAACAAGTCAAAAAGAACACGATGATAAAGTCGACACGTTGAACAAGCGGATATCAGGCCTGTTGAAGCAAGTGGCTAGCCTCTCGAAGAACACGAAAAAGGCCTCCAAAACGGAGCAGTTGGCTGCTTCTGGTAACTCCGACGCCAACAATAGCAGCGGAACGGATAGTCCCAGCATTCAATAGATACTCGTTTAGGTCGCAGGGTAAGAAAGACGACGCTTTATTTTACCATTTTTAAACCATTTTTTTTTGTTGTCTTGATTAGCGATTTGTCTTTATTCCGATTCACATAATATGTATATACAGTTATGCGAAACATCTTGGACTTCGATTGTCTTTATTGGGTTTTTTACACGACGTTTCGAGCAGAGCACCTGCTCGAAACGTCATGTAAAAAACTCAATAAAGACAATGGAAGTCCAAGATATTTCGCTTGATAGTACATCATTGTCTACCACCTTTAAACAAATGTATATACAGTTTCAAGTATTTAGGTTCTCTCATAATCGTCAACAGGGAGTGACAAGACCGGTGAGTGTGAGTGGTTAAAAAAAATATTTCTTTAACACTCACTCTCTGCGCCTGGTCAAGTGACTGGTTGATGAGAATAAAATAACGAAACCATGTGCATTGTTTTATTACCATCAATACGTTTTTCGACGTATTAGAATGAATTGCTGTACCCACTTTTTTATGTTTTAAATTTAACGAAGTAAACCTGTTGGGAGGATTGCAACGTAGTTGCTTTTGTGGGAGTGTCTAGTTTATTTAAGTAAATTATTTTTGTAAACTAGTTTAATGAAAATAAACAACAGTTCAAATATGAGTAATATATTACTTCCTGCACCGTTTTCCGATCTTAGGTACAGGAATATCAGCTATTTGAAGGGGTACCAGGAGCAGTGTTTAAATAACCAAAACTGTCATGCTTAACATTGAAAAACAGTCACTACGTATATACAAATTAATTAGACTATCCAAAGCTATAACAATAATTCATAAAAAAATGTCATACATCAGTTTAACATCAAGTGGTAACGATTGATCTTAACAATCTAATAAATACAATAAAAGAGTTTGTTCAAGTAGAAATGGCAGTTGCATTGACTTGACAAAGCCCAGATTTAGACGTGCAGTTTCATAAACATTTTAAAACCAAGTGCCTCACTTATTACTTCAAAAGTTATGGGTGTTCAGTGAAGGCACCGCTTTAAAGTTCTGGATCTCTTGGTGAATGTAAAGCTTATGGCAGGAATCTTTCAATACTTGATGTCAATACGGCCTTACATCGCGTTGCAAGTCCCAACTGCCTTTCAATACTTGAAGGTGACGTTAAAATTACTGACCAATAATATCTAGTGGTCACTTTTTTTTTTAAATCAATCACGTTTTTCTGGAAGACATTGTTTCACTTTAAAGCCCCAATAGTGCTGCAGTATTTTGGTCCAATTTATAATGTAAACGACTACAAACTAAGGCGAGAGCAGAAAACAATTATATACTATAGAAAGCTTGTGTCAATAGCTCTGTAAAATATCCCTATAACTTGTAAGGCAGGTCTGAGGCAGCTCAAATCTGTACTGTTATTTAACGCTTATAAGTAGGTGGATAAAAGCTCTATAAATGCGCTCTAAACAAATATTGTATCCCACCAAATTTAAGCTTATCCTAAAGTCTATCTAATCCCGAATAAAACATTAGTAATATTATAATGAATGATAAAGTGTCACTCAATAATCGTGGCTTTGTAAACTACTTGTGGATGTAAAATATCCTCTTTACTTTGGATTAATCGCAGCTCCATATTTCTGGCATTTGCTTCCTTTTCTATTAGCAAAATCATTGAATTATGTCATAGAAGAATTATAATATAGAATTAGGTAGTTACTATATTTAGATAAAAATAGTCTCTAAATAAGAGAACTCAATGATAATAAAAGTGCTCACCTCTAGCGAACTCGTAAGTCCGTTTCAAAACTGCTTGTAAAGCTGCCACAGTGTTCTCAATAGACTGCTTTAAATCGAACCCCGTTTGTTCCATGAAACATAATATAAGGGCGCTGAATAGATCACCTGACCCAGTAAAGACTGCTGGAATCTTTGGAACTTGCATTCTCAGCTTGATAGGATTTCCTGAAGTTCGATCAATCAATAAAATATGCTTCAAGGTTTTTAAAATAAGCAAAGATAGTGAGTAAAAACTACTTTTACGCACTACATCTGCAGCAGAAAAGCGAAACTTCTGCTCCTAATATGTACTACAACTTAATTTACCTTTCCTAGAACTGGCAAACACGAGCAGTTCATTCTGAATCGCGGGAAGCTCCGCCGAAGAAACACAAACAGTTTCAATTCCTTTCGCATGCAAAATGTCTATAGCTTTCCAAACGTCTTTCTCGTCCTCTATCTGAGTATCAGTTAGAAGCTGAGTTTCGAATAAATTTGGAACCAAGACTGTTGCTATAGACAGAATTGTCTCTTTGTAAATAGGTAACAGTTCCTTAGGAACGTACATATGGCCATTATCGCCCATTACAGGATCGCATACTGAAAAATTTAAAAAAGTTGTCACTACCTTTCCAAAAATCTACTAATATGTATAAGAAAAAATGTTTAATAGTACTCTAATTTTGCTAAGCTTAGCCGCCAGGTGGTATCAATCACCTACATAAAGTATTTAATTTGTCTCTATTGTTGGTTGTGTTAACAAAAAGATTACTCATAAATTATAATAGAAAATGTTGTACCTGTACCTACATCTAATATGATTTACACAAGGAATTAGTTAAATAAACAAGTATTTGCTATTTAGGTTTCTTATATAACCTAGTTTAAGCTGCAGGTGGAGTTAATTTTAAGTTCTTTGACAGATAAACAATAATGTAAAACATACAACTACAACTTACCGTACACAAGATTAGGATTGACACTCTTAAGGTGTTTGTACAACTCAACTATTTCTTTCAAAAATCCTGGTGAACCAATGTAGCCAGTGAGCAAATGCGAGTAATGATCAATGTTGTTGTTTTTCAGTCCAGCAATAAGATCTCTGAGCTCATTTTCGGTGATAACTTGGCCTTCCACACTTTTGTATCCTGTATGGTTTGAAAATTGTACAGAGTTTATGTAATCTACGTCATATCCTAAAAGCTACAAAACATACAACAATGGGTTGTTGTATTGTCCAATCTACGCAAGGGAGTAAGAGTAAGTCTTAAAACTTTACATGAAGGTAGAATTACTTTACATTCTTTTTTTTTTAAGAATTATTGTTAACTCCTTTTTAACTAAATATAAGTTATTTACCTGCATAGGAAATACAGCGCTCTTATTTCCTACATATCCAGATACCACGTGACTTTGAACTGATAAAATTCTTGGCTCCATAGTGGTTTTACCTAAATTGAGTTATTATTGGTAATCTCCATCATCATGTTAAACAGTTTTTAAGTTTTTGTTTTTTATGTTGAGCCTGCCTATCTAATATTTCTTACCTACACTTTATTAGTTTTTTTCTTTACTTTATTTGTCAAAAATACTTAACTGGTGGTATGCAAACTTAATGTAGTATAAATATATGTAATTAATTTTTTCAACTACTAGCCTTAATAGGGACCGTTAAAGGCCAGCAAAATGACTGTAAAGTAGGTTTTCTTGTTTTGCTTATAAAACAATTGAACATAAGCGGTGTATAATGACAACGTTATGGCCGATTATTTACCGGTAAATAAAGCTGTCAGTTGTCAGGAGCATTAGGCGCCGTGATATCGTCATAAATACCATTTTGTTTATCGGTTTTTTATCGGTTTCCACGGTAACAAAGCCTCCATATAGATTGAAGACGCGCCTGTTCTTAGTAATAAAATATGGGGTACGCTATCTTACTAATTTAGGCAATTTTCTGTTGTAGATTTATTGAGTCTAGTAGTGGAAAAAATTGTATATACACCGCGGTTATGAACTACTTATGACCCTCACCTCTCTTAGATCCCTCAGCGCTACGCGCTTCGGGATTTAAACTTGACGTTCAGGTCAAAATAATGTACTTCACAACCTTGGTTTATAATATACTATTATTGTATAAAACACCTTTCCTTGCTTGAGCTTACCTAACATAAAGTTCTAAAAATTGCTTTACCATTTGTTTAACTTTCTTATGTTACTACTGTATTTCAGCCTTTACTTGTGTTATCAAAGCTGAAAAAATGTGTTTGCTCTTGATTTATGTTTCACAACACCTGATTGGGCAATTTTTTTGGCTGCAAAATACCAATCCGAAAACATCCAAATATACCTCCTCTGGCCTTAATTTCATAATTAAAAACAATGTTCTTGACATGACATATCTTTTCACAAATAGGAAAAAAACAGTCCTTCATTTCATGTTGAAAGATTAGATTACAAAAGCATGATTAATATCTAAAACATCTAAATTGATATCAGTAGGGGTTTTGGCATTTCTATTACAATCTATGTACTAGCAAAGACGATACATACACACATGGTCTTGGTCTTTGCAATCTGCATTTTTATTTTTCCTAATATCACAAAGCCAGGGAGTTCAAAGAAGCAAGGAGGATGTCCTTGATGAGAATGTATTACCTACCAGAATAGCACTGTAGCACTGTCAACAAGCATGCACAACAAGATATATGACAATATAAGATTGTGTAAGAAGTGGGTACATCATAGACTATTTAATTGGTCGTCTAATCTCATCATTATCTACACTTTGGGGATAAGCAATCTTTTAAACATTATTAAATTTTGTTGCCTAAACAACCACTTACCTAAAATGTACGTAATTAAGGGGGTACTATTTCCAGTTTCCAATGGAATGTGTATTATTATGGTTTCCTTTTCTTAGCAATGCGGAAAAAATATGTTACCTTTTGGAAACCACTGATTTTTTTTATTATTGGTTTTTATTGAAACTTGCCACTTCTAAGATCTTGTTTATTATGTTCTATCCTCATTTCCATATTTACCATTTTCCCCTCGACCCTTGGCCCTTGACTTTTCTACTTCTGAAATTCTCCAATTTTCCTCTCCCTACCCCCCTTTCACAATTTTTTGACCCATTTGTCACTTTGACTGAGGCTTAGAAAAGGTAAACCAGAGGAAGTAGAATACGACACCGGCTTCTGTTACCAGTTTGCTACAATCTGTCAATTGTGAAAATGCCAGTGACGTAGCATTGGTAATGTAGCACATAAGAAAATATTTTATTAAAAATAATAATGGAACTAAATTACTATTTGTAACATTAGTAATATTATTAGCAAACATCGACTTACTATTAAATAAATAAAAATAAATACCTGGGATTACATCTCATGCGCCACTGGAAAAACTGCTCAAAAATTTAAATAAAAAAACTGTCTACAAGTTACAGGATTAGAAAATTATTTCCCAAAATAGCATTAATGACTTCACTGCGGTATATACTAAATCATATTTCGAAGATTCGGATGTAAAATAACTGGTTTTAGAGTTATTTGAAATAATTTAATTGTTGCTAAAAAACGCCATTATCTGTTTACCTGTGAAACGTAACTCCAGGCTCCTTTCTATAGCCGCTGCTTTTACAACCGCAATCTGCAAATCCCACCATTGTAAACAACACAATTATTTGTAATATTAAAGTCTTGCAAAATGCAATTTTTGCAGAAAACCACATAGCCAACGAAATGTTTGGTTTTCGCCTTAGACGCCTTAGACGTCTCATCATTTTTGGTAACAGCTGTCAATATAGCGGAGAATTGCGCGCGTGGATTCCATTAGTTTACATATTCTGAGGACTGAGGCATTGGATGATTGGTGTAGATGTAGAACGTATTAAGAATATTCCCATCTTTTATTATCTCAATACAAATTGAAGGATAACACTACTCTCAGAGAGCTTTAGAGCACTAAAAAACTGTAGTAGTAATCACTTGTCAGCTGTCAGATCAATATCTTAACCCGAGTAGGTTCCGAAAGTCTCAATGCCCGGATTTATAAACATGAGTGCTTATAGGTATTGTCACGCCGTGTCCCCCCCCCCCCCCCCTCCCGGTTAATGATAATCCGTAATCCGATTAATCGGTGGTTGCGTGGGGGCGGCTGTGGTTGCGGCTGCTTCCGTGTTGCCACCGTGTCTGCGGAGGAGATTCGACTACGTGGATGTTCTAAGTCCAACGTGTCTTCGTGTGTCAAATCTTTTTTACCACGCTGCAAGGGGGACCCAACTCTTGGAAAGGATCTATTGTCCCTTAGGTCGCTAATTTAAATAATATAAAATTTAATAATTTGGGGATGCCAGCAAGGTTTTATTGTTTAACACAAACCTGCAATAAATGCCAAAAAAAACAACTATTGAATAGTAGTTAAGGAAGAAAAAAAATAAAAAAGACAATTCTTAGTTTTCTCAAGAATCTGAAATAAAATAGCGGCGGACGTGAACTTTTCGCGATAAGCTCAGTGGTCCCCAGAAACGTGTTTGACGGGTACACGATTTCTTACTAAGGGCGACTTTTACAAGTTCAAGTAAAACTTCAGATTGAAGATAAAACACCAGATTTGATGTACATTGCATTGTTTACCTGATAGATAAACAATGCAATTTAGGTTATATCTGGAAGTTTTATCTTTAATCTGAAGTTTTACTTGAACTTGTAAAAGTCACCCTTCATTGGAAAAACTACAGCAAAGAAAACTAAACTTACGACGCAGTGTAGAAGAGAACAGAATTCTGCCAGTAGCTGGAATCCTCGATATTATGGTGAGCAAAACACTACTATAATATACTAAATGATTCAACTTCTACAACTACTCTACAAACACTTAATTGCCGGTAGTCTGCTGCGTCTGCAAAGTATCCGCTATCTGCAAGAAAATGGCCTATTCAGGAAAAGGGCAGAGGTGGGTTGACACTATGTGGCACAACCGAAAAAACACTCCACGAAACTTTTCGTAGGCGGGCAATGAGCGGTGTAAATGTTTTGGCACTAATTAAAGATAAAATTAATTAGCGCGGCGGACTTAAAACGGGATTCATAAAGGGGAAAAAATTACGAATTGGCGATAATCAGAACGGCGGAGCCAAGGACTGACTTTTCTCGCGGTAAAATTCGGACTTTCCCGTCGTCCCGGTTAGGTAATCACTCTCTCGAGTTCAAAAACCGTCTTTTTCCTTCGAGTGTCGAAGATCTTCTATCTTTCGCCACCCCCTCGGTACTTCTCATCCCCGAAAGGGTACTGCCGAAAAAATCGATACCACCCTGACCAGTGGCGATTATATGGCGCTTCGGACAGCGCGGGCATAAATTTAAAAATTGAGCTTTTCTGAAAAATGTGCTAGTAGAAGAAAATTGAAAATGTGTTCATTAAATAGAATAAATTATGCTCTTTAAAATGACACCTCACATGACATAGTTTAATTGACAATTAAAGCTTTTTATTTAAATTGACAGTTAATTTCCTGGCCCAGTCAATTAAGGCATAAATTGCTCGAATCTAGATTCAAAATATAAGAAATTAATAGCTCTATCTGATGAGATAATAAGATTTTAATTTCAATTAACGATATTCGCAAAATCGCTTTAATTACTAAACTATTGTTCGGGTCACGTACAGGTCTGAAATTCTTTCAAGGGCCATAAACCATTAAAAGGGCGCCTTTGCCGGGTAAAGAAGAAGGGCAATTGTAGGGTATCATGTTTTATGGCCGGAATTCCCAAGAAATTGTGAAAGTGCCTGTCCAACACTAACAAAAGAAATGCTCTTGACGAAAATAAAAGTTATTGCAAACATATGTGCATTTAGGGCCTCATGGGTCTGGTTTATTTAGAAAACCGAAAAATAGAAAAAACTTCCATAAGATTAAAGCTTAAAAGCTTCGAAAAATGGCTTACAGGGTTGCCATGCTTCCACACATAAACTCATATGCAAACAGAGAGGTCAGTTTGCATAACAGTATACCTATATTACTATATACTATATATACACATAGTCATCGAAAGAAACGCAGAAAATAGATTCTTTTCAACTTGTGTGAGTTATTTCTGCCTAGAGTTTTAGTAAAAAATAAAATAGGAAAAAAGAAAACATCGCTGACTACGTGTTTTTTTTCCAAAAGCGAAAACTCCAAAGTTATTTTTTGTTCCCACGATCAGAATACCCAAAATTTTTAATACCAATAACCAAAGTACGGGGTGTTCATTATAAAATTTCATTTAGCCACCTATGAAAGGCATTCGTTATTGTCGCGCAGTGTCCCTCCCGCTAATGATAATTGTAATAATCGGTGGTTGCGTGGGGGCGGCGGTGCTTGCGGCTGCTGCCGTCTCTTTTACCACGCTGCAAGGGAGACCCAACTCTTGGAAAGGATCTATTTATTTTGTTGCCCGTTAGGTCGCTGATTATGAGGGCAAAAGGCCGATAATTAATCCGTGGCGTTTCTTCTTTGTAGCGGAAAAACACTTCAATAGTATTGCCAAACGGATATAATTAATAAATGCTAATTTAAATGAAACAGAGCTAATATTTTGGGAATTCCAGCAAGGTTTTATTGTTTAAGATAAAAACCTGCAAAACGCCCTAAAAAAACTAATCGAATAGTAATTAATTAAGAAGAAAAACAATTTTTCGTTTTCTCAGGAATCTGAAATAAAATAGCGGTGGACGTGAACTTTTGGGGATAAGCTCAGTGGTCCCCAGAAACGTGTTTGACGGGTACACGATCTTTTTACTAAAATTGAGAAAAACGACAATAAAGGAAACTAAACTAACGACGCAGTGTAGAAGAGAAAAGAAAATAATTCTGCCAGGTCGCTGGGATCCTCGATATTATGGTGAGCAAAACACTACTATAATATACTAAACGTTTCAACTTCTACAACTACTTTACAAATACTTAATTTTCAATAGTCTCCGGCGTCTACAAAGTATCCGCTATCTGCAAGAAAATGGCCTATTCAGGAAAAGGGCAGAGGTGGGTTGACACAATATGGCACAACCAAAAGAACACTCTACGAAACTTTTCGTGGGCTGGCAATAAGCGGTTTAATTTTTTTTCACTTATTAAAAATAAAAATAATTAGGGCGGCGGACTTAAAACGGGATTCAAAAAGGGGAAAAAATACGAATTGGCGATAATCAGGAGGACGGCGGAGCCAAGAACTGACTTTTTTCTCGCGGTACAATTCGAACTTTTTCGTCTTCCCGGTTAGGTAATCACTCTCTCGAGTTCAAATAGCGTCTCTTCCTTTAGGTGACAACTCTAGCGAGTTCAAAAACCGTCTCTTTTCGAGGTCGTAACTCTCGCGAGTTCATAAAGCGTCTCTCTTTAGGTCGTAACTCTAGCGAGTTCAAAACGCGTCTCTCTTTTTCCGAATTTCGGAACCAGTTACCAACCTCTAGGTATTTCTCATCCCCGAAAGGGTACTGCAGAAAAAATCGATACCACCCTCACCGTGGCGACTATATGGCGCTTCGGACAGCCGGGCATAAATTTAGAAAATGAGTTTTTCTGGAAATTCTGCTGGAAAAAGGAAATTGAAAATGTGATCATGGACAGAATAAATGATGCTTTTAAAATGACACCTCATATGACATAGTTTAATTGAAAATTAAAGCTGTTTATTTAAATTCACCGTTAATTTCCTGGCCCAGTCAATTACGACATAAATTGCTCGAATTTACATTCAAAGGATGAAAAATTAAAAGCTCCGTCTGATGAGAGAATAAGATTTTAATTTCAATTAACGATATTCACAAAATCGCTTTAATTACTAAACTATAACTTAAAACTTTTAAAACTCTTTTTGAAAATGTCATTTTTTGTTACCTGTTAGGGCGCCATATTTGCTTAATTTTTATTTCACTTCTCACTCACAAAACGGTGTGCGTCCCCGTACGTCTATAAAGCCGGACATTATAGATTTCTTTTGCTCTGTTTGCTCCGAATCAGTTATGTTCTGCCAGTAACACCAACTGCCACTCTTTCTTGCCATAATGGAAAATAGAAAAACCCCATCAATTTTAAATCGTTAAAGAGCTAAAGTAACTATATTTACTAGTCTAGTAACTAAAAAAAAACTGGGTTTTCTGTATTTTGTCATTTTTCTGTATATTTTTTATAATATTAATGTTAAAAAACATGTTATATCCGGTCTCGGTTCTATGTATTTACGATCGGAAATATCTCTGTTCGTTAGTTAGTTTTTCGGTTAAATACTAATTTAGAACGGTCCCACAAAAACACAAAACTACAGGCTTTTGAGGCCACTTTATTGTTTTCGTCCACTTTTTCAGAGAAATGTCATAAAACTCGCAGACATGGAATTTGATTTGAGTAAGGAAAATGTTCAACCCCTCAAGAGGGGCAGGAATGTACAGCAGCTAGAAATGGCACTCCAGGCCCAAACAAACCCAGAGCATCAAATGAGACTTCAGCAACAAAAACAGTAAGTCGACACACATTGTGCCAAAAAGAAAAAGGCTCACAAATATGGGGTAATTATTTTAGAAAATTTGAGGCCCTAATACAGAATTATCAGGGAAATGATCCTTTGAAAAACTATTATGAATATATCACTTGGATTGAACAGGCTTATCCTAAGAATGGACATGAAGGGAACAGCAAAGACTTACTTGAACATTGTCTTAACAAATTCGAGAATGATAGCCGTTATACAAATGATATTAGGTTCTGTAAATTGTGGATCAAATATGTGAGTACTGGGGTTATTTTTTAACACTTTTATGCTTTTCTTTTTTGTACCTACACCCACCCAGTGAAAGCTTCATTTGGTTTCTTTTAAAACCAATTTTACTATTTTATAAGTTCATAATCTTTAATTTGCAATTTTTGTTGTATAAACTTAAGAATTACAAGCTACTCATTCTTTATAAAGTTAAATTACTCAGGTTATTCTGCCTTGTGTATTAAATATAGTCTGTCTCTGGGTTGACTCTCGGGGCAGATTTAAGTCACATTTATAAAATTGAGCATTAAGAATTAATAATGTTTTTGACTTGCAGCACTAGTGTGCACTGAGTGTATTTCTAACCTTGCCCTAAGTGTAAAGAGAGATTTACATTGTATTTTCAGATTGATTCCTTTCCCCACCCATTGGAGCTATATTTGATGATGAAATCAAAGAATCTTTGCACTGGTCTTGCAGACTTTTACAAAGCATGGGCCTATTATTACGAAGCAGTGGGGGATTTTCAAAAAGCAAATAGTGTATTTGAAGAAGGAAAGAAAAATCTGGCTCAACCTTATGATGAACTAGAAGAGGCACATAAAAATTTAGTAATAGCAGCTGGAGAGCATGTAAGTAACTTTTTTTTCTTTTTTTTTCTTTGTACTACTTCAGTTAAAAAGTTGAAAAGTGTCCACAAAACTCCTCTGAAAAATATGGGAGCTATTTCAAATTAACTCCTAACACCAGAACTCTATAGTAGAGATATTACTTTCCAGTTATTTTTTTTTGGGCATGTTGAAATGTCTTCAGAGACATCTAAAGTGACTCATTATATCACTCCTATAGTGTTCATTACTATTACTAATCATTCTAATTTGCCTTCAGTAATAGTAAAAAAGGTTTTTGTTTAATCAAGGTCTTGTATGGCCCTAACGAAAATCGACTCTTTGAGAAGAGGCAGGCTTTAACATCCCTTCATTCCTACCATGGACGGGTAAATAGCATAAGAACACCTTCTGCAAGTGGCATGCCCACAATAGCACAGGGCCATCGCAGCCGCGGTCCCAATTCTCAGGTAGCAGTTCATGAAGATAACGTCCCAGCTTCCTTGGCAGGTAAGAAATGCGTAAAAATTTGTTTTTTTGCTTTTTAATTTTGTCAATTATTGAGACACCTCATCTATCCATACTTTAGGAAAAAAGACCAATTAAAGGGTTCTTAAAGCTTAGAGATTTGAGAAATTTAAAATATATTGTTGCAAACTCAGGGTTCAATAATTCCAGTGTAGAGATTAAATGCGAAAACACTATTTATTTATCCCACAAATACACACAAGTACAATTCGACTAGTGCTGTGACACCTCTCGTTGAGAAAAGGGCTTTTATCGCGTGGTACTAAAATTACATGTGTAGTTTTGTTTTTTGTTGTGTGAGTGTGAGTGGGCTATTGTTTTTGTTTTCTATTTTTTTTGGGGATTCATTTATAGTTTTTTTTTTATTTTTTGTTCCGGTCTGGCTAATTTTAAACTTGGGAATCTATCAGTAAAAGTAAAAAAAAAGGTCAAATAGTTCATTGGGAGATGGCAATTTATGTTTCCCAGTGACTCAATGTTTCTCATGTTTGCTATATGGACACACAAAAAAAATTGTAAAGGTAAAGCTAAGTGTTTCAATTGTGCCCAGGATAAACATGAGGAACAGGAAGAGGATTCTGTTAATCATTCATTTTCGTGTGAAACAAAGTGTCATTTTTTTAAAAATAAACACAGATGTACAAATAAAAAATGTCCGGAATTAGCCTACCAGCGGCAAATAAGCATTAAAAAACTTATGGAAGAAACTTAACATATCACCATGTAAATAACATGTGTAAGAGAACTTGCGAGGTCAAAGATGAATTTTATTATAACCCCTATGAATTTCCTGCAATACGCAAAGAGCCACAAAATGGACATATGACAGAAGATATTGCGCCTAGTCAAAGAAGAACAGAACATTATAATGGAAGCGGATTCAAAAGATCATTTCAGCAGGTAGTGGAAAACGAACCTATGAAGAGACGAATTATACAAAAAGGATATGATAAAGAAAAACATAATGAATGTTTATATTTTCCTAATTCAACACCTCGTATGTTTCAACAAGGAACCTCCAGCATGGAGAAAGACGAGGGCCCTGTGGAATACCCAACTCCACAGAGACCTAAACTCATAAACAAGCCCTCTGGTGCCACTTACCGCAATAATAATATGCCAAGAAGCGAGGAAACACCTAGCACAGATGTTTTTCTCGCGAAATTTTTTAATAATACAGAAGGAAAAAATCTTATCAGAAATCTTTTGATGACCCACTTCAATTCCCAGAATATGGAAATGGAAGATGACACTTGGTAAAAATGAATAATAGCACAATTAAAAAACCATCTTTCAAAATATTACAGTGGAATATCAAAAGTGTTAAATCTAATACATTATCATGCATTTGAGAGATAAGAGAGTGTCTTAGCAGTCTTTTTGGACATTAAATCGGCGTACGATCATCTTAATATTTATAAACTACACGCAGAACTGATTTCGCTGGGAATCCCGGCTCGACTTGCGTTTACTACAGTTTTACAGTTACTACAGGAGAGACAACTGTACATCTGAATAAATAATGGAACATTAGCGGGACCTAAAAACACATCATCTGGACTGCCATGCCACAGGGATCACCATTGAAAACAGTTCTCTTCAACGTATACATGATTTATTTGAAAGTAGAAACAACGTAAACATTGCAGGTTACGCCGCGTTAAAAACATAAATGACATGACAAAATTAATGAACTCATACCTGGCGGAATTGGCGAACAGGTTGGAAGAAAAGGAGCTTACGTTGTCTGCGGAAAAATGCGAATCAATTTGGTTTACAGGAGGCAGAAGAAAATACATGCCAGAAAAAATCAATATTGGAGAAAAAGAAATAGACTATAAAACAAATGTGCAGTACCTGGGGATTACTCTTCACAGAAATTTAAAATGGGACTTACACGTTAATCAAATGATTCACAAAGCCATGGTTGGATTTAACATTCTGAAAATATTGACAAGAGTATGGTGGGGAGCAGACCCAAATACAATGCTGACAGCATATAAAGCTTTATAATTAGATTCCACTTAGATTATGGTTCAATATTTTATGCTAATCTTCCAAAGAATGTGATTCAGAACTTAGATAGAATCCAGTATGCGGCTATAAGGCTTTGTCTAGGATGCATGAAATCGACCTCAACAAACGTTCTGCTAGCAGAAAGTAGAGAAACGTCTTTAGCTTGCAGAAGAAATATCTTAGCAGTAAAATTCCTAACAAAAATTATAGGTATACAATCGCATCCACTGATACACATAGTGAGACAATTAAGACAAATATGTTTGAAAAACCCTACTAAACAGAGAACTCCGCTTTTGGCTCAAGCGCTGGATTACTTACTTTCTTCCCTACCTGGGAAAGACCTACTGGCACCTTTCCTTGCTATGAATTATGGTTGGAAAATCAATTGGAGACCGTTTGAACCTCAGACTAAATATAATAAATAGACCCAATTATTTACTATTGAGGCTGGCCAAACATTGTCAAACCAATCATACGCTGGCTGATTGTACAAGTAATTAAGTTGGGCCGCTGTGTCGGCTTAGTTGCAGTTTTGCCAAGTCAAGGATTTTATCTTTAGATCTAAAGATTTTTTGGAACGTTTAGGAATTTAGGAGGATTTCGTAAAATCTGTTAGAATCTGAGGATTTTCTCTTGCATAAAGATGTTGACTAATTAAAAGCGACAAATACGAAGCATAATTATAAACACATAAAAAACACAACGCATTATGATATTCACGAAACGGCACTACTACTACTAGTGGAGCTGAAATCCAGAGAGTAAACAGAGCACTTTGACTGCATGATCTCGGCACAATTAACCATTCCAGAACAGCTGTTTTCGATAAAGTTCCGCCATACTGATTCGTGGGGCAATCAAACCATGTAGCCAAATTTACGAAATATTCTGTGGTTATAAGGAGCAGATGGTTCGTCATTTTCATGCAAAAACATCCGGCAAAACTGCTAAGAAGGGCGCCAAAATTGTGGAGCAGAAAGGTTTCTCCTTATGTAATATACAGGGTGTTTATTAGAAAACCCCATCTAGCAAGCTATGAAATTTTGACAGAAAAGGATATCAAAGTAAATGGACTCTTGTTTCTCCATCCTTTTCTTTTGACATTTCACAGTCAACTAGATGAAGTTTTCTAATGAACACATGATACTACCGTGTTGGTTTCACTGGTGTGGGGGAGAGAATGGAGAAACCATTGTTTTGCATTTTGCACTGTGTTTTTGGCTATTTTCATCCATGGGACACACTAATGTGCGATCATTCTGACACGACAACACCGTTAAGGGGGCACACAACTGCGGCCAAAAATGGAACGGATTTTAAGAAAATGTCGACAATTGTTGCTCTCTCCATACTATCTCTTAGCTCGTTGGATTGAGTATGATAATGACATGACAATGACAGATGATTGACCTTATTGACGACTAGAACAGCTGATATCGATAAAAGTCCGCCATACTGATTCGTGGGGCAACCAAACCATGTAGCCAAATTTACGAAATTTTCCGTGGTTATAAGGAGATGGTGAATAGGAATTAAGAGTCAAAGAAAATTAAAAGCAGAAAGTTGTACCTGAATATCTTTTGTTACCAAGATACAGGGTGATAAAGTTTCAGATTTTTTACAGGTTTTGTTTCGTAGTTGCTTCAGTTCTTGACATAGAAGGATTAAAGTTTGTACATACGGGACTCTTTAGAATCACCACAAGCACAATTCACAAATTGTGTTGAAAATATGGACACAGGATAATACTTTTTCAGGGGTCAGGCCTCTTTTTACCTTTCCAAACTGTTTTGTGGTGCTGTAATTGTAACCTACAGTTTCTATGTTAAAAATATTGCAAAAAGCAAGCAACTTCGACAACTGCAAAAACAAAACATAATTAATTATTAAAATTGCCTAACTAAAGATGTGACAAAAGCAATTAATTTGAAGATTAGCATTTTCTTAATTAAACAGCATTTTTTGTTGAAAATATAGCAAAAAGCACGAGAACACTAAATAACAGCAGGCAGAAACAAGAAAGTTAAAATTTGGCATACACAGCGATGAAAAGTTTAAATATGCCGAACGTTACAAATTGTTTAATTGTAAATATGACAGAAACAAGCTACTTAAAATTTGGTGTATTTTTAATTAACCTGCAGTTTCTAGGTTAAAAATATAGCGAAAAGTAAGCAACTATGCCAAAAGTGCTAAATATAGTTAACTTAAAAAGTGACAAAAGCAATACATTTAAAATTTTGCATATTTTTAATTAACCAATATTTTTTGTTGGAAATATGGAAAAAACCCTAAAAACCCGCAAAACCAATAAATGTCTTGAACATTTTAAATATGCTTTAATTATGTCGAACGCATCAAATATGCTTTAATTATGCCGACGTTGGTTAATTGCAAATATGACAGAAACAGGCAACTTCCAATTTGGCATATTTTTAATTAACCGATGTTTTCTATGTTGAAAATATGACTGTATGGTGTAACTAAACTGTAATTATGAAAAGCAAATTTGCTTTGACGTTTTAGGATTATCTTTCGTACTTCGTACAGCTATAAAACTATGAATCCTCCCTTGGAGCTTTTGCCTAAAAGAGACAATTTTGGAATAGGTATACTATAAATAAATCTCAAATCAAACATGAAACATGATGATCAAGATCAAGTTTTAATAGATGTTATTGATTTTTGATCCAATTTGTTAAGATGTGGTTTTGATTTTTGGGTTGTGGGATCAGGGGTGTTATTCAAAATCAGTTATGAACTTGTCGACGTTTCGCCATATATTACAGCATCCTCAGGACAAATTCAGGTAGATTTTGAGAGTAATCGGCTTTCTAAACATTAAGTACAAAGGTCGACAAGAGGTTGCTGTCGATGCCAATAGTCGTTCGTCTCTTGTCGATCTTTGTATTTAATGTTTAGAAAGCCGATGACTCTCAAAATCTATCTGAATTTGTCCTGAGGATGCTGTAATATATGGCGAAACGTCGACAAATTCATAACTGATTTTGAATCAAGTTAAGTTCGCTCTCATATCTAAATAGGTTGGTGCGCCATATTGCCTTGGGGGGCAAACATGTCAAATGACGTAATTCTCGAATGGTCAATACGCTGCAAGGGTCAGCCGTCAATTGTCAAATGGTAAATGTCATTGATTGGATGTCGTGTCGACTGTCGTTACTTGTTGCTCTTGCTGTCGTTCGTATTTCAAGAATTGAAAAATATTTGTAAAAATTTTGAAAAAATAAGCAGCGTGGCACCTAGAATTTTTGACTGTGACGCAATTTTTTTGCTCGCTTTTTTTTTATTTTACAGATCATATTTCAATTATTCAATCTAAGGAATTCTAAGGATAACTCGTGCTTCCACTAAGGATTTTTTCACATGACATGTTGGCAACACTCCTTAGTTGTCAAACCTTTAACAGGCAGCCTACTAAATCAATATAATTTACATATTTATAAAGAAAAAATATTAGAAAACGTTTTCCTAGAAAATGTAAGAGCAATTCTAACACAGTTTCCAATTAATAATAGAAATAACAACGTTAATGTGGTTATTTAGATATTAATTTTGCTCAATCTGGAAACCCCGGATTCCAATTTTACGAAAATCGTAAATACGTCACAAACGAGTAATAAAATGAAATTGTGAGTGATTAAACATTACAAGCTAATCCGTGAAGATCGGCCTCGCTATCTGTGTTGCTTCAACTACGGCTGTGTGACAGAGAGAGACATAGTTCCAGTATCAGTTCAATACGATAAATCAGACTGCGGCAGTTCGTTACAGCGTTGCAGCGGCGTTATCAGAATATTTACCTGCGTTTTTTTATTAAATTTAGAGCGTTTATTAAACTTTATTCATAGTGTAGTGGTTTTTGTGGTTGTTCCAAGGCATTATAATGGTTCGACAATGCCAAGTGTGTAAAAAACTTGATTATATTAACCCCAAATTATCATTCCACAAGTAAGTAAACATGCAAACCTGCGAATGATGCGGTGTTGCCTTATAGCTATCACGCTAGACTACCTTTCTTTATCACACTCATTGATGTTTATGTAAAATAACTGACCGTGTTTACACAGGCATTTTATGATTGAAATGTTGAGTCTATTTATTATATTGTTGCGAACTCAGGGTTCAATAATTCCAGTGTAACGATTTAACACGAAAACACTATTTATTTATCCCACAAATACACACAGGTACAATTCGACTACTAAATAACTCACTACTTAACACTTTATAGCCTTCTAATATCGTTCGGAACTTTAGCTTACTTATAGCTCGATAAGACTACTCGTAACCGCGCGCGCGCTATTCGCCTTTTATACACAATCCTAAAATTACAGAAAAACCTAGAACGTTGTCATGTAGGAAGAAATCTTAATGTCCCTAAGGCTGTGTATGTATCTGTGGGAACCATTTACACTATAGTTAAGGAAAAGATTTCCAATCATTTTGAGAAAGAATGGGAGCAAAGCATTCAGAGCAGGGGTTCCCAAAGAAGAACTGGTTTGCTAAGATTCCTTATGGGAATAGAAGACATATTACTACTGTAACGTGTCGTGTATACTTTTGCTTTTAATCGAAATTAAATCGAAATCGATTAATCGAAATTAATCGAAAAAAAAAAAATACGTGAAATGAAAAAACTTGATTCGATCGTGCGCGTGCTTGATCAACGATAGTCTCTTCATGCCTGTCTTGCTTACTTCCTTCCCTTGTACTAGTAACGCCACGCCGTGAGCACTTCCAACACTACGCAACGTTGCCACTGTTGGTTGTCACTGTCATTGTTCAGTTTAAAAGAACAATGGCCACTGCCATTGTTCTTTTAAACTGAACAACTACTGTGATACGTATGCGGACAGGTCATTGCTGTACAAACTTACACTTAACTAAAATCAAAGTCAAGAATGACCCAAATTGTGAGTGTGGCCAAAAAGAAACTTTGAACCACATCTTTTTTGAATGCCCCATAAACAGGATTGATGATTTTGATTTATATAATGAATTATGTCGGGCGGGTCTTTCGGCGCCTTTGGATATACCGAGAGTGCTGAGATGTCCTAAGATAGAGGTGGTTGATTTATTAATTAGATTCCTAAGTTACAACAGTATTAAATTGTAGCACTAGAACAGGAAAATGTAAAAATTATTCCTAATCCATTATCATTCCTTCCTACCTTTGAAAATATCTATTTTTTGTGATATGAATAATATTTTGTAAGGTTTTTGGTCCATTCCATGTAGTTTTGGGATAACAAAGTCTAGGAGACAGAAGAATAAAAGAAATGGAACGAGCCAACCAATAATAAGGAGAGCCAGATATTAATATAGATCACGGCACTACAATTCTTCTTAAGCAAAGTGCTAGAGGACCAGAGGTTATGACCCGTTATACTGGATCTCTTATCGTGTGAGCTGGCATATTGCCCTAAATGGCAGAGCCAGAAAACCAAAGGAAAAAAAACAATTCGACTACTAAATGACTCACTACTTAGCACTTTAGAGCCTTCTATTATCGTTTGGTACTTTAGTTTACCTATAGCTTGTACTACAAAATCCTAAAAATACAGAAAAGCCTAGAACATTCTCGATAAGAATTCTTGAACAATTTCACATAAAAAAAAAGGTCGTAAATAACTGCGTTCTAAATAAACAGAGCAATAAATCACTCGTGTCACCGATGCCGTAGCGCCCGGATAGGTCGCGAAGGTCCGACCTCCAATGTTGTTCCGCCTCCAACCAACGCTCTCCGTAACAATATTTGGCGCCATAGGTTGCCAGATTTGACCAATTATCAAAACCACAAGATAAAAGTGGCTTTCGCTTACATCCACAAATCTTTTAGCTGATTGTCACTCACCAAGTCAATATTGGCATGTATGGAAGCTTATTTTGGAATATTTCGAAAACTTTTATTTCATGTGAAGGTGTGTGAGGAAAGTTAAAATGATTGATTATATGACTTTTTTCTCAATTCTCAACTTTGACTGCCTGTAACTTGAGAACGCCTCAACTGATTATAGTAAATCCAACTGGTTTTCTTCTTTTTGATGTCCTTTTTCACTCTCTCACGATCTGAAGTTTCGTAGGTTCGTCTTCGGAGGTCGATTTTCATTCTTACTTACTGTGCCACTGTTGAAAAAATATTGAAAATTTTCATTTTTTGCGACTTCGGGTTCGCCAAAATTGTGAATTTCTATTCTCTGTTCCCAAATAGGTGGAGCTGCACCTCTAAGCATTATAACCGTGGCGAAGCGACAAGAAGCACCAAAAGAAAATACACTAAAGCCTGGACCTTGGACCAGTGTGCCCAGTAAAAAGAGGGTGTTTGCCACTCACAAACCTGCTGCATCGTCTTTCGTTGGTAAGATTTTTATAGCTTTATCCGTATTTAACTGCATAAAGAGTTTGATCTAAATATTGAAAAGGTGTATTTTCGGTATAATTAAGAAAGCCTGTATATCTGTAGAAAACTTGGTTGGGTTTCTATTGCTTCACAAAACTACAATTGACAGTTATCTCAAATTCTCTCGAATATTTTCATATTAAACTACTTGCAGCGTTCCCTAGGGAAGTCTGCTGGTTTGACAATATCTTGTAATTTTTCGTATTTTCAAACTTCTAGTTTTGGAAGATGACGATAGCAGTTGTAACGAGAAATGTCTACCGGCCAACCTACCATCTACCTCTTTAGAAGATTTTTCGGACTGGCGCGTTTCGTTGTTCAATTTGAATTTTCCGGATCCTCCGCGGACAGATGTCGCTTACGGGTATCCCAAAAACAAAGTTTATGCGAATAAGTCTGACGGAGTGGAATTTTCCATCGAGGAAATAATGGCTTTGAGGTAGGTAAAGCGATATATATCTATCGTATTTTATAATTTTTGTATTTAAAATTAAAATTATTAATATCTTATATCAGATACAAGAAGAATGTCAATTATTCGGACCCAGTAGAGCCTTGTCAAGTAGATCAACCAATATACGTCGAGGACGAAGAAGATGATGAGTGTATTGTCGTGATGCAGGATGCTCCTCCCATGGAAACTTGCGACGACGTAATAATTGCGCATAAATTGTAGGTGACAAACTTTTAAAAGGGATTTGTTTTGACAGGAAATTGATGAGGTGTTTCCTTTGTCACATCAATCCCCTCATCATCGGCCCGGTCAGCGCCACTGCCTCGTTGAAAGTAGTCAACAATATCAGCCAGAAACCACCTCAACAGTAAGCCACAGTCCTTGGAAGTCGACGGCGGAACACCAGAGTTTTTTGCAAGATGTTTTCAGCAAAACCAACGAACGACGATTGAAGTAAGACTGATTCAAATCGTTTTATATCTTGTTTAGTGTGAAATAATTTTTTTACCAAAATTACCAAAAAACTTCATTTTGACTTCAAATGAAATTTTGTGGTATTTGCGAGAGTTTCACGTTAGGAATAGCACTAAAATCGATGAAAAATGTGTCAAAAAGCGTAAAAATACAAATATGGACTTTTTGGAGAAACTTAGGCAAGGATTAAACCCAAATTGTTTAATGATGGCGCGATGAGTCTAAAATGCAATTTGGTAGATTTTGCAGAAATTTAGTTCAGGCCCTAATATTAGGGCCAAAAGAAGCTAAAAATGACTCAAAGCGTGTACAGGTAGAATTGGGATCAAATTTGGTGAAAAATATGCAGAAGCACAAACGTTGACCTCTTGAAACAATTCAAGTTAAAACTAGTTAGCAGTAGTACAAACTGTTTGTGTTTTTCAGGTTAGGACTGGGGGGCCAGAGTTGATTAAGCTAAGCTCAATACTATAAAAAATAAATTTTAAAGTTTCTAGAGAAATCTACTCCTTATTTAATCATTGTCGGATCCAACAAAAATTCTACTGCAACAACTCTTAAGCCAGTAATCTCTCTTCATAACAAAAGCGCTTTTACAGTTCCGTAGGTCCAACTAAATTGGCGATTTACGAGGATCCAGCACCGATGGCTACAATGTCGACTTACGTGTCTCCGGATTCAAAACCTTCCCCTTTTAGACTGGAATTCAGTCCGGAAACATCTCGTCCAGTGGGTGGATTCGCGGTCTACGAGCAACCGGAGCAAGAGCTTCCGCCGCAGGCCCCTCCAAAAGGTAAATTACCAGTTGTCAACATAGAACTAGCATTAGTCTTAGAACCACTTTTAACGTTCGCTTTTGACGTACCTTTCATTGTTTATCTGTCAAAATGGTTCGTTTATCTTGAAACTAAAGTTTAAACTGAACTTGTACAAAGACGATACATACACAAGACAAATACTGCAAATGGGCGATTTGGTGTCGAATTAACGTGGTTAACTAGGCTGTTGGTAGATGGCGATATGATAAAATAATCGTAATGTAACGCCGTTCGTTGGTTCAATAATTTGGGATTGCCACTTGCTCCAGCGTATTTTTTTAAACAGACGGAGACAGAATTCTAGTTCCACTGATGGTGTAAACGGAGCGATTCGTTGTGGAAATAGCTTATTAGGCATCTCACATCTGACAGTTGACATTCATCAGAGTGATAAAATGTGTTTATATTTAACAATAATAACAATGCGTAGGTTCCGCCGACGGCAGCAGCTGAGAAGTTTAGTCAGCGAACGCTGAAAATCGGCACCTGATTGGCCAATTTCAGGGTTCGCTGATTAAACTACTCAGCTGCTGCCGTCGGCGGAACTTACACATTGTTAACAATAACTTCTAAACTAAACCCTACTTTACCCAATAAACCTCTATATATCCTTTTACCTCGGAAACGGAAGCGGCGGAAAAGGATAGTCGGATCAGTTTATGGACGGAATCATAAAGGGGTTATGGTTGTTGTTCCCAGCTGTCTCTGTTATTTACGTGATTGAAATTATAATAAGTTCCAATTAGGCAATCCAAACCACGTGACCCAATATGGCGGTTGTTGGCACACAAGTCACAAATCAAATCTGACAAATCGTTCCTTTCAAATTGCCGATTTTAGTTATCACTTTCCAATTCTGTATTTACCGTATCTGTTTTGACGACAAGTAAACGACAATTGCCATCAATGTTATACAGGGTAAATTTCATGGCAATGTAAAATGCAGAAAATAATGGAATATGGTATATGTAACTAGTTTTACACCAGGTGAGTAGGTACGTACTTCACAATGGCAATAGTGACACAAACAAATTACTGATTTGCTTTTGCTTCCAAAGCCAAGGATGCGTATTGTATTATTGTGTGCCAACAGCCACCATATTGCTTTTAGTTTGACAGGTCGTTGGATTCCCTAATAGTCCCACCAAAATGCTCCAGTGAGTTAGAAAAGAAACAACGAATTTACTAAGGTAGAAAGAGACGACCGAGTTATTACCAGGCGAAATATTCCACCCGATTTAGTTAACTTCCACTGTAAAGTAAGCGGATTTACCCCTTTAACCGCTAACTTACTCTCAGGATCGGGTTTCGGGTCTTCAGGCGCTAGTATGGGCTCAGAGGTGTTGCTGGCTGGCGACCATAGATAAACTTAACTACTAGATTGAAATCTTCCGTTAAAAACAAGTGAAGCCTGAAGAAATTTGAAAATTCATAAAAAACTTTGACGATACATTATCCCGCCAAACGGCGCCATTTGACATTGACAAACTGTAGACAGGACGTTACGTCAATCATTTGACAATATTGACGGAGCATGTCAATGTTATTATGATGACGTCACCGAGATTACTTTCAAATACAATGCTCTCAAAAGTTGATAAAACTCTTGTTTCTCCTACCTTTTCTCTTGATATTTCCCATCCAGTTTGATGACCGATTTCTCTTGCTCTTTCTACAATGCAGTATTGTACACCAATAACGATTATATAACAATTTATTTCCTAAATTAAGCCCAATGTTTTATTGCGGAGAGAAATTAATCAATGTGCCTTTTTAAGGTACTACGCTCCTACAGAAACAGTTAAGCTACTGAAATTCGTTAGCTTTTGTTAACTATTCTATAGGTACATAGATTCTAAAGTAAGTAGTATCTGTAAAAATGCACTTACATATTAATAACCTTATTAAGGATAAAAAATGCCCGCTATGGTTTTCTCATATCGTACTATAAGGGCCTAGATGCCCATGTAGCAAGTTATTAATACCGATAACGATTCAATAAGGCTTTCAGGTTCTGTCTGTCTGTCTGAGTCCCAACCAGCTACTATATTACTGCTTTTGACATTAAGAAAAAAAATGAAGCTATGCGGTCCCAAGGAATGTTCACGTATTCATGGAACACCCTACGAACATTGTGTTTTAAATAGTTTAAAAAAATACCGATTTTTCTTGAAAACCGTTCATTTTATCGAAATAAAGGTAGAGTACCTTTTTTGATAACAGTGTTGCAGCTGAAAATAATGAGATCTGTCTAAATTTAAGCAAATTATGTGTTAAAGGCCAGTCTGTTCCTGTCTTTCAGCTAAAAATAGAAGCCCGGTTTTAGTGTCTGATAATAGCTATTTCTCGATAAAAAATTACACAAAAAATCGAACCAATATACAAAGTGGTTCAAAATTTACAGCCAAAAGCGTTGATCCTATAACGTACGTCCTTGAGGCCCTGTATTTCCCTTAGGAGGGAGATTATAAAAAAAAGTTATATTACTACCTTGCTGTTAATTTTGTGAAAGTTATCAGTTGGTATACAATAATTATAATATACTCTCTACCAGAATGATTGGTAGTTCCCCCAAGTAATTTGGCATAGTTGTGGTCATGCAATGCATGCAAAGCCGCTGTCTGCTCTATAGGCAAAGGCAAATATCTAGAAGGAACACGTCCTTTTTTTCAATCTCTTAATTCTCCCAGTTTACTTAAAGTCGGCAGGATCAAAATGTTTCTCACAAACCATGTACCTGAAAAAGTTATGAATCAAAGTCAAAGTGTACCTTTTGCCATATCCTTATGACACCAGCTAGGTAGGTATTAACTTTACCCATCGATATGTCAATTTATTTAATATGTCAATGACTTTACCAAATAATGTTAAAAACAAAAGTTGTAGGGTTTTGTATTACATGATATAGTTATGCATGGTCTGATTATTCAGAGCAATCAAACAATTTAATAAAAATTACATTAAGCAAGTTTGCAACTATTCCACTTACTGGCTTATATCCGAAATTTGAAGTGGTTGCACCCTGGTGAAACTTCGTTAAATCCTAATTGCAGAATAGGATTGGGAGATATGTCCAGGCGACATTGCACATGCATGGCGGGGGTGACGCGCCAAATTCAAATTCTTGCACTTTTCGAGGCTTTTCCAAAAAACAGCCAAAACTGAGGTATTGAAAAAAATTACAGGATGATAGCTAACCACAAGATCTACAACTTTACTCTTAAAAGTTTTTCAATCAAATCAACCGTAAAGGCGCAAAAACATAAAAACCGATTTCCCATGTTAATCTTCTATGTCCAGGGTTCTGCTGGACACCCACCCTGGGTACCATACTGATGAACTCTGATAAGAGCGAAACCGGTCTATGGTTCCTCTGCTGAACGTCGTCACTATTGACTTGTAAAAGTAGCACTTAACAATGTCCCTAGCTTTTAGGCTAATTGTTGCGCTCATCAACTAAAAACTGTTGCATTTCTGTTGAAGGTAACGCAATGAAAACTGCCTTCAGGATTTTAAACGCAGACGAAGTGGAGACTGGATCTCGGGGAGGTATGGACGGGGAAGTGGCCGCACAACCGGCGGACGGTGCTCGAGCAATGCCTCCTACAGTTTTTTCGGATAGTAGTCAGTCCTCTTTTGAAGACGACGTTGGAGAGTTGGACGCCACTTGTAACACTCAGCAGTTTAATTTCAATTTAAATGCCATGAAGGTGAGAACTTTCAACCAAAATTTTTATGAATTTGACCAAAGAGAAGAGGGTATTCCCTGTTTTTTCTCAGTTTTCATCTTTGACCCCCTGTAACTTTAGAACGAGTAGACCGATTGCAGTGAATGCAATTGAAGGCATTTAGAGAAAAAAAAAACACACTTATGGGACTAATTTTTCTAGGGGATTGTAGTCGCCCAAAAGCGTTCTTTATGGTCACCTTTTAAATTGTCCATAATTTGTTGATAAAAAAACACGTAAACTAATATGTTACTTCTTTTTGAGTGTCGTACTTTTTTGTTTATACGTTTTTCTTAAGTACTGTTTTGCTTGGCCTATGTACGCGTCACCGTATTTTGGTGTTTTATATTTTAGTTTGCTACAATTCATTAAATTGTACCTTTTGAAACTGAAGAGTCGATCCAGGTTACATCGAAGACACCTTAATTATTGTTTGTAGGTCAGTACGCCGCAAAATAAGCAACACATGATGAGCGTGGCCACTGAGCAAGAGATGATGAGCACGCGAAAAGCCCTCTTCAGCGAACGGGAATCTTTCCCAAAGATTTTAAGTGTGATCGAAGAGGAGAAAAGTAGTTGCGTGTGAGTGTATCAAAAAAATATCGTTTAGTACTCGAGAAAGTATTCTTAAACGACTCTAGTAAATTTCCTTGTTTAATCTCTCGTTCTCTCACTTTGCGCAGCTCGTCTAGCTCCAGCGGAGCGACAACAAAATCATCTCTCTTTAGTCAGCACAATAAAATAAGCACTATTTCAGAGGAACACAATAGATACTTACAACAAAATATGAAGGTGAACGAAGAGCTGCGGCGGAGCCTCCTAGGTAAGCGTTTCTCATATTTGTTGGATTACATTGACAAGGAAAAAAAACTTCGCCATTATGTCAAGAAAATATTTCATCAACGTCTACAAATCCTTTTATGATAAGAAATAAACTAATTTTTTATTTTATTGATCGAAACTGAAAAACCAATAAAGGTTAAAGCAAGGATGCATTAAAGTCGTTTACATTATAATAGATGATGCCAAAATGAGTTGTCTACGTATGTACATATAATGTATTTACAATACTTTTGGCGCACCGGTTTCGCCTTTCAAGCCGTCATCCGCGCCTAAAATCTAAGAGACGAGTGTGCTCTATCTAATCTCTCAAAGTTGTTTTAGTTATAAGAGGCGAAAATATCCCACTCCTTTATGACAGCTCATATATACTTTTGAATACACGGATGGTTCTGATCTTAAGCATTTGCAACCGAAAAACAACATAGAGAGCTAATTAACCATTTTTTGGTTTAAAAAAAAATGTTTAGGTAACTTTATGGAAGACGTACTTCCACCCTCTGTGGCGCCGGCTGTTGGGCCGTCTCCTTCGCCGATGCAGTCGACTCCCGTGCAGAGTCCCGTGCGAAAAGTTCCGCCTGCGAATATCATCCAACCTCTGAACAACGTTCCTTCGGATCCGTTCAACGCCAAACTCATTTCGAAGCTGTTGGATCGGGTGTCGTTTCCGGGCATTCATCAACACGGCTACATTCAAATAGTCGGAAATCCTAGGCTAGCTGTTAAGAAAGATCCTGTATTACTAGGTAAGTATAGGGGTAGAGCTATTTTTGAGTGATTAGTAGTTAAAATTAATGCAAAAACTACAACAAAATTTTATATTATTGGTCACATATTGCACATATTTTCGAAAATTGGCAGCAAAGACTTACAAGTGCGAAAAGTGGTCAACACATACACGAAATATGTGTAATAGCGATGTTGGTGTCTAGTAATATTCTTTTTTCTCCAATTTCAGGTAGGGATAGTTACATAATTGAGAAACTTCTCGGAAAGGGTCAGTTTGGAACAGTATTTAAGGCATATAGCCAGGACACTTGCAGTACCGTAGCTCTAAAATATCAAAAGCCTCCTAACCGGTGGGAGTTCTACATTTGTAGGGAATTACGAGCCAGACTGGTAAATCATCCTCTGCGGGACAGATTTATGGATGTCACTGTGGGATATTTTAGTAAGTAGACCTATAGGAACTTTTACATATCAATCCGGTATTCACCGTAACCCATAGGCATTTTCATTTTTTAAGGTACTGGTTCGTTTGACCGATTTAAATTCCATTACAATTTTGACAGCATATTTTCTATGTAAATGATTTTTTGTCGTTGACGAGTTGTTTATGAATCAAGCGACCACTAATTTTAGACATCTAGAATCTAACTTCAAGTTTTTTAGTCCAATTTTGTGATTTAAAATCGTTTAAAAAATGATGACATATACAAATTTTTCCCTCTCTTAAAGCTAAGTTTTAAACCCAATTGTTAGATATAAATCGATAAATAAACTTTAATTTTGCAGTCAAAAATTTTCGCATCTTCTAAAACGGTAAATTTTTATATTTTCCCATATCACCAATCGAGCGAAATTTTGGTTTTAACGCCCTAATTCAATTTTTTTAAGGTACTGGTTTGTTTGACCGATATAAATTCCGTTACAGTTTCGACAGGATATTTATCATGCTTTCATTTTTAAAAAATCTTAAGTAGGCCATGGAATTAGAACAGTAGGTCTGAGGTCACTTAATTCATCACATCATGAATTATTAAGGAATCGTGTACTTTAATTTTAGGTTACCAAGCATCGATTCTAGTCTCTCAGTTTCAACCGTACGGAACGCTTTTGGACACGGCCAATGCCTTAAAACACGAGGGGTTGAAGGTGAAAGAAAACATCGCCCTCTACTTCACGCTTCAAATGATGAGAATAGTAAGAGCGATGCACGAGGTGAAAATTATTCACGCGGACATAAAGCCGGACAATTTTCTAATCTTATTGCTGCCTAACAACGAACTCGGTCTGCAACTCATCGATTTCGGCTGCAGCATAGATATGGCCATGTTTCCGGACAAAACAACTTTCACGAGACCTATTAGTACTGAAGACTTCATCTGTTGTGAGGTACGATAATCGATAGCAACTCTCGTATTTAGTTTGTTCATATTATATTGTATATTCCAGGTCAGAGACGGCCGACCGTGGAGTTACCATACAGATCTCTTTTGCGTTGCCGCGTCTGCGCACGTGCTTCTATGCCAAGAGTACATACAGTTGCGGAAAAACAGGGACGGTACGTGGACTACGACCTCGCGCTTGCCAAGAGGCGCGAAGCAAGATTTGTGGACAGGGATGTTCCATAGCCTACTGAATCAACAGACCGGCCCCGCCGATATAGCCACGTTGGAGTTATTATTCCAAGAGGAGCTGGATTATCGCAAAAAGGAGATATATTTGCAGCTTAATTCGCTCTCCAATAGGTTGAAGAATCGATAGGTCTCAGTGTCTTAGCAGTTAATTTTGCGTATAATAAGTAAATGCATAATTATTATTAGATTTCTGAAATTATTTAGGCTGTTTTATAGTTGTTCATGAATATAATGAATCTATTGAATAAAATGTATTAAGATGTGGTATACCCCATATATGTAAATCGCCGTGAGAAGTTATCTCTCCCACCTGGCTACGCCAGCTGGTACCGGAGGTCGATCGTCACCGATCAAGATGAAGCTTTTTAAATTTTGTCATAAAACCAGAACGAAAACCCGCGCAACCTTAACAACTTCCCGACCCTTCCTTCAATCAAAAGTGTTCCGGTAAAAAAACGTTATTTACGTCCGTGGGTGGTTCAAATTTTGTTTTTTCGTTTATCAACTCCCGGAGCGAGTTCCTGAGAGAGAAGTCGTGAGATCATGTGAAGGTGTCGCCTCGACTCAACGACTCGATAGCTACTTGATCATCAATAATCTGCGACATGGTGGATTGCCGTATGAAACAGCTGCAATCTATCAGAGCCCTCCCAAGAGCTGGTTAAAGTTCTTCATTGTGACTGTGCTTCCAGATCTAAGCGTTCTCCGATTGGAAAACTTAGGTAGTTTTAAGTTTTTCCTGCCATATTAGTAACGCAACGGGCATTGTTGGTTGGTAACTGCAAGGGCTCAAGCCTTAAGTATCCGTAAAAAACACTTTAACGTCAAATCGGAGGCCTCACGGACGGTCTCTGTGTTAGTGCGGCTGCTTATATATACGTATATTTCTTTCACTGAAAAAGTGCATACATCTTGCTTTTTCCTAGGAATATTGTATTTCGGGTGTTGCATCGTCGGGCGGAACATAGGAAACCCCATGTAAATTTTGATAGGGTCAATTATTGGCTTCCCTAATTATTTTGGTGAAAAACTGTATTTAGTTTTTTTAAAGAGCGCTAAAATTCGCAACCAATAGGATAACTTCAAGCATTTTTGATCAACTCGTTTACGAATGATTTGCCAGTAACATTTTTAATATTTTGGTTTTTTTATCGCCTCGTATTTACCGACACCAGTCAAGGTAAGAATTGGCTGTCATTCATGAATTTTTAGCGTTTATTTAATAGCCAAGTCTTATTGGTGTCCGTAAATACAGGGCGATAAAAAGAACAAAATACTTAAAAAGTTATTAGAAATAACTCGTAAACGGGTTAATAAAAAATGTCTGAAGTTATCCATTTAGTTGTGGTTTTTAATGTTCCTTAAAAAATTTAAATAGATTTTTTCTCTAAAATAATTAGAGAAGCCAATAATAGACCCTTTTAAAATTTATATGGGATTTCCTATGTTCCGCACGACGATGGTGTGACGACCCCGGTATAGTTTTACTTAATTCAACTTGTTACGGGTGAGGCCTTGAAGTGTTCAACTAGTAATTTATTTGCAATTTATCTTTCCAGCTACCAATTTATCTTTCAATTCAATGAACCTTCACGTATTATAATTTTGTTCAATAAATTGGAGTTCACCTAAGGTGGATAAGTTTGATTCTGCCCTGACAAAGGAAGGTTTTTTTTATAAACATTTTGTCATTGATCAAGGTCACACCTGCACTTCACCGGGGTTTCGATATATTTGTTGAAATGTCGGAACAAGGGAAACCAGAAAGGGGATACCCTAGTACATCTGCTTGATTTCACATTCCGACCAATACGAATCTGGCATCCCAAATGACAACTAAAACGCGCGACGAACGATAAAAAAATTGAATTTGTGGATTTCAATTCCAGAGATAGCGAGTGTCCATGTATATCAACTTGGGACTGTTGTGGTAAAAAATAAAGTAAATTATTTATTAAACAAAACCAAACAAAAAACAATTATTAAGCATTACCGAATTTATCTACATACTCCTGTGCCCGTTGCTTAACGGCTTCCACACTTTCGACTGTCCCGTGACTCTCCTCAAACTTCCTGAACTTCATAAAGAGTGACTTCATGCTTTTGAGAGGCAGTTTATGGGATACTGAGCGTTCTAGCACGTGACGCGCTTCGTCGATCTGACCTTTTTTCACCAGTTGGTCGACGTAGGTTATCCAAACGTTGACTCTTTTCGGGTCTGTCGTCAATATGGTCTCGAAAATTGCCGCACCTTGATCGGGTTCACCAAATTTGAATTCCATGATGCCAAATCGGACTATTACACTCATTTCTAAAATACAAAAAAATGTTTTGGTAGTGACTGTATATCAGTCTTTTATACGAGTATAAATAACGCTTAAGAGTACGATATTGACAAAAAGTATCGATATAGCATCGACAAAAAAGGTATCGATTAGCTAAGTATCGATACCCACTAAGTAATGATACTTTCTGAGAATATCCCCATCCTTAAATTATTAGTGACAAAACAAAAGATGTAATTTCAACACTTTCTTTGTTTTTGTGTAGTAAGACAGGTTTAGACAATTTGGAGGTATTTCCCGAGGTTTTTATTATTTTATTGCACTGTTTGCACTTGGCAGTCTTATGATGTATTTTAAAAAAATATATTTTTTACAGTTCTTGGCGACCTTATTCAAAACTACATATGTATATGTAATAAATAAAGAATAAACAGAAAATAGAGTAGTAAACCGGTGATCAAATATCAACCCCATCACCTGTCAGCTCTGTCACTTGTCATGAACCGTTCGATATCTTGTTTAAAGTATCGATGCCACGAAAAGACCGATAATCAAGTATCGATGCCAAATAATGATACTCTTAAAAACAAGGTATCGATATTTCGATAGTATTTAAATCTAAAACACTTACGTGACTTCTTATCAGCTATAGACTTTAAGGCTCGGTCTTTACAATTTCTCGCTTCCTTGAATTTACCAATCTGGTAATAGGTTTTCGCGATTTCTTGCCACATTTTCGGATCTTGTTTAAATTTGCCCCGCACTCTGTTGATTTTCTCCTCCATTTCCGTGTATTTTGAGCTGTCCGCCAACATGCTGATCACCTTCAGATACACCTGTAACGGATCGTTGAATTTGAGCGCCTCTTCAAACGATTCGTCAAATGACTCCCTGGTGCCGTACGAATTCTCCAGGTTTAAAAGAATCATCCAGATCGAGAACTTTTCTTCAGTTAGCGTCATGTTGATGGTTTCTAGGGCTCGTTTCGCTACCGCCCTAGCTTTGTCTATTTCAGTTGCCTGGAAATAGAAAAAAAAAATACGGTTATATTGCACGCAATACAAGACTTTGTTGGTGTTCAGTTCTGTATTTCAGTGTTTTTTTTTTGTTAGTTTTATGGCAAAATGTGTCGTTTTTTTCCTTCAAAACATCCGTAACAGTTTCAATAAACGGCACAACTTACTCAGAATCAAGCACTTCAACAAACTCCAATCAAAAAACCCAACCTAATGTACAATATGAGTCGGGATTAAACGGTCATACGTAAAGTAAATCATCATCGCCTGAAAAATGGATTTTAAGCGGACATTTGTAGTAAATAGTGAAGTGAAACCAAGCCAGTTTCCTGCCGAAGTTGTCGCTTCCCTCAGGACAGATGGCCGAAATTCGTACCTATACTGTCTGGGGACGACGTTCAGCAGAGTATCAAACTCATTTCTCTATCAGGCAGAGGAACCATAGACCGGTTTCGCTCTTATTATCCGAACGCTAGTGAGGATTATAAAGAGCCGCTTACTCTGGCATTTTGGTTGTAAATATTTGATATTTTTTGGCTTCAAACGCTTATAACTTTTAAACTGCTCATCTGTATGTACAGAAATGAACGGGCTTTCCAAAAATGTGTTCGATTTGGTGGTATGGCGCGGGGGGGACTATGGACTAGAAGTCGTGGAGAGAAAAAAAAATCAGTTATAAGTTTTGGTCTAGCTCTTATACCGAGTGAGCTACAAAAGTTTTTCTGTGTTGCATTTTTTTGCCAATTTTGATGTATTTTTGTAGTACCCTGTAGATTTCACATTTTTGCAGAAAAAAAAACGAGAATAGTACATGGCGACGAAATGTGTTAGAGAGTGTGGAGTTGTTCCATGATTGCATCCGAGTCGAGTCCGTGCAGTCATAGTGACCATGGGAGGATCTGAATCCAAGGAGGAAGTTTTTATCAGCCAAGCGGGCAACAGTGGAGGTGTCACGGCGAATGGAACACCGGAGGCATAATCACCATCCATGTACTATTCTCGGCTGCTACTCAGCAAGGTTCTATCGCCAGTATGCCATTAGGGTAAATCAAACGACGTTGGATTTCGTACTCTACTATATTCTCACTCTTGACTCTACTCTAATCAAGACTAAACAAGAAGCTCCCTTCACAATCCTTCTATATCCTTTTTATAATGTTGTATTACTTGACGCACTACCGGGTGAACTTCACCTTTCATTCACCTTAACCAATAATACAATAATACTGCCAATGCATGTAACTATCAACGAACGTGATGTTTCTAGTTCCTATTGAACTTTAGAATGTTACCTAGGGTTGACGACTGGTGAAGGCTAACAGCTATGGAGTGCCCTATATACCACAAGCCCGATGACGTCGAGGCCCCCACCACGTTCTCTACAGTTCGTTTGCATACCGTTGCTTTAACAATCCGATACAATACATTTTACCAATTCTTATCTTCCCATAACAAATACATAGTGCAATGCTTTTTAAATGGGACAATATTGATTTCGTCATAAATAAAAGATGGAGGCGAAAAAAAATGGCCGCCCTAGACAGGGTGATTAAAAAATGAGGATATCTCTGAAACGAATAAAGTTAGAGAGCTGAAATTGGGTACCATGGTTGATCAGGGAATGGACTGCAAGTTACTATGGGTCGAAACCTTATTTATGGTACCAAACCCATGGGCACCATTAACGAAATTTTGCATATAAGTTTTCAGGCTTTTACTCGTGTATTTCTCATAAGACAAGTTGGTCAGCAAAACTCTTGAGTTGGTTTGTTTATTGTGTGCTTTTGTCACACACGCGCGTCATTTTTTTGTTTTTTTTTTTTTTGGAGTGAAGACCACGCGCGCGGAGCGCCCATAGTTTAGGAAATCCGAACGCTGTGGGCAGAGAGATATTAACAATGAACCTGAAGATACGTAAAAGTAACTGAATGTCGAAACGTTTATATATAATAATACTTTACTTCATATTGGCAAACATAACAGCTTTTGAAAAATGGTAAAAAACGTGCTAAAATTCATAAAAAGATATAAAATGGTACCACGAGTACCCCTATCAAGGTTCCCATTTATGACATATTGTTTGTGAGTATGAAATGAATCTACAATTGAAATTTCAGTTTTATAGCTTTGATTGTTCCTAACTGTTTATAATAAGGGAATAAAACCTACAAAAAAATATTGATAAACAAAAAAACTAAAGTTAAATGTTGCAGCATTATTTGGGACACCGTATACTATTTAAAACATAAATCAACGCTCTATTTATTATAAAACTAATGGAATTTTCGCAATAAATTAACTGTTATCAATTTACATGAAAAAATCCTAAAATTCTAGGTTACAACACTTTTTTGGGACACTCTATACTATGCAAAACGTAAATATATGCCCTATATATCATACGACTACTAGAACCTACGAATAAAATCAATTACTATTGATTTGTCTGGGAAAAGTCGATATTTCTATATTAAGCCTATGAGCCAACTGGCCCAAAAACCTAAATTTTTAGATGAAAATCGTGAATTTCAGCCTTCAACAGCTTATATCGCGTTTTAATGAGGATTTATCCCAAAAGCTATGAGGAGCCAAAAAAGTAGAATAATAAATGTTTTTTAACAATTTGTGGATAAAATGGAGAAGGAATTATTTCGCAGTAAATACTCATAAATATCAACACCAGACTCCTTGCATAATTATAAAATTGCTTTCATTGGTAAGTTTTAATAAAGCTTTCATCGCCTATATCTAACATCTTATTCTGCTTAGCCTACGTACTAAATAATCCACCCTTTCTATGTAAAGTACACACTGCTTATGGACCTTTTCTGCATTATTAGCATATATTAGTTTCCTGCATCATTTTTTGAGCCACCCTATACTATCTAAAACAGAAATCAACGTCCTATTCATTATAAAACGACTCGAAGTAACAAATAAAATCGATTACTATAGATTTAAATGACACATATAGAAAATTCTATGTTAAACATATGGGGCCCTCAAACTGGCCTAAAAAACTAAATTTTGAGATAAAAATCGTGCATTGCTGCCTTAAACAGCTAATATCTCGTTTCGATGAAGATTTATCAAAAAATATATAAGAACAGCTAAGGAAGCAGAAGAATAGAGCTACACGTAGAGCCCATTTTCGAAGCTCTGACTAGAACAGTAACCGAGCACGGGTGGCCCAAAAATAAGGTACAATTTTTGCATTTTTTTTTAATTTTCTCAAAAACCGTGAAAGCTAGCTTCTTTCTGGTACATGCATCTGATAGCCCTTGATGACCTCTTCATACATCATATTAACCGGCATGTCAAAAAACCTTACCGTTTCCAAGATAAACAGAAAAATGTAAAAGTTTCAAAATTTTCAAAATTTGAAGGGTCGTGAAAATTTTCAGGCAAAATCGATTGTCATAGATTTTGTCAAAAATGGTATCATATGAAAGAGGGGCAAAAATATGTAAAAAAATTGCAATTCTGGAATTTTCAGTAATTTCCTTCCCCTTCAAAATGGCGCCAAAAACTTAATTTTTCCACTTTTTATCGACATTTTAATACTTATATCTATATAATTCGAAAACTAAACATGGTGTAACGATGCTATTGACACCCATGAATAGAGCATTCTCGACCACAAAATACCTGCTTAATTTGTCGTTCAAGGTTGACGTAATGTTCGATCAAATAAAAACATTAGGTAATTTTTACAAAATTTTAATAGTTTTTCACTTCCCATGAGACTGTTATTAAACTTAGCAAAATAGTAATTAACGTTTTGAGCAGTATTTCAGCCGACTCACACTTAATTGAGTCACCGTTGTTCTATTGCCGTAAATGGCTTTGCTATAAAATGGCAAAAGTCACTCTACCCCTATCAATGAAAAATTTAATCAGTTAAATCTCGGAACCTAGAAACGGTAAAATCGAACAGTTAGTACCAGTCGAATGGGCTTCATGAAAGCAGCTATTTTGTTAGTCATATACGAAAAACTGATTGTTTGGGCGCGGCACATTTATAAAGCAATTTTTGTAATAAAAGGGAATACCCTGATGATGGCGTATAGTAGGCATAAAGTCGAAACGTCGGATATATTTGGTTTCAGGGCCCTTTAGCAACAGTGAGTAAGTTGGAGCAAAAAAGTGTCATTTTATTAAAAAAGTTTTCAAAATAGAACCTTGGATACTCCCGGCAAGTTTCTGGACATTAGAGACCTCTAGCCCGTCCCATAAGGTAGCCACATACCAAATTTTAGCTTCCTACCTCAATCCGTTTCAGAGATATCGGCTTTAAACCAAACGTTTTCAGGCGGCCATCTTGGATTTTTAAAAATGTCATTTTTTTTTCAAGCGGACTAAAAGTACGTCATTTGTTTTCTCCATATGCACACCTAAAGTGGGCTTTCAAATCCTGAGACCAAAAAAGTAGCAAAAAAGTCCTAGGCAGTAAAAGTAAAGTCAAAAGTCACCGCTAGTGTCATGGTGGCGCATATATAAACGATTTTCATTCACCAAAATTATTTTAATAATAGATTACACCAGATAAACCGATCTGAGTGTATTGCCATCTTTACATTCGTGTTGAAAAACAAAGGACAGAAATACTCTCAGAGCACTCAAGAGCACCATCCGAAACCGTTATTAGTCGAAATCGCATAGGTTCTCGAATTCTGAATTCGTCTGTTAAATGTCATGCGCGTCATCATATTTATCTGTCAATGTGACATTTATTAATTTAGTATTGAAAATAATGCTACAAATTCTTAGTTTACCATAATCATTGGTTATTATTTAATACATTAAAACCAGTGAACATTGAAAACCACCATTCTAACATATTCTATGTATTTTACAAATAATACACACAATTGGGTAAGTACCTAGACCCGCTTAAAGAGGATGAGAGAAAATTGCAAAACTGAAGCACTTTTAAATAGATTTCTTATTTATCGCATGCTTGAAAAAAAAATAGTATATGTTACTCGGAGTAAAAGGTCTTTTTGTGCTTCGCCCAGTTGCAGGCCTCAGCTTCGCTTCGGCCGTCAATCTCTGGGCTCAGCACGAAAAGACCCACTTTTACTCCTAGTGACATAATCTACTATTTAGCGAATTTTACATAAGGGAAACCTACCATTCGATTTTCAAGTCGATATCACCATCGGTTTATAAAACAGCTATAACCCAGCTACAGTCAGCTACATATAGCTATGTGAGCTATATTACCATTCATGGTACCTCCATGGGCACCCAGCATTCAAAGTTGAACCATGTATCATTAACAGTTCTCTAAATATCAACGGTACTTAGCTACTGTAGCTATGATAGCTACGGCAACTATATTACAATTTATAATACCCCCGTAGGTACCTACCATCCAAATTTGAACCATGTACCATCAATGGTACCCTAAATATAACCTTTTCTATATTCCTCCCATTTAAAAAGCATTGCACAATGTATTTCTTATGGGAAATACACGTGCAAAAGCGTGGAAACTAATATGCAAAATTTCGTTAATGGTACCCATGGGTTTGGTACCATAAATAAGGTTTCGACGCATGACAACTTACAGGCCATTCCCTAATGAACCATGGTACCAAATTTCAGCTCTCTAACTTTATTCGTTTCAGAGATATCCCCATTTTTTAATTACCCTGTCTATGGCGGCCATTTTTTTTCGCCTCCATCTTTTTTTCTGACGAAATCAATATTGTCCCATTTAAAAAGCATGGCACAATGTATTTCTTATGGGAAAACGGAAGAAATGGCAAAAAAGAAAAATAACTACGCCCATGTCTGCCGAAAAATCGAAAAAATACATTTTTGCCCGAATTTGTAACCGCCACTGTCTGGGCGAGAACCGCGTGGTCTGGCTTCGACGTCATCAGCCAAAAATGAATCCCGACATGAAATTTTCAAATCGACCAGTCTTTGTGAAAACGACCTCGAGGACTGGGCATTTTGCCAATAATCTTCCTAGAAATGTTCAAATTTTCCCCGGCCAGACAGTTTTCCCCGCTTTTCGGCCGATTTTCCTTAGTCTGAGGCTTTAAAGTTAATGTTTACATTTCGGAAATCTCAGCTGTCAGTTGTAGATGGGCGCGGCCGCCGAATGCTTCCGACAACCCCGTGGTGGACGTCGCTTCTGAACCATTCGGGATTTTCGGCCAAAATTTCAAAAAATCTGCATCTTTCGCTTCGAAATTCAATTAAGCCTATTTCGCGACGTCCCAACGTAAAGTGGTTCCTATGTCCCAAAAAGAAAACATTCCAACGTATCCCCTGGGATAGAAAACCATTCGATTAAATGCACGATCTCCGGACAAATATACCTCAAAGTGGCAATTTGAAATGTAAAGTTTAAAAATTCGTCAAAATTTCAAATTCAAAGCTAGTACCTTGATTTTTGGCACGATCAAGGGCCCCCGTGTGGACTACCTCCCTGAATTATTTGAGATTTTTTGCTGCAAAAATGTCGAATCTACAGGGTGAAATGTGAAAAAAGTACACCAAAATTGGCAAAAAATGCGGCACAGAAAAACTTTTGTAGCTCATTCGGTATAAGAGCTAGACCAAAACTAACAAGTGATTTTTTTTTCTCTCCACGTCTTCTAGTTGCCCATATACCACCGAAGCCGGATCGTTCCATAGTTTTCGTAAAAATCGCAAAAAATTACCTTAAAATTTTGGACACTTTTCCTTAATTGCCTTTGGAAATTTTTTTGACCACTCTGTATTAAAGTGACGCCTTTGGCGAGATAGGATTAAAAGTAGCCAAGGATATGCCCTTTCCCCTGGTACCATCGTTGTTGAGCCAGTCGTCTGACTAAAGGGGTCCAGAAGGCCCAGAAGTTGACCATTGCAAAAAAATTTTAGAAAAACCGTCCCAACTTTGCGAATTTTTGTACATTTTTCTATTTAACTTATCGGAATTAGACTTCAAAATGTATCGTCGTATACCCCACATGGTCCCGGAGTTACGGTAAAGACGCTAGACTTTTGAGTTGTGAAAAAAACGCATTTTTGACTTTGGTACGCCATTGATAAGCCCCCCCCCCCGGCACGTGTAATCAAATCGACCACATTTTTGGAAAGTCCGTTCATTTCTGTACATACGCGCCATACTTCAAAATCCTGTCAAATGAACAGTTTCAGAGTTATAAGCGATAGAACCAAAAAAATACCAAATAGCTACAACCAAAATGTCTCCGTTGGCTCGCCTTTATAATCCTCACTGCGTTCGGATAAAAAAAACGTTGGTCAAACAAATACTTGAGGTACCATTGATGGTACATGGTGCAAATTTGGATGATAGGTACCTATGGGGGTATCATAAATTGTGATATAGCTGACTCAGCTATCATGGCTACAGTAGCTGAGTAACGTTAATATTTAGAGAACTGTTAATGATACATAGTTCAACTTTGGACGCTAGGTGGCCATGGGCGTACCGTGAATGGTAAAATAGCTGACATAGCTATGTAGCTGACGGTAGCTAGGTTATACCTGTTTTTTGAACCGATAGTGATATCAAGTTGAAAATCGAATGGTGCGTTCCCCTTATGTAAAATTCGCTGAATGTGACATTTTCAGTTTGAGTTAGAAAGCTGAAATTTGGTACGTGGCTACTTTATGGGACGGGCTAGAGATCTTTAATGTCCAAAACATTGCCGCGGGTACCGAAGGTTCTATTTTGGACAACTTACTCACTGTTGTTAAAGGGCGCTGGAACCAAATATATCCGACGTTTCGACTTTATGCTTACTATACGCCATCATCAGGGTATTTTCTTTTATTATTGTTGCGAACTCGGGGTTCAATAATTCCAGTGTAACGATTTAATACGAAAACACTATTTATTTATTCCACAAATACACTCGACTACTAAATAACTCAGTACTTAACACTTTATAGCCTTCTATTATCGCTTCGTAACTTTAGCTTACTTATAGCTCGATTAAAATACGACTATTCCTACTCGGGCGCTCTATGCGCCTTTTATATACAATCCTAAAATTACAGAAAAACCTAGAAAGTTCTTTATAAGAATTCTTGAATAATCTCATATAAAAAAAAAAACGGTTGTAAACAACTGCCTTCTAGATTAAGCCAGACGAGCAATAAATCACTCGTGTCAGCCATGACGCAGCGCGGATAGGTCGTGAAGCTCCACCAACCAACACGCTCCCATGCGTTGCCCCGCCTCCCATGCGGCGTTGCTGCGATCGTAACATTATAAATATTGCTTTATAAATGTGCCACGCCCAAACAATCAGTTTTTTGGATATGACTGACATAATAGCTTTAATAAAGCCCATTCGAGTGGTACTAACTATTCGATTTTATCGTTTCTAGGTTTCGAGATTTAACTGATTAAATTTCTCATTGATAGGGGTAGAGTGACATTTGCCATTTTATAACAAAGCCATTTATGACAATAGAATAACAGTGACTCAACTAAGGGTGAGTCGTCTCAAATACTGCTCAAAACGTTAATTACCATTTTGCTTAGTTTACTAACAGTCTTATCTATCAGTGAAAAACTGTTAAAGGGTATTTTGTGGTCGAGAATGCTCTATTCATTGGTGTCAATAGCATCGCTATACCATGTTTAGTTTTTGAATTATATAGATATAAGTATTAAAATGTCGATAAAAGGTGGAAAAATTACGTTTCTAGCGCCATTTTGAACGGGAAGGAAATTACTGACAATTCCAAAATGGCAAATTTTTTACATATTTTTGTCCCCTCTTTCATATGAGACTATTTTGGATAAAATCTATGACAATGAATTTCAGTCGAAAATTTTCACGACCTTCCCCTTTGAAAACTTTGATGATTTTTACATTTTTCTTTTTATCTTCGAAACGGTAAGGTTTTTCGATATGCAGGTTAATATGATGCATAAAGAGGTCATGAAAGGCTATCAGATGCATGTGTTAGGAAGAAGCAAGCTTTCACGGTTTTCGAGAAAATTTTAAAAAAGTGCAAAATTTGTACCTTATTTTTGGGCCACCCGTGCTCAGTTACCGTTCTAGGCAGAGCTTCGAAAATGCGCTCTACGTGTAGCTCTATTCTTCTACTTCCTTAGCTGTTCTTATAGATTTTTTGATAAATCTTCATCGAAACGAGATATCAGCTGTTAAATACCGCAATGCACGATTTTGATCTGAAAATTTAGTTTTTTGGGCCGGTTTGGGAGCCCCATATATTTAACATGAAATTTTCGATATGTGTCATATAAATCTATAGTAATCGATTTTATTTGTTATTTCCAGTCGTTTTATAATAAATAGAACGTTGATTTCTGTTTTAGGTAGTATAGGGTGGCTGAGAAAAGGTCCGTGAGCAGTGTGGTTTTTACATAGAAAGAGTAGATTATTTAGTATGTAGACAAGGCAGAATAATATAGGCGATGAAAGCGTTATTAAACACCACTTACTATGTCAAGAACTTGGTAACAAAGCGTTTTTTCGGATACAACTTTCTGTTTAAGACCCATCGCTCTATGAGTTGTGGTATTAATGTTGTAATAGAGTTTATGTCGGCCAAACATTTCATCATTTTCACTTAAAAAAAAAACAGAAAGATTTGAATTTAAGGAAATGCTTTGCACGACGATTCGTAAAACACAGTATGTAAAGAAAGTATAAATAAACACTTACCGCTATATGGAAAGCTACGTATTTGGCCCAAAGTTCGCCAGAGTCGGGCTTCGCCAACACAAGTCTGTCAAATTGCTCTGCACTTTCGGGGTCTTTCGTGGGGTCCGCGAGTTCCTTTTCAATTCTGGATATTCGCTCTTCTTCTTGCCTTATTAGTTCCGTCCGTTCAGCCGGCGAAAGCTTCTTCTTCTTCTCAGAAGGACCCTATAAAAATAAACAAACAAAACAATTACATTCAATTTACACGTATACAGGGTGAGTTCAACCATGGAGATCTAGGTTATTTGAAGAGATACGAAGAACATTAAATTACGGCAAAGTTGCGCAATAAAAAGTCTATAAAAATGATGTTTTTAACTTTCGAAAGTCTTTATTATTTTAACTAAACTGCTCAACTTAAAGTTCGGCACAAACAATTTTTCGTGTCATTTTCAATCAGCTGTAACTTTTTAAGCAATGAATTGTTTTAAATACAATTTGCACGGTCTGAAACCTCATTTTCTCTAGATTAAGGAAGCGGATAATTTTGAAAAAAATAACGACACTATCTTTTTTATATAGGGTGTGAAACAAAGGGATGCAAAAATTTCAAAATTTTGACTTTCTGCTATTTCGCAATCAGCTTTTTTAAATTTATATTAATTAAATTATTATTCACTATATTAATTGAAATCCGACGTTTAGTTTTTAAGCAACGGTCATCAACTTAATTTTTCTTAAATAATTTAAATGGTGTTGTATTTTTTATAACGGATTCTAAATCTTATTGCATTCGGTGGTATGAGATATGTAATTCAATGCATACTGCGGTGTAAACACAGCCAATTTGGACTGCTTTGGCGCCTTAATTTAGGCAACCCTATTACTTATTTTGATGAGTGCATTTGTTCAAAAGAAAGTCTGTCTTGTAGTAAGGCGGGTAGAGATACCAAATTGGAAAAAAGTTGTTTTTTTATCAATCGGACTAAAAGTACGTCATTTGTTCTCTCCATACGCACACCTAAAGTGGGTTTTCTAATCCTGAGACCAAAAAAAGTAGCAAAAAAGTCCTAGGCAGTAAAAGTAAAGTCAAATGTCACCGCTATTGTCATGGTGGCGCATATATAAACCATCTTATTGCCATCTTTACATTCTTGTTGAAAAAACAAAGGATAGGAATACTCTCACAGCGCTCGAGAGCACCACCCGAAACCGTTTTTAGTCGAAATCGCATAGGTTCTCGAATTCTGTTAAATGTCGTTAGTTGTCATCATATTTATCTGTCAATGTCATTTTTAGTATTTTAGTATTAATAATAATGCTATAAATTGTTAGTTTACCATAATATTTACCTCAACCACCTAAACCATTGGTTATGATTTAATACCATTAAAACCATTGAACATTGAACACCACCGTTCTAACACATTCTATTTATATACACCACTAATTGGGTAAGTACCTAAACCCGCTTAAAGAGGATGAGAGAAAATTGAAACACTGATTCACTCTGAAATAGACTTCCTGCATGCTTGAAAAAAAAATAGTATATGTTACGCGGAGTAAAAGGTCTTTTTGTGCTTCGCCCAGTTGCAGGCCTCAGCTTCGCTTCGGCCCTCAATCTCTGGGCTCAGCACAAAAAGACCCACTTTTACTCCTAGTGACATAATCTACTATTATGTGCTATTTCAGGTTTATTTTAGTTTCTCATAATTTAAAAAATACTGTACGTATAGACAAAAAAGGACAATATAGCCCTAGAAAAAGTAATAAAGCTTTAAATGCGTCATCCGTGTGGTAATAGAAATAAAAAATAATAAAAAATCCAGAATGTTATTTTAAAAAATAAAGTTGATGATGGTTGCATGAAAGCGAAACGTCAAATTTTAAATTTGAAAATACCATGTTGAAGAGTTTTTTCCAAATGTTCTATTTTTGCGAGTATGGTGCGAGCCAAAAACCAGTGGAATTTTCGAAATTTGAAAAAAATAAGTTTTATAGACTTCTAATTGCGAAAGTTTTCTATAATTTAATTTCTTCTTCATATCTTATCAAATAACCGAGATCCTCATGCTTAAACTCGGAAAACTGTCACCCTGTCATTTTCGCTTACATTGTTTTCATCTTCAGAGGACGATTCCTCCAAATGTTCAGTCTCATTTCGGATATTAAAGAAGGAACTAATTCCTGGCAGAACAACAGAAGTGGAATGTGCATTTTCATGTTTTCTCTCGTCAGAGGGTTCAACGTCACTTTCAATCTCGATCTCGTTTCCAGTGTTGTTGCCCTCTTGTTCTATATCACTATCCAAGCCATTGGCCTCTCCCTCAATCACGCTGCCCTTCGATGTAGGAACTTTCAGGTCTCGTTTCGAAGAAGATTTTTGAACCTTATTATATTGAGTTCTTTCAAGGCGATGCCTATTTGATGACTTGTCTAAGAATAAGAAGAGCTTCGTGCTTACGCCCACCAGAAATTTCTTAATTTTTCTGAAAATGTCAGTTAAATACTTCTACAAGTAAAAAAAGAATTTTAGCTACGAACCCGCAAACACTAACTTTAAACTTCTTTTTATCGTAATAATTGTAGCACTTTTCAAAGTCATTTTCATGTAACCGCGCGGGCAAATAGACTAGCTGCTGGTTGCCACCCGGATGCCGCAACAATCCAACGATATATTCGTCTTTCATTAGTAGCCGGTCGGCCCTCCCAGAAACTATACATTCTTGTAGGTCTCCGTCTTGTACTGGATTTATTTTCTCGCACAGGTCCGGCCTTATGCACACCTCTAAGTGCGGTATTTTGCTCACAAAATTCTGCGCTATGACCACGCAGGTTACTGAGTCTCCTAATTTTAACGATTCTGAAAACAAAGAAATTGTAATTGCTACTTTTTAGAAATTGTCAGGTTTTGAGATTTAAACAAAAGCGATTGTTAAACTAAAGCTTGAAAAATTAATTTCACTATATGTACTTAAATAATATAGTTTTGTACGTCAGTGTGTGTCACTTCTTAGCTTTTTCAATAATGTATAACAGTTTTATAAAATTGAAACTTACTTGGACATAAAATTGTCTCTGCAATCCCTTTAACGTCATGCTCCAACGACACAACACATCCACCTCGAGGGCCAATTTTTTCAACTATTCCCTGGACTTTTTCTCCCACTTTAAACTTGCAAATGTTCCATTTTAGTTTCTTAGCGCGCTTGTATATGTACGCTAATTCCGTGAGATATATAGAAAACGTGTTTAGAACGCTCTGAAACGCCATAATGTATGTTTATGTGTATATGTACAAAAAACTAAAATGTACGTAAAAATAACGTACCTTGGTATACAAATTGAGTTCAGTCTCTGAGTTTCGGCTTAAATATGTACACGTGAAAACATGTGTGTACAATCTACAGTTTTTTTTTAATTGAAAAAAAAAGTTACAAATACAAAAACAGTACGTACTTGTGTAGTGTACGTATAAAACTATGTACATACTACGTACAAACTGTGCGACGTTTAAAGTATTGTTACGTAGAGCGGTGGCTGGAGGCGGAGCAACATTGGAGGTCGGACCTTCGCGACCTATCCGAGTGCTGCGGATCAGTAACACGAGTGATTTATTGCTCTATTTATTTAGAACGCCGTTACTTACGACCTTTTTTTTTATGTGAGAATGCGCAAAAATTCTTATCAAGAATGTTCTAAGTTTTTCTGTATTTTTAGGATTATGTATAAAAGGCGAATAGCGCCGCCGTTAGTAGTAGTCTTATTTTAATCGAGCTATAGGTAAACTAAAGTACCAAATATACCGAATAGAAGGCTATAAAGTGTTAAGTAGTGAGTTATCTAGTAGGTGAATTGTACTTGTGTGTATTTGTGGGATAAATAAATAGTGTTTTCGAGTTAAATCGTTACACTGGAATTATTGAACCCTGACTTCGCGACAGTAGGTACTGTTGCTATATCGGAAGTGTTGTTAATCGCTTTGCTGTATTATTGTTTGTTATCTGGTAAATAAAGTTTATGCATTATTTTGAAGCAAAGAAGCAAGTTTCTCGGGTAATCGGTCAGATTACCCGATTATTTTGAAGCCTCACGTATCGACGAACCCACGCAGTATGTAACAATAACATTTTCCTTTTCCCCGGGCCGTTCAATCCTCATACTTAAGTCAAGTTATGGCATACTCAAACAATTTCTATAATCGATAGAAGTGAAAATAGCGGATGTAGGACAGAAATATTTTAGTCCATACATACATAAAATATTTTAGTCCTGAGGAAGACCTCAATAAAGGTCGAAACGTTGGCTTTTTCACAATTAATGTGAAGTAGTTATTTCTGTCCTACAATAGCTATTTTCACTTCTATCGACCTGATTAAAGGACGCAAAACGGATATAATTTCTATAATGACTAACTTGCAGATACACTTACCTCAACAGTATTATCGAAAACATCCATCAATTTAACGCTCAAAACCATTTTTTTACTCGCCCTGTCTATAGCTTTGACTCTCGCCCAAAGTAACTGGTGCTGTTTTAAATCCTTTAGGGGCGTATCCATATGCTAAATGATAATAATAAACATCATACAAGAGCATTGATTTAACTATGTCTAAACAATAACATACCTCTTCAGTTATAGTTACAAGGCCTGAGAAATCCTGTAACAAAGGCAACACGTGGACGCCTTCCGCAGAAGTCTCTTGATAGAAGCTCCTAATTAGACTTCCCACTGACAAGTCAGATACACAGGGAACGCTTTTGCTTTTTGCTGCCAATCCCTCGCGACGGGAGAATATCAAAGACTTACTTCCTCCAAGAAACATCACACCCACCATTTTGTCACCTGGGACCAATGTTTCTGGAACATGTACAGTTAAAACTTTCAGTGGTTTTAACAGAAATTAAGCGTACTTTTAAAGGCCTGACATAAACTCAAACTTGTAGACAAATGGGCGTCTGGTATTAAACCTTTATTCGTAGAGTTTTCTATTTGCACTTTAACTCCCTCTTGCCTAATCGCCCTCACTAGTACTGTATATTTACCGCCGACATTTGGCTTTTTGCTTTTTTCCTTCGGTGGAAACAACGAAAGACGCATATTTGCTTCGTTTTTTCTAGACACGTACACGTTTACCTAAATAACTATTATTTAAACAGGGAGGTTTTGAATTGGAAAATAAACTTACTACTTGTCCAAGAAAAAAGTAACGGGATGATTCATTTGAATCTTTTCCCAAGCCAAGCCATCCTTTTACGTCATTGTAAAAAACAACCAAAGCTCTTTTATCGGATATAGATGACACTACTCCCATGTACCTTTTTCCTACTTCAGCATCATCTAAATTAATGAGGCAATCGTCATTCTCGATCAGAGATTGTTTCAAAGTGAGCAAAACCTTTTCATCCTTAATGCTCAGTACTCTAAAAAATGATTCTGGTAGGTGTTGAAGATTATTTCATTAATTTATTATTGAAAAATTTACAAGACCCCAAGAATAAAACCATAACAAACGTTTACAAGACCGCTACGTTCTAATACCTAACAAAATCCAAATCTTACCTTGCATCGACTGTCTGGTCTTCCTTGAACTTTTTCTTAACATTATTTGTGTACTCAGAGTTACTAATGTGCACATTTGGTACAAATCCCTGAACGTGACCCGTTGAGACAACAATTCCTTCCTCTTTTACGCTAACTACTTTAACCGAAACTAACTGCCCAGCAGTCAAATCGGCTACAGAAAATACCTTTTCTTTAACGACACTCACTTCCGGAGTGCAAATGTACGTTTTCCACATATGATTGTAGTCAAGAATCCGGCAATTATGACTGCTGCCTACAGAGAATTTCGAATTTATAGCTTCCTGTATGTCGTCTGCATCTTGCTTGTGGGAAATACATTTGATTAAGCGCTTGTTCGATGCAAAGCCTTTTAGTTTTGAAGGTAACAAAAAGAATACTCCATTGTTGCTTTTACTAAGCACCTACAAAAAAACTATAGATTTTCCTAAAATAGTTTTAAAGAATTAAAACAAATAATACCTCTGCTTTTATAATTTCACCAGTATTAAGGTCAGGTTTATCTTCAATTTCAGGAACACGCAATGTTAGGTATGTAATATTAGTCACTGGTTCTACATACAAAACAAATGCTTTCAATATCTTGCCTTCCTGGTAATGGGAAGGTGTTTTTAAGGGATTTAATAAAAAGCTCTCTTCCACATAACCAATAAAATCACCATTAAATTTTCCTTGAATACCATGTGGAGTTATCTAAAGAAATTCATTTTATAAGCAAATTTTATTTATTCCAAATTAGCCTTATACCTTGTCTGTGATAAACTCAACCTTTGTACCAGGAATAATACTATGTATATTTTCAATATTACATTTTGAGGCTCTTAAATGTTCAGATTTTGCACTCAGCCTAATAATGGACATTGAATCTGTAGAATCTGATTTATGAACAGTACACCACATAGGTTTTCCCGTCACTAAAAGTTCTAAATAAGCAACTGCTGCTAATCAATAATAAAAAATTACTGACCATATTCCAGTTCTTGGTCAACATTTTTGAATGGCAAAAAGGCCCGGCAGTTTTTGACACCCATGCTCACTTCATAACCATGATCTGCTTTGGAATTTATGCAAGCCCAAACCAGCATTTCTTTTTTAAACGAATTGTGGTTCAGCTCAGAATAAATTTCCCTGGGATTGATACTGCCACTTAGACAAACACCTTTATCATTTGTTTCGATATTAGTTATTTTCACAGGTAAGAATTCACCAATTGTGAATAAATTCTTTAGAGTTGGAGGCTTAAAGCAACAAAATAGTATTAATATATAAAATGATTTATGAGAAATAAATTTACATCTTCCTCATTATTCTCCAACTGCTGGTTTAAATATTTCGTAAAGGGATCAGATATTTCTGTAATGGCTATGGAAGCAAAACATAATCCAGGCAACTCAACTTCTAAACCAAAGTTGCTGATGTGTCTGACACAGCCCAAAACAATCATTCCAGTCTGAACTTTCTGCAATAATATATAATTAAATACATATGTGTTTTATGGTTTATCACTTATTGCACTTATTTACAGAAGTAAATTATCTTATTTAGGGCCTTGCAGGTCTTCTCTTAAACTGTAAGGTTTTTGTTTTCTTGAGTATACTTACACTGTATGATAATGTGCCCTTGATATTCAAGGTGGCTTCAAAGATATCTCCAGATGACTCTTGATCTGGTTGTTTTTTAGATTTTTTTGGTTTTTTTGTTTTAGGCGGTTTTGAATGAGCAAATAACTAAAACAAAAATTAATGACTTAATAAAATGTTTTTTTTATACCTATAGTGCCATGTTAATGTTTCAATATTTTGGAGAATCCTCATCATAATATGCAAGCAAAATGTACACAGGAACCCTTGAAGAAAGTTCAACTTTAACTGTTTTTAGTATACAGTTATGGTGGCCTAGATCAAATTGGAAACTGCTCCTGTGCTCTTGCTTAATTACTCAAGTTATGACTTATCAAGTAAACTCAAAGACAGGCTTTATGATATCTATTTTCTATGAGCGTTAAAGTACTAACATGGGACCAAAATGATTAAAAAACGTGCTCAATTTGCTTACAGAATCGGCGTCCTTATGTGGCCTCTTACGAACCACTTTACCTCCCCTGGGAAAGCTCTCTTCCTCGCCCATCATCACTCGCAATATATTTTCGATAGCTGGAAATCTAACTTTATAGCGAGAAATATAAGATTTAAGCTAAATTTAAAATAAATAATTCTAAACAGACATCACACACGTGAAAATCTGAGGTTAAGGTTAAATGAAAACTGACAACTGATTGACAGTAAATAGGCATTTTCGCTTAACAGGCCTAGAGAACTATTCCCGTCGTTCGCTTCCTGAGTCCTGAGTATATAAATATTGAAAGATGGACCTAGTTAAAAGCACACTAGAAAAGCGATGAGAAGTATGGAGAAGCAATTCTCACGCATCTCTAGCTACTTGCTACAATCCAAACTCTGATAAGTAAGAGTTTATTTTGTAATATCACTGTTACAGATTAGTTCTATTATGGACGTATTTTTTTTCGTTTGTTTGGTATGGATTTGTTTATTTTACATTAGCATAGACGCCCCTCTTAACGAAAAAAACAGTCACATAATAGGAAAAAATCATAACCAAACAACTTTTGGAAAAACAAATACAAAATAAACAACCATATAATGTTCTCTTTCATAATAAACAGTTACTAAAAAAAACAAATTCAAAAAAAATATTGTCATAACCAAAAATAGCCATAACCGTAGTACGCCAGAAAAGAAAACATTGGAATTTCCATTGGCATAAACGTTAAAGGTTAAAAAAAAACAAACGGAAAATAATCATCGGCCACGATCGGAAACTGGCATAACCGTGCAAATCTGTAAAAAGTAGGTAGAATTTGTTGCCCTGTTGCCACATCAACTCATCGGTTTTCGTTCTGGTATTGCATTCTATTAGTAGTATTAACATAATAAGTTGTATAAACGGGAACTGAAAATATCGATTATGGAAATTTAGTTTTAGGCATATATAATCCATTCACTTATTATTGTCGTCAAGCAGGCGTTGGAAAATTGATTTTGACATTCTTATCGTATCTTCTCAACATGTGCTAAAAGGAGTTGGGTATACAAAAATGAAGGTTTCAAGGGTAACTAAATGACAAAAATAAGTGAATGGGTAAGTACCTAATATATATTTTCTTTATAACCTGCTCAACTTAAAGTTCGGTACAAGCTATATTTTTCGTGTCATTTTCAATCAGCTGTAACTTTTTAAGCAATGAATTGTTATAAATACAATTTGCACAGTCTGAAACCTCACTTCCTCTAGATTAAACAAACGGATAATTTTGAAAAAAAAACCCACATTATCGTTATTATATAGGGTGTGAAGCAAAATGGTGCAAACATTGCAAAGATTTAATGTTCTGCCATTCCGAAAATTCCAAATTTCAAAAATGTTGATCTAACTCATTATGGAAAATGTAACTACCAAAATAACTTTCAAGTATTATATTATTTTTAATTTATGTGTTTTTTAAATCTACTTTGACAATTAACAAACCCACAGTAACGTGTCAAATTACTATAACTCTGCTCCTATTTTTCTTCCAACAGCCTATTCAGATAAGTAAACACGTTTTGATGCAATGTTTTCCACATTTAACTAAATTGGCCCATAAAAAGTTGAGCAAATGCAATTTTTTGCAATACGGATGTTTGAAAACCTGTTTTTAACCTTTATGACATGAAGCATAATAATAATAATAAACATGAACTGAGCCTACGAAATAAAAATACAGTACCTGGAGGCCTAGAACTTGGAAAGATGACGGCAACATAGTAAAATATGGCTCCTCCCCTTTTCCAGGTTTGAACGGTTTTGTCATTTTCTGGATATGCGCTTGTTTTCTAGGGAAGAAACCCGTTATGCTGGTATCCTAATATGTTAATTTTTATTTTGTGAGAGCTTTTTTCGCAATTGAACGTTTTTAGAATTGTGCAGTTTTGTCATAGTATGGATATTTAACTATACAGTTTTGCTAAAATGCGGATACACTTTTATGTTGTTTATTAAGAACGAATATTACACTTTAACACAGTTATACCACACTTCGTTTATGCCTTAGTTTATTTTGTCATAGTTTATTATTCTGTGATAATACGTGCGCATCTTTATGCGTTATGGAACTGCATAGGGATTCACGAGAGTGTGGCCATAAGGTGGTATCGTTTTCTATTGGTGCCGCCATGTTTTTTCCAAAGTGTCGCGCAGTGTCCCCCCCGCCGATAATGATAATAATCCGTAATAATCCGTTTAATCGGTGGTCGTTGCGTGGGGGCGGCTGTGTTCGCGGCTGCTGCCGTGTTGCCGCCGTGTCTGCGGAGGAGATTCGACTACGTGGATGTTCTAAGTCCAACGAATCTTCTTGCGCCAAATCTCTTTTACCACGCTGCAAGGGGGACCCAACTCTTCGAAAGGATCTATAGTCCCTTAGGTCGCTAATTTAAATAATGTAAAATTTTATTGTTTTAGAGATGCCAGCAAGGTTTTATGGTTTAAGACAAAAACCTGCAAAAAGCCAAAAAAAAAAAAAACTAATTGAATAGTAATTAAGGAAGAATAAAATTAAAAATTAAAAAAGACAATTTTTAGTTTTCTCCAGAATCTGAAATAAAATAGCGGCGGACGTGAACTTTTTGCAAACAAGCTCAGTGGTCCCCAGAAACGTGTTTGACGGGTACACGAGTTCTTACTAAATTGGAAAAACACAACAAAGAAAACTAAACTAACGACGCAGTGTAGAAGAGAACAGAATTCTGCCAGTAACTGGGATCCTCGATATTATGGTGAGCAAAACACTACTATAATATACTAAATGATTCAACTTCTACAACTACTCTACAAATACTTAATTGCCGGTAGTCTCCTGCGTCTGCAAAGTATCCGCTAGCTGCAAGAAAATGGCCTATTCAGGAAAAGGGCAGAGGTGGGTTGACACTATGTGGCACAACCGAAAAAACACTCCACGAAACTTTTCGTAGGCGGGCAATGAGCGGTGTAATTGTTTTGGCACTAATTAAAGATAAAAATAATTAGCGCGGCGGACTTAAAACGGGATTCAAAAAGGGGAAAAAATTACGAATTGGCGATAATTAGAACGGCGGAGCCAAGGACTTTTCTCGCGGTAAAATTCGAAATTTTCCGTCTTCCCGGTTGGATCGTCGTTTTTAGATCGTAACTCTATCGAGTTCAAAACGCGTCTGTTTCTTTCGAGTGTCGAAGATCTTCTTCTTTTTTCGGCCACCCCCTCGGTACGTCTCAGCCCCGGAAGGGTACTGCCGAAAAAATCGATACCACCCTGACCAGTGGCGATTATATGGCGCTTCGAACAGCGCGGGCATAAATTTAGTAAATGAGCTTTTCTGGAAAATGTGCTGGAAAAAGAAAATTGAAAATGTGATCATTGGACAGAAGAAATGATGCTCTTCAAAATGACACCTCACATGACATAGTTTAATTGACAATTAAAGCTTTTTATTGAAATTAAATGTTAATTTCCTGGCTCAGTCAATTAAGACATTAATTGCTCGAATTTACAATCAAAGGATCAGAAATTAAAAGCTCTATCTGCTGAGAGAATAAGATTTTAATTTCAATTAACGATATTCGCAAAATCGCCTTAATTACTAAACTATTGTTCGGGTCACGTACAGGTCTGAAATTCTTTCAAGGGCCATAAATCATTAAAAGGGCGCCTTTGCCGGTCAAAAAAGAAGGGCAATTGTAGTGACCATATTTTATGGCCGGAATTCCCAAGAAATTGTGAAAGTGCCTGTCCAACACTAACAAAGGAAATGCTCTTGACGAAAATAAAAAATATTGCAAACACATGTGCATTTAGGGCCTCATTGGTCTGGTTTATTTAGAAAACCGAAAAATAGAAAAAACTTCCATAAGATTAAAGCTTAAAAGCTTCGAAAAATGGCTTACAGAGTTGCCACGTTTCCACACATTACTCATATGCAAACAGAGAGGTCAGTTTGCATAACAAAAGTCAGAAGTCAATGGTCAGATTGACATGGATATGGGCCAACTACGCCCTGGGAATATACCCGTCCTTTGTTTCCTTAATATGAATTTAAGCACAAGAATACTCCAAGAGCAATTTGGAATTCCGTCGGCTGTCAGTACTCAGTACGTCAACTCGATGATGGATAAACGTCATCTAAAAGTGGCGGGATATTCAAAAATTACCTGTACTTAAAAGGGTTGTTGTAGGAATTTGTGAATTCTTCAACAATTCTCAATTGCTCATAATGTATCTTGAACTAAAGCGTTTACTTATTAGTAGGAAGGAAGAATTATAGTTCATCGTTTGTCTGAAAAAAAAAATCATTTGAAGGCAGGCCCATAAGAACAATGTTAATCTTGGAAAAAACATGGCGGACCAGTCCTTATGGCCACACTTTCATTACAGGCACTCTACTATGGCCTGGTATGAAGACAAAGATGAAATATTCTGTTTTAGATTTTTGAATTTGTCGAAAACGAAAGAGATAAGAGTGTCGCGCAGTGTCCCCCACACCGCTAACAAATAATAATCGGTCGGCGGAAAACGCTATTTCTTATAATAAAAGCCGAGTTCGATAATTCCATCCGGACTCAGACCATCTCCCAAAATCTTAACTAGCTAGAGTAAGAGAGGCTGATATCGTGAGCGCTCGGGTTCTAATTACAGAACTCAACTTATAATAAAGAAGTCAGAAAATCAGAAAACGTCATGCATACGTCGGTGCTTGTATCGTTGCTTTGACAATAAAGGGTGCCACAAGAGAGATAAGATTAACGCAGATACCGTAATGTAGAAAGAGATGATCAGAAAAAAGAATGTTGGAGGTCTTGGAAACAGCGTGTATTTCGGAGACGTTTAGCCATACTTGGATCTAGTAGTACAAAGTCACTGCCCTTAAATCAATGACCTAGGATGGTCATTGATTGAGTTTCATGGACAGAGCTGACAAATGCCGAAATTTTCCCAATGTACCCATGATGTAATTTCATCTCCTTTGTCTTGTCAAAGGATGACAATACCACAGTATAAGGAATAATACATTATATAATGTATTATTCCTTATACTGTAGCAATACTTTCAAAAAGTCTAGTGCGACCAACCGGAAACGTTAACATTTTTTAATACTTATTTTTTAACATATACATATAGACAGTAGGAAGCAATTTCCAGGATCTATGTATTAAACGTTGATCTAAAACATTATAATCTACTTTTTGTAGCCTATCTAAATATAGCGAAATTGGAACTGCTGGTAGGAAAACCATTTTACCACTTTTAGGAATTTTAGCTTCCAAATTCCTCGACTTTTGTAAGTGTTGGTGTGCCCTGCTAGCAACTTCATAGACACAGTCTGACAATTTCTGTGACTTTTTTCCTCTAAGAATGTCCTCTTGGCTAATTTGATGTTTTATGAGAATATCTTGAGGAACTGGTATTCTATTTAGATTCCTGCTGTAAGGAACACTCCTGAAATTTGACTTTAGCTGTAGGTACTAAAGTTTACAAGGTCTCCCACCACAAATGTCACCTCTATATACAAAAAAGTTACCATAAGTATTTTTTGAAAACTTTAAAAAACTATACCTACCTATTAACTAATTGGGTTTAAATATTATTAAAAAACCCCAAGTTTTCAAAAATTTCCTACAGCAACTTCTCAATATATAGATAAAAATGATTCATTATGGGACAGTCTGTATAGTGACTGAACATGTACCTCAGTTGTTGTACTATGCCTTGAGCTTTCCCCAAATGAGATGCTGCATGGTCAGCATCAATATTTTTTATACCACAACCTTCAAGGATCAAATAGAAAGTACTTGACACTGTTTGTTCCGCATATTTTTCCATATCCTCCAATGTTCCAACATTGTGAATATTTAGGCTGGCTTGCCTTGCTGAAACCAAGTTCTTTAAATACCTTTTGCTTAGGTTGGCTTTGGTTATCGCCTAAAACAGCCTCTTTAAGAAGAAATGAAACATTTTAAGACACTAAAATACAAAACTTGCAATAATGTTGGTTAACCTACTTTAAATAATTCTACAGCTACTGGATGTTGTGGCACTTGTTTATGATCTTTTGAGTAGCATTTATTTATGGTATCCTCCCAAAATTTCAGCCGCATTAATCCTATATTCTCCTGTGACACTTGTTCCCCCACTTTAGCCACCTCAACGTTTAAGCTTCTTACTGCTATAGCCACTGATCTTGCTGTGTTTTTTTGCAACAGGGTGCATATAAAATTTTCATAGTCATACTTCCTAAATTAAATAAAAAGAAAGATTTGATTAACTACAAAAACTTGCAGGGTTAAAGCTGGATTTATTTATAAACTCAGCTGCTGCCATAGCTCCAGGTTTTTCCATGTTTCTGCAATTTGTTGTCAACAAATGTTTATGAACTGACGGATTTTCTGAACAACAGGAATCACAAACAACTAATTACGAGGAATGGCAGGAAAAGAGTTTATAAAATGCAGTTTCAATTTTTGTTCTCAGGTTCTGCCGAGGGTTGCTGCTTATTTATTTTGTACTTTAGTTTAGGTCACATGTCAGTCACCCGAGATCTCACCTAATTGAATCCAGACAGTATTCTGCCGATGTTTGTGATGTTTTAAATCTCCAATGTTTTAGTTGCACTAGTGGAGCTAATAAGAGAGACACCCTTTTGTGGTACATGGTTATAAAAAAAATAAACTCTAAAAAGGGCTCTATGTAGATGGTGGAAGCTTTAAACTCCACTATTATAGGAGATTGGGTTTAGAGGACGATTCAGGAGGTCGAGAATGACCTAAAAACTTTGTAGTTTTGCCAAAAATGGTAAATAAAAAGTACGTATTAAACTGAAAAGTTGGGTTAGTTAATGCGCAGTTAGGCGTCTTCGGGTAGATGCTCTAGAGGGCAATGAGAGTACTCCCAACGACCAAGATTTACTAACTGTCAACAATGTCAACTTAATCGAACGTCACTTTTGACATTGACATTGACGTAGTAAGCAAGATAGAAAATTTTGTTTATCATCCTCACTTTTGTATTTTGTACTTGAATTTTAATATTTTTCCCTCAGAATCATACAAAACCAAAAATGCCTAGCCAAGAGGTAACCACAAGTAAAGTTATCGTTCATCCCCTAGTTTTACTTAGCGTGGTAGACCATTTTAACCGTATGGGAAAAATCGGAAACCAAAAGCGTGTCGTCGGTGTTTTGTTGGGCTGTTGGCGTGCCAAAGGGGTACTCGATGTCTCAAACAGTTTTGCAGGTAAGGTACCAAAGAATACATGGAATTTTCGTTGCTAATACAGGCTTCTTCAGTGCCATTTGATGAAGACGATAAAGACAAGTCTGTGTGGTTTCTCGACCATGACTACCTGGAAAACATGTATGGAATGTTCAAAAAAGTGAACGCGAGAGAAAGGGTAGTTGGATGGTACCACACGGGGCCAAAACTACACCAAAATGATATTGCTATCAATGAGTTAATTAGAAGGTACTGTCCTAATTCAGTTCTGGTCATCATTGATGCCAAACCTAAGGACTTAGGGCTGCCAACTGAGGCTTATCAAGCTGTGGAAGAAGTACATGATGATGGTTCTCCTACATCTAAAACATTTGAACATGTTCCTAGTGAGATTGGTGCAGAGGAGGCAGAAGAAGTGGGCGTAGAGCACTTACTACGTGACATCAAAGACACAACAGTCGGCACACTCTCTCAAAGAATTACAAATCAGCTTTTGGGATTAAAGGGTCTGCACTCACAATTGAAAGATATTAGAGACTATCTCATTCAAGTCAGCGATTCTAAACTTCCGATTAATCACCAAATTATTTACCAGCTGCAAGATATCTTTAATCTGCTTCCTGACATAAACCAGGTCCAGTTTAACAAATCATTTTATGTTAAGAACAATGATCAGATGTTAGTTGTATATTTAGCTGCTCTTGTCAGGTCCATTGTGGCTTTGCATAATCTTATCAATAATAAACTGACTAATAGAGATGCTGAAGAGGGGAAAAAAGAGGAAAAAAAGGATAAGGAGAAGGATGCAAAAGAAAAGGAGAAAGAGAAGGATGCTAAAAAGGATGAGAAGAAGAAATAACTTTTTGTATACTTTACTAATGTTGTTAGAATAGGTTAAAATTTTTTCATAATAAACAAAAAATTAAAATAATTTATTGTCCATAAATTGGGTTTCTATTTAGTAAAGCCTCTTAAAATCATAATGCTTTTAATTGGATACTTTATTATTCACAAATGTCTTAAATGCAAATATTATCCCCATTCCCATCAAATATTTGACTTAGATTACACTGATTCTGTTGTATGTTTAGCACCTAATAATAAAAGTAGCTCCTATCTGCTTTGAAATTACCCACTTTGACTTCTAATACGGGCCTGAATTGCACTCAACTTTACTCCAATGTAGTACTTATACTTATTGTACTCAGTAAATTTTATTTTTCTTATCTATTTCAGAATAACATATAGGGAAAAAATCAAATTTCCTAAAATATATATTATTATTATATAACAGCGTTTTCGAGTGGCGCTATGAAAGCATTCCCATCCTTTGTTTTCCAACAAGAATGCATGAATGGGAATCCCGGAATACTCCATTCCAAAATTTCCATTCCAAGGAAGGACATTTTACCGGAATGCCTTTACATCACTAGTGGACAGTACATGAATCTAAAAGCGTATTCAATTGCAATTCCCGCAAAACACAAACAGAAGTACGGGGTGTTCATTCTAAAATTTCATCTAGCAGGCTATGAAATTTTGACAGAAAAGGATGACTTAATCAAAATAAATGGACTTTTGTTTCTCCACTCATTTCTTTTGACATTTCACAGCCAACTAGATGAAGTTTTATAATGAACACTCTGTACTTTATTCCAATTTTTGCGTCACACGAAATTACGCCCACAAAATGTATCACAAAAAAAAACACTCCTAATATTCACCGAAACCCTTTGAACTATAAAAACGTATATCATTAGTACCTAATTAAACAGTAATTATCTAAAAACGGTTTTCACTCAATAAGTATACCTTGAAAGTAGAAAAAAAAAATTATTTGAGCCCCAAAAACTTCTTAAAATTTAACAAACGTCACTTTTCGATTACCGCCAAAGTCGCCATATTTGTTTACATTCGCAGCGCCCCCATCGGTAATTTTAATCGCCAATAAGGTGAAGGGTGAATGCACTGCCACCTAGACTATAAGGCCGTGAAGCAGAGTCTGTGACGTCACAGTCGTGGTCCAAGGTCACCATTTGAAATGGATGGATTTCAAATGATTTCGTGTATATTTTACGTGATTTTACTGTGATTATTCTGTTTTTAATGCGAATTTTGTTTTTATGAACATTACTGGACTTTAGGAAACGTATTAAAGTTTGTGCTAAATTCGGAACTATGCATTTTAGTGTTTAAAAACTGTGAAAATGCCTTACCGGTGTTGTGTCGGGGTGCAACACAAAATAAAGAATGGACCTAAAAAATCGGTTTTTTGGTTTCCCAGGGCTGAAGATTTAAGAGGAAAAATGGATTAGAGCCTTTAAAAGAGAAAATTTTGTGCCTGGAGGACATAGCAGGGTACATTTATACATAAATAAGTAACAAGAATTTTAGGGTAAGTTAGGTTATTATTATTTATTAACAAAGCATGAATTCCATGAACTTTGTAGAAAACTGGTGTTTTAAGTATGTGAGGTGCATTTTCGCAAGGATGAAGTACAGAAAAAGTTTATTTTTTATAATGAAGAGACAGATCAGACTTTGCAAGCCCCTTTGGACATTCCAAAATTGATCTGTGGTAAGAACTTATTACACACTTAACTTATGCTTATAAATTATATAGTCTCCATTTAACTATTAAATCTCTGAGTATGAAACAGATCTCTTGAAGGGATACTTTTATTTATTGAGTTGAGAAATGAACTTGTACCATACCAGTCATATTCCTAGGAAAAGCAGAGGATAATAAGATAATGATGTCAACAGTTTTGTCTCCTGTAACATTCATTCATATTTTTCTTAAGTCTTTTTTACACTCTTTTACAGTCTCAAGCTGCTGTGGCTTGGATGCATTGTTGTATAAGCTATACCTTCTAAATAAAAAACGTATGTTTCTTGAATTAACTGTTTTATTTTTGATTGCTAAGGGCCAAATGTTGTAATAATCAAAACATGTTTTATTTGTGTGGGTTTATCCAACTTCTTAGTTGTAGTCATAATAATTGTATTCTCAATTTTCACCCATTACAACCCATGTAAACAAAATATCCATGGCAAGGCTTGTTTATGGGTTATAATGGATGAAAATTAGGAATATGATTATGACTATGACTAATAATAAGTTGAATAACCCAGGATTTACTACAATGAAAAGTTGTTGGCAATTTAATCTTATTTAATTACCTATAAATAGAAAAAAAAACAACTTCCTGCAGATTAAAACATTTTGCACTTTCAACACATATCACTGCATACAGTTTTTATTACTTTGAGTCCTTGCTGTTACTACACACACTAGCACTCAAATCCTCTCGAAGTAGGGAGGAAGTAGGCTCGATACATCTCTGTTTGTGGAAGTAAGTAGGTACTTTCTGGACACTGGCACTTTCCAACTACTATTGAGTTTTTACCATTTTGACTGTGAAACCCTCACTAAAGAAGTTCTATGCAGGACATCAAGTTTTGGGTATAAATGGTAGGTATATGATGATCTCTTGCTCATTCCTTTAAGAAAATTAACAGTTAAAAGATAATGTAATTCCTAAAGATAATTCCTAAATTTTTAACAGAAATATGAAGTTTACTGAGTTTGATCTTAGTCATGTAGTACATTGACACCACATGGACCAAATTAGACCAAGGAACAAATTGAGTACCTAATCAACTTGAATCAAAGTTTGTCAAAGAACAGCTGTTTCAGTTATAAATGGAAGCTTTAGTCCTTTTCGGAAAGTGCAATCCAATTCCAGAATCCAATTTGGGGCTAAAGTGTTTACACCATAAAAAAGACTGTTTGATCTACCTCCTTTACTCTGAACCAAATATTTGATTCCCAGTGTTTACACCACAGTGACATCATTTGATACTTGGACCAAATGTTTGGTCCATGCAGTGTACCTAAACGAGTAAATGTAATACATGGTCTATATAGGAATACGTTGAGAGCAAATAAATCTGTTTATGTAACAAATTTTGAAATTTGTAACACCGTGTTACATAAAGGAGCTAGGGTTTTGTATAAAAGAATATAAATGATTAGAAAATCTTTTTGCATTCTTTGCTCTGGGTGAAATAACTCTTGGGAAAAAAAAGCTACATTCTTAATAGGTATATATTAAAAAGTTAAATGCAACCCTCTATACTTGCCTACTGGCAAGTTTACTGTTCTAGTTTATAGACTTTAGTCTGGCCTTTTTCAAATTCAGGAATCAGGATGAGTCACTGAGGGTTAACCTAACTTTTTTTTATGAAACTATGTAGGTACTCTGTATTTTAACTTACCCTACTATTTTCTTCAGATATAGATTAGCTTACATCCATTTTTTCTTCACACCCTCATTCCTTTGAAACCAAACAACGGATTTGCTAGACCTGTTTACATTGATTTCGCACCGTGACACCCAACCACGTTTGAGAAATTTTCAACACTTTTAAAGAACATTGTTGTTAGTCTAAATGCAGCACTAGCTGCAAGAAATGTCCTAAAGTCCGGCACAATTTATAAAAACAAAATTATGAATACAAAATGAATAATATTAGTCGCAAAGTCGAAAAAAATATTTGAAATCCATACAATGCAAATGGTCTCACACTAGTGACCTTGGACCACGACTGTGACGTCACAGCTCCTGCTTCACGGCCTTATGGTCTAGGTGGCAGTGGTGAATGTCATTGGTGTCAAATGTCAGGGATTGCTGTCAAATGCCATTAATATTTTTATGTCAAACTCGATCTAATTATAAATAAAGTAATAATGAAATGATTTTTGATCCCTGTTTTGATTATCAAAAGTCATGATTTCAACTAAAATTTAAGTATTTTTTCATGCATAATCTGATGCTATATACAGTGTGCTAGAGTCTTGCCATACACACTAAAACTCACACTCGAAATGGAAACTCCTTGTGGCGCTAACAATACGTAGTGTAATGAGTTAAAAGTTTAATTTCCAGGTTTTTAGTTTTTAGTTCATTTACCTATATTTTGTATGAAGGAGAAACGCCCTTACATTGGGGATTTGTGTATTTTTCTGGATACAGGTGAGCACTTTATTTAGATTACTTTTTGCTGTGATGAACAAATTAAGTAATTCCAGCTCCTGTCTAGGTCAATCCTTCCAAACCTTTAGTTAGGCAAGGCCTTGGGTTGTGAAATATCCCGAGTTAGGTTCCTACTTAAGACCATTGCCATATAACATTTTCTTTGTTTACATGCAATTAAATAAATAATAATATCTGTAGTCTATAGTATTTAGAGGCCACTCTTGAATAGTCAACGCCTTTGTACTATTTCTTTTATGCTCTGGTTGTTAAAAAGTAGGTCCAGTTGATTTATCAACTTTTCTAGTAATTGTCCCCAAAAACCAAAAATTTGGGCAGTTTGGTAGGTCAAAATTAAGGCTTCAAGGTTCTTCACTTTCAGGTGACCCTTTGCCTATTAAAAGTTAATTTATTTATAACTAAGTACAGAAACATGTTGTAAAGTATTTTTGCTTTTTCACACCCAAAGGTCTTTGATAATTTTCTCACATTGCAGGTTCCATTATGACAATGGCAAAAGAAAGAATAACAAGGAAATGGGAAATATTTCAAGGAAGGAATAAGTTTTATTGTAATGGCAGGTTTATGACTGCTCCAAATGCAGGAGTATTCTGGTTGACTGTAATTTTGATCACTGGAACTTCTACTCTCTTTTTTATATTTGAGTAAGTTTATTTGTGTTTTTAAAATCTTCATGTATATTTTATTCAGATATTGTTGTTTTTATATGTTCTGGTCTGATGTTCATGCCACTGATTCCATATTTGTGACTTAACATTTCAGTGATGTGATATGCACCAAACTTCTTTAGCATTATTATGAGAAAGCATTTTTTTAATATCCACTTAACTTTTGCCTAAGGTAATGCTTGCTAATCTTTTAGTTGTAAATATCTTGCCGAAAATGTAACAATTGCAATACCAATTATTGGAACGATTTTATTCATATTTACTATGTCTTCCTTGCTGAGAACAAGTCTGACAGACCCTGGGATTATTCCAAGAGCCACATCCGAAGAAGCTGCTTATGTGGAAAAACAAATAGGTATTTAAATTATGTAGATATTTACTGGTTAAAGTTCTAATTATTATCAATTAAATTTTTTTTGCTCAATATACACTTATTATATCAATTGATCCAGCTAAGTAAAAAATATATCAGCTTTTCATATTGACAATATGTTTTTGTAGAAGTGACTAATTCGGCAAATAGTCCTACATACAGGCCGCCGCCCAGAACGAAAGAAGTGTTGGTTAAAGGACAAACAGTCAAATTAAAATACTGCTTTACTTGTAAATTATTCAGGCCACCCAGGGCGTCCCATTGTAGTATTTGTGATAATTGTGTGGACAGATTTGACCACCACTGTCCATGGGTAAGTTATTGTGCTAAGTAAACAAAACTAGTTCCTTTTTATGTCTTTTTTTTTAAACGTTTTTGGCTCATGCTATGTTTTTAGGTGGGGAATTGTGTAGGTAGAAGAAATTACAGATTTTTCTACATGTTTATAATATCTTTAGCCTTTTTGGCTGTGTTCATATTTGCTTGTGCAGTTGCTCATTTAATTCTAAGTAAGTATATTTGCCTGTTATTTTAGTCATAAATAAGATACTTAAGCATAAAGTAGTAAATTTATGAATTGAATAATAAAACCTAATTCAGATGTGGAATTTACACAATCATAAAAAATAATTCCATTCCTCGGTTTTTAGTATTCAGTGGTAATTATTATGTGGCTTTAGTTGTAAAAACATTTGCGCTAAAATAGGTTAAGCAGCTGATAATGGACTTGACTCTTAGGATGTCTGTGCTGCATAGTTCTATTTAGTCATGGTGTTAAAAATTTTGACATGACTGTCATTTTAAGTGTCAATGTTTTGTCTTTTGAAGTTTATTGATGGTTTTTACAACACCATCAATAAACCTTATTGAGGCATTGCAAAACCACGATAATAGTTAACAATAAAGACAGTCTGATTTCTATAAGCTGTTCCAACTGTTAAAAAGTATATCATATATATATCAAAAATTGGACAGGGTGTTTCTATTTATGGGGTTTAAAACAGTTTTGTTTTTAAAGTTACCAAGGAAGGCAAATTTTTTGAGGCAGTCAGGGATTCCCCAGCCAGTGCAATAGTGGCAGTTATATGTTTCTTCAGCGTGTGGAGTGTCCTGGGCCTTGCTGGATTTCACACTTATTTAACCACCAGCAATCAAACTACCAACGAAGACGTGAGTGTGTTTTTACTATTACTTAGCCTGTATTCGAATGTTTTAGTTTTTTCCTATAAAGCTTTCCTTTCTATTTATAAATGCCCTGCCAGACGTTACAAGCTTCCGCGTTATCCCCAGTCGCCTTTTCGATACAGTCAAGTGAGAACCATATCAAACATCCATCAATGTTCTTAAACTGTTTTCCAGATCTAGTCCAGCAGCTTCTGTGCAAAAAGCGTTTGCATATCAAACAAGAGAAGTAGTTCACCTCCTTGTTCCGACAACAATTAAAAGTCGACATTATCATCCTGTCATTACCACACATTAAGCCGTGCAGAAGCTCTCCCCAAGCAGAGTCCGAACAGGTCCCTCAACTTAAACAACAACGTAAATGGATTTTTGTTTCTCCATCCTTTTCACATGCAACTAGATGAAGTTTTATAATGAACACCCCATACTTTCAACTAGGTTGATGCCCTCAATCCCAGGCATCAACTAAAGAGTAGCAACACACTGATACCACTCACATTAATTAACTCGCAGTTTCTCGTGCAGAAATGTCCGGATATTCACAACGCCTTCCTCAGCTCAATTCCCATGGAAGCCTTAAAATCAAGAAGTCTGACTCTTATGTAGAAACGGTTGAATGTTTTGTGAGGAGGTAAAGAAGGAGCAAAACGTGAGGTACAACAGATTAAAGAGCTGTTGTAGTTTCGAAACGGGACAATTTTAAACGTACATGATGCTGAGAGTTGCCAGAAAAAATACGAGAGAAGAGCGCTTTCACCATTTTATCCACAAGTTTTTTTTTTTACATCGGCGACGTAGTTTTGGAATATAGCCCCACCCATATGCGCAATATCATACCTTTAATAGCTGTGGTATCATGGGCTCAACCCGTTTATGGTTCGCGAGCTCCTAATGATATCACATAAAATACTTCTTGCAGCTTGTAAACCTTGATAAAGTACGATTTTGCGTTAGAACTTTTTCTTGCTTTCAGATCAAAGGTTCGTTTACTAGTAAACGAGGGCAAGACAGTTTTAACCCGTATTCAGAAGGCAATGTGTGCGTAAATTGCTTTCACATATTATGTGGACCAGTTGCTCCTTCTCTTATAGACAGGTGAGACTAATTTCTACATTCCTTTTTTTTTGTGGAATAATCGCGAATCAGCAATTTCCTTTTTTTTAGGAGGGGAATAGTGACTGACAGTTATCGATCTGAAATTAGTCAACCGATTATTTTAGATCTCCCTTTAAATGCCGCAAATTACGCCCTGAAAACGCAGGTAAACAAAGATATGACGTGTATAGTTATTTTGTATCGTTGCAGTTGTTCGTTTGCTATATTGGGAATAAAAAAACGAGATTTATTCAGCTTTTTATAGCGTCAATTGTCATTATACTGTTTCAGAACGGAACCAACCACATCACGAGCAACAACACGGAACTTCCGGGCGTATACCGGCAAACCGTCGAAACAACAGGTACGTACAGTCCCTTGAAACGTCACCTGTTGCTTGCCCAGCAAATGATACCGACCAAACATTGTGCCAATCCGAAAGTGATACCGTCGCAGGCGCCTTTAATCCCTCCATATAACTTGTATCAACGGCCGATGATGGTACGCAACGGGCCATCAGCTGTCAAAAACAGCCACAGCCTTCCGCATCTGAAAAAAATAGATAATTGCGTCGAGGAGTACTTTGAGTACGACCGATACTACGACCCGTACAACTCCAAAGTGGTCGTGTATCAGGTGGACAATCGGTCGCATAGGACTCCTCCTCCGCCCGAAATTAGCGAGGAGGAAGATCGGTTCACGCGGCCGTATACTCCGCCGGAAAAGCGTTACAATAGTGCCACGTTCGGCAGCATGGCGAACGGCCCACCCGAATTGTCAAGTTTTAACACGAATCGGGTGAAAACGCGCGATAGAACGGGAAGGCCAAGACCGAGGAGTAGTTGTGTGTACGAGAACGCCCACGTGACTGCCGAGGAATTTTGTAACCAAAACGTTAAATCAGGTAAAAGTCAAATGCCAAATGTCAAGATTGACGGCTTTCCTCGGGCAGAGTTTAGTCATCTGTTTGTGCAAAAAAGAGATTATAGTAATTATTGACAGTACCGCCAATTGGAGTTTCAAATTGATAATTTGAAGTTGAATCATAATTATTTTATGCACCCCATCGAAAGAGAGTACAAGACAGAACAAAACTAAAAGATCCTTACCTAGAAAAGGGAGCAACGTTCAATATAAGAGTCAGATTTAAAATATTTAGCGAAATTTTTTAGAATTAGCGCTATTTTATCCACAAATTGTTGGTTTAAGACGAGTGACATGGGCGATCTGCCTGATTTGGGCCCGACCACTTAATAGTGGCGGTAATATTGTGGTAATCTCGAGTGATCTAGACATAAAGGTGAAAGAACGACATTAAAAAAAGCTATACGAGTTTCAAATTGATAATGGATGCTCGCCGTGGTTTTGCCTTCAAAATTAGTCATTTATTTCGTTCGTTCTCTTGGATACCGGACTTTTAACGTGTGAAAACTTTTCTTTTTGCGATTTTCAATCTATTGAACAGCAACAATAATTGTGAGTCAATAATATTCACATGACTACTGATGAAATGACATGAAGGGTTATCCCGTTTTTTTATACGTTTAGTAGTTTGGATACATGAAAGTTGTTCAGGTCTTAAGATTAAGGTTTAACCAGTGTTCAGTGCTTTATTAAAAAAAAAGGAACTTGTAAAGAGCCATAAAGTCATTGATAATCAAGACGTATCGTAAAGCAATAGACACATGTCAATTTAATCATCAGGTTTTCTATGCCCTTAAGGATCTTGTATTTAATTTTAACTTATATAAGCCATTATGCTGTCAAACATTCGGCATTTTTTTGACACCCTCAGCAAGGGAATCAGGGATGCAATTTTTAGTGAATATGTTAAAAAGTCCTCATTGACAGGGAATTTATTTTAAACAAACACACACACACTGTTAGTAAATTATGTAGTGTGGTTATCGTTGTTTAAAGCTTGATTTTGTTGTGTTAAATGTTATGGACGGCACAAAGTAATTTTGGTTATGTAAGCAAAGGCATGGGCATCGCTTATAGGACACAGGAAACTTTCCTGGCTTACCTGTCCGTCAATCCTCCCCCTTAAAAGTTAAAATAAAATATTTCAAACATGTGAGTTTAATAAGAAATTTATTTACACAAAATCTAGCTTTTTCAACGGATTTATTTTAGATTTATTTTTTATAACTAGTCTTGGTTTTTTTGCATTTCGTTGGCGGAGGTTTACGATCACTGATTCTATGGGTATGCCGCTGTGTGGTGTTTGGTAAGTTGTCGTTTACGCATGATTAGCTTTGCTCCCCCAGGGACGGTTACGCACTAAAACTGCGTCAGTTCTTAGACGTTCTACACGGTGATTGTTCGTGTAGAACAATCATTGTGTGATTTGTATGATGTGTACTATTAACTAGTGCAAAACCGCTCTCAGTTGCACACTTGGCATTTTTCATCGCTAGACTACCATTTAGTTCCATAATTTTTTGTTTCCTAATGGCAGCGTTTCTGCTTTCATTGCTGCTTGTGGCACTAGAGTATCAGCAAAGCTTCCTAAGTGTTTCTTTTTAAAACATTAAGTTGAAGTTAATATTTTATTGTGTTTGAATTGGCGATTTTAACCGAGAGCTTAGTGAGGTTTAGTGGAATGAAACGGTCCCTGAACGATCAGCTACAGCCTGTGCTTATGTTGTCGTTTACCTTTAAGTGTTCAATGTACCTTTGTCCCGTTCTTGCACTTATAGATTATCTAGAGTAGAGTAACCCACCTAGAAAACGATTTTTAATGTGGAAAGGCTCTGCTCCATATGTGTTTTAAACACTTGTATAGAAATTGTATGTTTTTGAAGCCTTGCTAGAGGCCTAAATCGCCCTTTTGAAATAGAAAGTTATTGGTCATTCATTAGTCGCATATTGAAAAAACATTATTGGAGAATCTAAGGGCATAACCAATTACAGTTACAGGGCAAAACAAAGGACAGATATAATACAACAAAAGTATCTCTTGGTGGACTCGGACACTTGCAATCAACGTAAATTTATATTCACTGTTAGAGAGTCTTCGCTTTGAACTAGACAAAGCGAAATACATAGTGTAATCCATTTAACATTTACATTAATTATTGAAGTATAAGGAGGGTTCTTCAATGTGCAGGTCACTATTGAAGATGATCTGCCATCCAACTATTGAAGAACCGGCACTTAGCCTTTTTTTGTTGTGTTTATAATGATAAAAATAAGCTCCACTGACCTACTACTCTTAGATCGGACACTTATTGGCCATTTTTATTTCCAGAAAGTAACGCAGGAAGCGTCACGCACCTGGTCTCAAACGAGCACCCTCTGGCAGTAGCTCCAGCCCTCCAGCGGCTACCCGAAGATTCGATGAATCACTACAAAAGCCACCCGAGCTTGAATCATTCACCCGTGTACAACAATTTAGTGTCCGCGAATCACACTTTGATCAATAAATCACACAGCTATGCGGAAAACATCAACATTGTCGCGGATAGTAAAGTGGACCAGAATAAAGTCGTCAACATGGCGGAGGATTTGTGTTTGGATCCGGTCGTGTTGAGAGAGAATCATTTGATCGGTAACGGGATAAACGATCGAAGTAAAGTCAAATACGGGGAAATGAAGTTGGACAACGACCTGACGGTGTCGGAAAAGGAGAACAATCTGATGAGCGCTAGCAGGTTAGTACGTAAGTAGACTAGTTTTGAGGATTTTCTTGTTTTTTAGTAACTCGGCCTTGCTTTTACGAAAAATGGTTTCTACTAAAACTTCTCCTTTGCACTGTTTTAAACTAAAGTATTGTGACTTTCTGAGTCATTTTTTTCATAAAAGAGTTGAGCTCACTTTCAAACATTTTCAGATTGAGACAGGACACGCATGTCATTATTTCTTTGTCAATGTAGGGTATGAAACCGGGCCTTAGTATTAGCCTAAAAGTGTCTAAAAATGGACCATCGAAGGGGTCTATCTCATGCACCTACAGAACCTCCGATGGTCGGAGATGAAAGTGGACATCAAGATGAGGAAACAACAGTTGGATTGACTCTAGTCGGTCTAGGCGTTCCCAAGTTACAGACGGTCAAATTTGAGAATTGAGAAAAAAGTCGTAATACCCTCTTTTTAGAAATTTTTTAACAAAAATCGGAAAATTTATCTTAAAATTGACTTCCGAAGGGTCTATCTCCGGAAATATTGTACCTACTGAACTTCCAATGGTGGGAGGTGAAAAAAGACATCAAGAAAAGGACAAAAAGTTTGATTAATTTTAATCGGTCCAGGCGTTCTCAAGTTACATGCGGTCAAAGTTGAGAATTGAGAAAAAAGTCCTAATACCCCCACTTTCTGAGATGTTCCAAAAAATTTCGGAAATGTTTTTTTGCTGTTTTTGATCGGAATGGCACGCTTGCAGTGCCTTGAAACGTAACAAACTCAATTCGAATGAAATTAACTTCTAAAGAGGTTTTTTTTTTTAAAATGGTCCAAAACGCGTGTCTAAAAGTCTGCCTTCGAAGGGGTCTATCTCCGGAAACATTGCACCTACGGATTTTCGATGGTGCTAGGTGAAAGAGGACATCAAGGAGAGGACAAAACAGTCAGAATCACTCCAATTGATCGAGGCGTTCTCAAGTTACACGGGGTCAAAGTTGAGAATTGAGAAAAAAAGTCCTAATACCCCCACTTTCTGAGATTTTCCAAAAAATTTCGGAAATGTTTTTTTGCTGTTTTTAATCGGAATGGCACGCTTGCAGTGCCTTGAAACGTAACAAATTCAATTCGAATGAAATTAACTTCTAAAGAGGTTTTTTTTTTAAAATGGTCCAAAAACGCGATTCTAAAAGTGCCTAAAAGTCTACCTTTGAAGGGGTCTATCTCCGGAAACATTGCACCTACGGATTTTTCGATGGTGGGAGGTGAAAGAGGACATCAAGAAGAGGACAAAACAGTTAAATTCACTCCAATTGATCGAGGCGTTCTCAAGTTACACGGGGTCAAAGTTGAGAATTGAGAAAAAAGTCCTAATACCCCCACTTTCTGAGATTTTCCAAAAAATTTCGGAAATGTTTTTTTGCTGTTTTTGATCGGAATGGCACGCTTGCAGTGCCTTGAAACGTAACAAACTCAATTCGAAAGAAATTGACTTCTAAAGAGGTTTTTTTTTTAAAAATGGTCCAAAAACGCGATTCTAAAAGTGCCTAAAAGTCTACCTTTGAAGGGGTCTATCTCCGGAAACATTGCACCTACGGATTTTTCGATGGTGGGAGGTGAAAGAGGACATCAAGAAGAGGACAAAAACAGTTAAATTCACTCCAATTGATCGAGGCGTTCTCAAGTTACACGGGGTCAAAGTTGAGAATTGAGAAAAAAGTGCTAATACCCCCACTTTCTGAGATTTTCCAAAAAATTTCGGAAATGTTTTTTTGCTGTTTTTGATCGGAATGGCACGCTTGCAGTGCCTTGAAACGTAACAAACTCAATTCGAATGAAATTAACTTCTAAAGAGGTTTTTTTTTAAAAAATGGTCCAAAAACGCGATTCTAAAAGTGCCTAAAAGTCTACCTTTGAAGGGGTCTATCTCCGGAAACATTGCACCTACGGAACTTTCGATGGTGCGAAGTGAAAGAGGACATCAAGAAGAGGACAAAACAGTTAAATTCACTCCAATTGATCGAGGCGTTCTCAAGTTACACGGGGTCAAAGTTGAGAATTGAGAAAAAAGTCCTAATACCCCCACTTTGTGAGATTTTCCAAAAAATTTCGGAAATGTCTTTTTGCTGTTTTTGATCGGAATGGCACGCTTGCAGTGCCTTGAAACGTAACAAACTCAATTCGAAAGAAATTGACTTCTAAAGAGGTTTTTTTTATAAAAAATGGTTCAAAAACGCGATTCTAAAAGTGCCTAAAAGTCTACCTTTGAAGGGGTCTATCTCCGGAAACATTGCACCTACGGAACTTTCGATGGTGGGAGGTGAAAGAGGACATCAAGAAGAGGACAAAACAGTTAAATTCACTCCAATTGATCGAGGCGTTCTCAAGTTACACGGGGTCAAAGTTGAGAATTGAGAAAAAAGTCCTAATACCCCCACTTTCTGAGATTTTCCAAAAAATTTCGGAAATGTCTTTTTGCTGTTTTTGATCGGAATGGCACGCTTGCAGTGCCTTGAAACGTAACAAACTCAATTCGAATGAAATTAACTTCTAAAGAGGTTTTTTTTTAAAAAATGGTCCAAAAACGCGATTCTAAAAGTGCCTAAAAGTCTACCTTTGAAGGGGTCTATCTCCGGAAACATTGCACCTACGGAACTTTCGATGGTGGGAGGTGAAAGAGGACATCAAGAAGAGGACAAAACAGTTAAATTCACTCCAATTGATCGAGGCGTTCTCAAGTTACACGGGGTCAAAGTTGAGAATTGAGAAAAAAGTCCTAATATGCCCACTTTCTGAGATTTTCAACAAAATTTCGGAAATGTTTTTTTGCTGTTTTTGATCGGAATGGCACGCTTGCAGTGCCTTGAAACGTAACAAACTCAATTCGAATGAAATTAACTTCTAAAGAGGTTTTTTTTTAAAAAATGGTCCAAAAACGCGATTCTAAAAGTGCCTAAAAGTCTACCTTTGAAGGGGTCTATCTCCGGAAACATTGCACCTACGGAACTTTCGATGGTGGGAGGTGAAAGAGGACATCAAGAAGAGGACAAAACAGTTAGATTCACTCCAATTGATCGAGCCGTTCTTAAGTTACACGGGGTCAAAGTTGAGAATTGAGAAAAAAGTCCTAATATGCCCACTTTCTGAGATTTTCAACAAAATTTCGGAAATGTTTTTTTGCTGTTTTTGATCGGAATGGCACGCTTGCAGTGCCTTGAAACGTAACAAACTCAATTCGAAAGAAATTGACTTCTAAAGAGGTTTTTTTTTTTAAAAATGGTCCAAAAACCTTATTCTAAAAGTGCCTAAAAGTCTACCTTTGAAGGGGTCTATCTCCGGAAACATTGCACCTACGGAACTTTCGATGGTGGGAGGTGAAAGAGGACATCAAGAAGAGGACAAAACAGTTAAATTCACTCCAATTGATCGAGGCGTTCTCAAGTTACACGGGGTCAAAGTTGAGAATTGAGAAAAAAGTCCTAATATGCCCACTTTCTGAGATTTTCAACAAAATTTCGGAAATGTTTTTTTGCTGTTTTTGATCGGAATGGCACGCTTGCAGTGCCTTGAAACGTAACAAACTCAATTCGAATGAAATTAACTTCTAAAGAGGTTTTTTTTTAAAAAATGGTCCAAAAACGCGATTCTAAAAGTGCCTAAAAGTCTACCTTTGAAGGGGTCTATCTCCGGAAACATTGCACCTACGGAACTTTCGATGGTGCGAGGTGAAAGAGGACATCAAGAAGAGGACAAAACAGTTAAATTCACTCCAATTGATCGAGGCGTTCTCAAGTTACACGGGGTCAAAGTTGAGAATTGAGAAAAAAGTCCTAATACCCCCACTTTGTGAGATTTTCCAAAAAATTTCGGAAATGTCTTTTTGCTGTTTTTGATCGGAATGGCACGCTTGCAGTGCCTTGAAACGTAACAAACTCAATTCGAAAGAAATTGACTTCTAAAGAGGTTTTTTTTATAAAAAATGGTTCAAAAACGCGATTCTAAAAGTGCCTAAAAGTCTACCTTTGAAGGGGTCTATCTCCGGAAACATTGCACCTACGGAACTTTCGATGGTGGGAGGTGAAAGAGGACATCAAGAAGAGGACAAAACAGTTAAATTCACTCCAATTGATCGAGGCGTTCTCAAGTTACACGGGGTCAAAGTTGAGAATTGAGAAAAAAGTCCTAATACCCCCACTTTCTGAGATTTTCCAAAAAATTTCGGAAATGTTTTTTTGCTGTTTTTGATCGGAATGGCACGCTTGCAGTGCCTTGAAACGTAACAAACTCAATTCGAAAGAAATTGACTTCTAAAGAGGTTTTTTTTATAAAAAATGGTTCAAAAACGCGATTCTAAAAGTGCCTAAAAGTCTACCTTTGAAGGGGTCTATCTCCGGAAATATTGCACCTACGGAACTTTCGATGGTGGGAGGTGAAAGAGGACATCAAGAAGAGGACAAAACAGTTAGATTCACTCCAATTGATCGAGCCGTTCTTAAGTTACACGGGGTCAAAGTTGAGAATTGAGAAAAAAGTCCTAATATGCCCACTTTCTGAGATTTTCAACAAAATTTCGGAAATGTTTTTTTGCTGTTTTTGATCGGAATGGCACGCTTGCAGTGCCTTGAAACGTAACAAACTCAATTCGAAAGAAATTGACTTCTAAAGAGGTTTTTTTTTTTAAAAATGGTCCAAAAACGCGATTCTAAAAGTGCCTAAAAGTCTACCTTTGAAGGGGTCTATCTCCGGAAACATTGCACTTACGGAACTTTCGATGGTGGGAGGTGAAAGAGGACATCAAGAAGAGGACAAAACAGTCAGATTCACTCCAATTGATCGAGGCGTTCTCAAGTTACACGGGGTCAAAGTTGAGAATTGAGAAAAAAGTCCTAATATGCCCACTTTCTGAGATTTTCAACAAAATTTCGGAAATGTTTTTTTGCTGTTTTTGATCGGAATGGCACGCTTGCAGTGCCTTGAAACGTAACAAACTCAATTCGAAAGAAATTTACTTCTAAAGAGGTTTTTTTTTTTAAAAATGGTCCAAAAACGCGATTCTAAAAGTGCCTAAAATATAAAAAATGTAAAATAAAAAAAATGTCAATCGTTTGCTCTGCCCATGTTTTAAATCATCGATAGAGAGAAGAGTCTTTAAATTCTTTGATTACTTTTAAACTGTCTTTAAAAACGGTTCATGTACTCTAATATAATTTTTTTGAGGTCTATTTAAGTTGTTTTAATTGTAGTGTCTAAAGTGGTTGTGTCACGAAAACGCCTATTTAGGATGTCAAATGTCAAATGTCACTTTTAATTTGAAAGACGTAACTTGTCACTTGTCACTTTTGATGGTAAAGGAACTACTTTTGTATTTAATATTTTTAGAAATTTATTTAAGTAAAGCCTATAATCCGTACAAAATAACAAAAATTATTTTTTCATTATTCAAAAAACTTATGTTTTACTACATAATCAACTTGCTATCTGTTTTTGCAGACTGAGGCTGTTACAAGACACTACAATGATCGAGAGCGCTCTAGACTTAGATTCCCTCGAAGAGTCCAGCGTGGGAACGAACAGTCAAGCTGGGCTGATGAAGGTCATGGTATAGTATAGAATTGCCTTTAGAATATTAATTATTATTGAATGCGACTTAAGGATATGAGGACTTGAACTAATTTCTCTCTTGAACTGTATTTTATACCAAAATAAGATGGTGAGCAGATTATTGCTTAAAGTCGCATTCTAAAAACAAAAAAGCATCCTCAGATTGGAATTTCTTATACACTTAAAAAATTGCTTTACGAAACGTACCTACCTATTAAATATTTATTTTTGTACAGTAGGTTTAAGGGTAACCCACTATATCGACGACTGGTGTAAGAAAGTTGCCTTCGTCTTAAATGTGATTATATTTTTATTTAGTTGAAAGGTGATCCGAAATTTGATGTAAATATATATAGTGTCGGATTAACGCGTAAGGTAATTAATTAACTATATATAAAACTAATATAGACGCGCATAAATTATTTGAAAATATTTTTTTATATATTCGCTAGTAAGTAGGTAAATAGGCTTCGTTGTTGTTAACCCCCTCTGGTCCCATAGGTGGAATTTTAAGTAAATTTGAAGGGTTGAACTACGGGCGTAAACTGACCCTAAGTTAGCAATAAATTACTGTTAGTTGGTCGTTTTTTTAACTCGATAAGTAATATTTCTAAAATGGAGTAGAGGTCCCTATACCTAGTTCATTGCCTGTCACGCTGTTATAAAACTTGACCAATGACTGCACTTTAAATTTTTGATTTTAGTAGCAGTTTTAGTCCAGTAAAAACGTTTCAATTTCTAAGTATTTAAGCCCAACCGATCAGATTCTACTAAACAAGGCAATCAAGGAGAGGTTTAAAATTAGATCGACATGGCTTTAAACTGGTTTTTAAACTCTGTTGTTTGTTAAAACGGAAACCCTAAGAAATTTCCTCACATTTCACAGAGTATCGGATTTGAATCGTCCTGTATTTTTTGTTGATTTGTTTACTATTATCGCAAAACCAAGAATAAATTTGTTATTAATCTCAAATGGTAACTTTAACGACACATCGACAAATGGAATTTTAGATCCTAATCATCACAGATCCTCACTCACATTATTAATGTCTCATATCTCATATCTGCTATCATATTACAAGCGTCCTAAAGCGCTTTTAATCTAATAGCAAACCTCAGTATATTTCAGACGTTTCGACTTTATTTATTAAATCTTAGTAGTTAGGCAAAGCGGATTCCATGACACTTTCAAGGCCAAGGGCAACCGGCTCGCGATTTTCAAAATCAACTTCCAGCAACCTCGTCTGACGCTATCTATGAGGCCCACGGATGTTTCTATGACCTTGAAAATGTTATGGAGTCCGCTTTACTTAACTACTGATCTTCAGGTTTTTTAGTTGACCAGACTGAATATATTAAAATATATTCAGTGTCATAAGCAAGTGTCTATTTATTCCTTATATACAAGGACTACTCTGTGTAGAAATAAAGTCGAAACGTAAGCTGAATTGATTTGCCTCCTGTAGCCACAAATTTTCAAGCTACGAAAGGAAATAAGAATCTTATGAATATAACTAATGCATTTTCGTTTCGTATAGCCTTGTTTTTCTAAGCCCACTGAAAGATATTTTGGCAGTTATGTTGACAATATATAGCTTGTTTAGGTGGATTAATTTAAGTGTTGTTGAATGGTGTAAACGGGCTTCTATCTTTAAAATTTGCAAATAAATAGGGCACGTTTAATATATTTTTTTTGATCAGTGTTTGATGTAAATAAAAAGAAACTAAGGATCGGAAAGGTGCCTTATATTAAATTATTTTAATGATATTATTGTCTCATTAGTTGATGAAACGATTATTGATTTACGATGGAAAAAAATAGAAGAAGCATTACGCATTACTTGTGTGTTTAGAAATTGCCATCTTTATGTTAAACAACAGTGTAACTCGATTTCGCAAGCCACGTTAAAATAAGTATTAATTCTTCTAATTCAGAGTTTAAACCTTTAAAGAATTTTTAAAGGATTTAAGCTTTTAATGGGTTTCTTGAACCGAAAAAGCCTTAAGAAATAGGTAATTTCTAAATATATGACTTGCAACTATTAACTATAAGCATCAACGTAATAAAATACCATTATTATAAAATGTTATGTCATAATAATAGTATTTTTTACAATGTACCGTACTGTACTCATATTAAGTAAGTTCAATCGTAATCGTTTCATTTCTGAAATTACCCCTGATCATTACTATTGGTCTTTTTTGACCTCTATCTAATAAGAAGGAAATAGACAAAATGCCTTTTCTGCTGGTATCCACTAGTTTATGTTGCAAAGAGACCATATATTTGTTTACATGACTGGAAATATTACGCATTTTGATGTAAAACCTAAACTATGATCGCAATAGTTCCATTCCAAAAACAAACAAAATCTCGTAAATCAGCTTATGTGACTTTAGTCAATTTTTCTTTTTTGGGACAGACTGTAAACTTGATCTCAGTTCGCCTGTTAAAACAATATTCAAAAAGTTGAAGTGATTCAATTTAAGTTGAGAATCTGCAACTGATGTCCATTAAATAGCACATATTTTGATTGTAAAATGATGATGCTAGAAATATGTATTATCGGTTTATGGATGTTTCACTCACTTGAATTGATTGCACTATTGCAAAGAACAAAAACAGTTTGAACGTACTTAGAGTACCAATATTTTTGAAAAAATTGTATTCCTATGAGTTCAGGTTCATGACAATTTTATTTCACACCAATACAATGGGGCGATCGTTTCTTAATAGATTATGTGCATAAAATGCCTTTATTGACTTTATTTAAATTAGGTTTAGGAAAAGAGATATTTATTTTGTCTATAAATATATTATTATGTTACACATCTTTCTTATTGTTTACTGTAGTAGTAATAGTTAATATGGGAAACACTTTTTACGGTTTTTTTTAACCCGAATTCAGTGTTTTCTGAAATCTTGTGAATCGCTGCTTTCCATCTATGAAATGTTATGTTTGGCTTGATTCTTTTCTAGGTATTTATGAGAGCTGTTATAAGATATACGTACAATAATACGACGTCATTGTTTACAATTTTTGTTCAAATTAAATAATTTTTTAAAATACTTGTGCGCTTTTTTTTTAAGAGCAAGGTTGTTTTGTTATGGAATTCCTTGAGACTAATGTTAAAAGTTACGTCCAGATTATGCGATAATGAAAAATATAATTTTTTCGCTAATTGGATTAAACTTAAAACGTAATGCGACACCACATCCCTAACAAGACTCACGACGGCACACATCCCTAGTTAAACGTCTTTTGACATGTGTGACCCTCAAGGCAATATGGCCGACTCAAAATATCAGTCACCTACGAGACATGGACGGACCAAACAAACGCCAATATTTTCCTAATCCCCTTTTTGTGACCGAAAGTCCGCCATTTTAAGGGATCAATTAGCGAAAATGTAACCGCGACGCCACATCCCTACCGAAACTTACGATAGCACACATCCCTAGTGGCCGATAACCTCACTCTGTATTGACTATTCCACAATTACATAATTTGACAGGTTTGACCCTCAAGACAACATGGCCGACCTATTTATCAAAATATCAAGCAAAACATGGTGATGGTGGTTCGCGTCCTTAAGTTCTTATGGTTACGGTGGTTAGCAGGTTTAGGACAATTGAAACACCCTTGTAACTAGAAAAACGGCACTTCCTGTGCTGTTGCTTTGACTGCTCTGGTTTACGATATCCAAAATATTAAATTTGTTGTTTTTGTCGATACGAACACCGTGTCTCGTGAATCTCTAAAAAACCGAATCCTTTGTTTTTGCTATTGTGGGGAGTAAGTTTTTTCTCTTTGCGGTTTTTTTTTGAAGTCGTCACCGATGTACAATTAAACATTGACGCCATCCTTGATACAAGAAAATAGCTTTGAAGAAGTCGTGAATTATACGTCAAAATATTGACCGTTTCGTTGTGCTAACCACCATAACTCAAGCAAAACCTTGAGAACATTGTCCCAAGTTCTCAAGAAATAATAATACAATTTTAAAATTAGTTATGGAAACTTGAGAAGTTCCAATTCATGCATTTTTAATATGTATGGGGGGGGGGGGGGGTACACAAAAAGGGAAATACATAAAAAAAAGATTTGAAGCAGCGGAAATTGGTATTTATTTCTAATAATTAGAACACATTATTAGGAAATCTGTAAGGTGTAAAGACAAAACAATTCATTTTACTTTACGAAAATAACCTTTTTATGTTTAGCCTTACGAAGAATTAACGTGCTTGCCTATAATATAGTGATATGGCGTATTTTAGGCCTAATTATTATTGTTAGAATTTATCTCCGGCAGTAATTTATTGAGATCAAACGTGGGCAAGTTCAGACATGGTACATTCTTTGTAAATGATTTATTGGCTCCCATATTACTAGCTTTACTACTACCCGATTTACTAAGCACATTTTCACTTTTGAGGATGCTGAAAGTTTCCTTTTCCCAGGAACCGAGCGGCTCGTTAAAATGGTCGTGATTTTTCGAAATAAACTTTCTAAACAGTCCGAAATAGTTACGCCTAGGGATGGTCGAACCACTGTAACGAGACGTTCGTCGCTGACTACTTGTCGGCTTAATGTTTTCGTTTCCGTTTGGTTTTCTAGACAAAGAAGGTTTTGGGTTAATTTTGTGACGAGCGAACGCGAACTTGGGTACCCTGTCACCGCGGCTCGAAGGCTGCAGCTTCTTTTTCGCGGTCGCGTCTAACTGAATTGCCTTACGAGTTTCTGGCAGTACGAAGTCAATTCCGCTGTCCGTCTCGTAAACTGCAACAAAACATGAATCCAAACCAACTTTATAACATGACAAATTTAATAAGAAAATAAAGATGAGTCAGGTAAGGGCTCCTTCACATTAGGACGCTAAGCAGCGGTGTTTAGTGGCGCCGCCGGTGGAGAAGCATTGAAAACAACCTTCACACTGCGCCGCGCCGCTACAAACGTAGCGCTGCAACCCGCTGCCTTTTTTCACACTTTTACACCTTTTTTTTACAACTTTTCCTACACCTTTTTTTTATAATTTTTTCTACACTTTTCTTACAATTTTTCTTTATCTTTTTGTTTACGCTTTTTATGCAAATAAAAAAAATTACATTTCTTTGCATTTTTGCAGTTTTTTTTACATATTTTATGAAGTGAATTTCCTCGACTTTGGAACGAAACTTGATATTTTAGACCACATATTGCATTTCGTTAAAAACACAAAAAAAATGCGGTTTAATCTTTGTTTGTGATTGTTTTTTTTACTAAACTTTATTAACTGTGATTATTTTGATCACACCATTTTGGCACAACCAATTAAATTTTTTAATTGTTTTTTTCTACAAAGTGAATTTTTGCCCCAGTCCCAATTTTATTAAAAAAAAACAAAATTTAGTCAAATGATTTTTTTTGTAGCAAAACTTGAGATTTTAGTCCACAAATTGAGTTTTATTAAAATGTGAGAGGAAATGCGTTTTAATCGTTACAAAACGTTTTTTCTGTGGGTTTAATTAAACGAAACTGAAGTTTTTTTGATTTTGAACCAAAAATTTATTTTTTGATTGAATGCTTTGTGAGGGTTTTGATATCCTCTTGGCCCAAAAAGTTAATTTTTGAATGATTTTGCAAAAGAGCCTTAACGAAAAACTGAATTTTTCTTTTATCTTTGACATCTTACGTCCAAAAATTACGTCATGGATACTCAAAAAAAAAGGGAAGACATGATAAAAAAAAAATTAGTTTTAGTATTTATTTTACACAAACTTCCACGGTCTTTGTAAATAGTTTAGTTTAAACACCGTTAGGTTGATAAAAAAAAAAATTTGGTTTTTTATTTTAGACCAACTTCTACGGTCTTTTTAAATAGCTTAAACACCGTTTTTTGTGCAATTCACTTCGCATTTATAGATTTCCATTGCACCGTTTTTACACCTTTGTTTTGTTACAAAACTATTTTGGTTTTTAAACGCACTTAAAAAAACGCGCTTCTTCTAGACTTTTTTCACACTTTTTTTTTCCTTTTTTCAAAAAGTTAATTTTTAAATGATCTTACTTCTGCAAAATCCTTCAAAAGGCTCCTTTTCGTTTAGGCTCTTAATGAGCCTTAACGAAAAACTGAATTTTTCTTTCAACTTTGACATCTTACGTTAAAAAATTGTGTCATCTGGATACCTTAAAAATGGTCGGCCAAAAAACGGGACGATTTTTTGGGAAATATTTGGCATTTGTTTGCTCTGTCCATATATCCTAGATCATTGATTGACGTAATAGCTTCACGCGATTTCCAATGCCTTATGGAAGGGCGCTTAGAGCTTTCGATAATTCGATACTGGAGTTACACTTTGTTACTGATGACATTGATATTTTATAAAAAGTTATAATATATATAACCCATTCACTTATTATTGACGTCAAGTAGGCGTTGGGAATTTGACTTTGACATTTTATCGTATCTTCTCCTTCTCAACATGTGCTAAAAGGATATAGTATAAAAAAAAACGAAGGTTTCAAAGGTAACTAGATGACAAAAATAAGTGAATGGGTAATACATACATTGTGTTTTGCAATAACTGAAATTTGTTATTATTTCTATTACAAAATATTAAAAAAAAAGTAGATGTAATATTGAAAACAGCAGCTAGGTGGTGGAGATAGTAGATCCAATAAATCTGCTTTGGCTTAGTGTGAAGAGGCCTTTACTTTTTTCTCGGTAATGCTCTACTGCTAAGGGCCTCAGTAGATAATCAAAGCGGATTCCATGACACTTTCAAGGTCACAGAAACATCCATGAGCCTCCTAGATAACGCCAGACGAGGTTGCTAGACGTTGACCTTGAAAATCGCGCTCATGACCTTGAAAAGTGACGTGACCTTGAAAATCAGTTAACCTTGGACTCGGTCCACACTAGTCACGGACCTTCATTCCACCTTGACGCGTCCACGAGGTCATACAATCCCGGCCGCAGTGAGTCATACGTCCATGTTCGCAACAAGCGACCCTGACGGGTACCCCTGCTAAAATATCCGAGGCTAGTGTGGACCGACGATTTTCGAGGCTACGGTCGTCGACTGGAGACCATGTTGTTCAAGGTAGCTCGGCTTGCTGCGACACGTTTGTCGCGCGAGCTCAAGCCTTAACAATGTGAAAAACGTCAAGGCGATTTGCATAAACCTCGGAAATTTTAGCAGGGATACCCGTCAGGGTCGCTTGTTGCGAACATGGACGTATGACTCACTGCGGCCGGGATAGTATGACCTCAACGCGTCAAGGTGGAATGAAGGTCCGTGACTAGTGTGGACCGAGCCCAAGGTCAACTAATTTTCAAGGTCACCTAACTTTTCCAGGTCATGAGCGCGATTTTCAAGGTAAACGTCTAGCAACCTCGTCTGGCGTAATCTAGGAGTTTGATGGATGTTTCTGTGACCTTGAAAGTGTCATGGAATCCGCTTTGATTATCTACTGGCCTCTTTACACTAGATTGCTAAGCGGCTTCTAGTGTGACCAGCGGGGGCCGATCATCAGAGCGGCGCGTGCTTTCGTGATTGCACCTGCGCTGGTTAGCGGCTCAGTGTGAAGGGGCCTTCAGCTACCGGCAGCGCTCGTAGCGGCGCAGCGCAGTGTGAGAGCTCTCATAGCTCTCAATGCTTTTCCACCAGCGGCGCCACTGAGCAGCGCTAAGTTGTGAAGGGGTTCTTAGACCTACTTGTTTTATTGAGCTCTTCAATTAAATCCTCAATTACTGGTCCTGAATATATGTCTGGGGACAGCAATTTGGGTAGAGCTTTCGAAGCGGCAGCGTCGCTCAACATCTCAGCTTTTATAAACTCGACCGGTCTTTTCGTTCTGGTAGGATGAGAAAATTGGCCCTTTTCCCTCACTTCCTAAGTTTTCAAGAAAACTATGTACATTTTCGAAAAATAAGCTTTTCATGCCGACCTTTCCCTCGGGCTTCCGCGGCTTTTGCCTGAAGATTTTACGTCCTCTCACCGAAAGGTTCATTCCAAGGTACGGAGGTGTTCTCGGGTAATTTTGCTTGTAGATTAGGTCGAACAATCCGGTATCCGCGTTTGGATCTTTCTTTCTGTCCACGATCACTGATGGGAAAGGCGATTCAGAAGGAATCGGTTAACTTTTAATGAACATACCTTTAATAACGTCCTCCATGCACTGAGGACACAACCTGCTCGTCACCGAAGTAGACAGCGACAAGTCCGGACTGCAATTTATCTCCAGCAGCCAGGGGGTAAAGTCCTCCGACACCATAAAGTCAGCCCCGTAGATTTCGTAGGTGTTCGGTCTACGGTCCATCGTCTCTTGGCTGGCCAACATGGCGCAAACAATGCTCTGTCTCATTCCCGGGAAAATGACCTAAACAGGCACTTAGTCAACTGATAGAAAGTGGAATCGAACAGATTTTTACTTGACTCCATTTATCGAAACAGCCGATTTGCTTCAAGTAAGCCTTGAAAGAGTGACAGTCCCACATGTTGTCGTCGGGCAGGGCTTTGTCCCTCTGATGACCATTGGCGTAGCGACACTGCACCGCGTGGTTGGTGAGGTGCAAAGACTCATGGAAGTTGTCCAAGCTGAATAGTTGTCCGCTGAATCTGAGGTAACTGTCCCTTTAAGGAGAATTTTTATTGAGTTTTTCGATACAGGTGGCCATGGAAATCTGACAAAATAACCCAGTAAACAGTCGAACGTTGTTTCAACGTAGAATCATCGTTTGGTCCGTTGATTTATAGTTGTCACGTTGATTTTAACGTGTTGATTTTAGGTTGATATAAGCGATAGTGCACAATCATGATTTTCGACGTTAAAACAACATCACGTGTTTTGATATTGGTTGAATTTATCCTGTTGGTTAAACATTGCAAATAGGTGACAGTAATTAAACTGTCACAAACGCGCGGTTGCGAAATGTCTTTTAAAACTTATCATCATTTGTTCGGTTGATTTATAGTTGTCCTTTTGATTTTAAGCTGTTGATTTTTGGTTGATTTTTTTGAAAATGAACAACCATGTTTTTTGCCGTTAAATCAACGTTTTTAAAACGTGTGTTGAATATGTTTAGATATTGGTTGAATTAACGTTGATTAAACGTTGAAAATAGGTGTACATGTCACCATACCCTGAGCGCTAGGTGGCGTTAGCGTAAACGACGGACGACCCAGATTCTATAACGAGGCTTAGAGGGTATTACCGGTGTTTATTGTCCGAACGCAAGTGAGGATTATAACGAGCAGGTCACTCTCCCTTTTTGGTTGTAGATATTTGGTATTTTTTTGGTTCTAACGGTTTTAACTTTGAAACTGCTCATTTGACGCGATTTTCGTTCAATGGGCGTATTACAGAAATGAACGGGCTTTTCAAAAATGTGGTCAATTTGACGGTACATGCGGGGGGGGGGGGGGCTGGCCAGTGGCGTACCAAAGTCAAAAATTCGGTTTTTTTGGTACTCAAATTTACGGAGGTTTTGTCGTAACTACGGGACTATGTGTATAGTGCTCCCCACGGGTAAAATTCCTCATATATGTAAATGATAAATTTTGAAGTCTAATGTCAATAGGTTAAATAGAAAAAATTACAAAAAATCGCAATGTTGGTACGGTTTTTTTATTTTTTTTTTAATGGTCAACTTCTGGGTTTTCTGGATTCCTTAGTTAGAGGGTTTCCCCAACAACGATGGTACCAGAGGAAAGAGCATATTCTTGGGCACTTTTAATCCTATCCCGTCAAAGGTGTCACTTTAATACAGAGTGGTCAAAAAAATGTCCAAAGACAATTAAGGAAAAGAGTCCAAAATTTGAAGGTAGTTTTTTGCGATTTTTACGAAAGTCATGGAGCGTTCCAGCTTCGGTGGTATATGGGCAACTACAACACGTGGAGAGAAAAAAAAATCAGTTATTAGTTTTGGTCAAGTTTTTCTGTGCCGCATTTTTTGTCAATTTTGGTGTACTTTTCTCACATTTCATCCTGTAGGTTCGACATATTTTCAGCAAAAAATCTGAATCCAAAATCCAAAATTTGAAGGTAGTTTTTTGCGATTTTTACGAAAGTCATGGAGCGTTCCAGCTTCGATGGTATATGGGCGACTAGAAGACTTGGAGAGAAAAAAAAACAGTTATAAGTTTTTGTCTAGCTCTTATACCGAGTGAGCTACAAAAGTTTTTCTGTGCTGCATTTTTTTGCCAATTTTGGTGTATTTTTCTCACATTTCACCCTGTAGATTCCACATTTTTGCAGAAATAATTCAGGGAGGTAGTACACACATGGGCCCTCAATCATGCTAAAAACCAAGTGCCTATCTTTGAATTTGAAATTTTGACGAATTTTTAAACTTTAAATTTCAAATTGCCACTTTGAGGTATATTTGTGCCGAGACCGTGCATCTAATCGAATAGTTTTCTATCCCAGGAGATATCTTGGAATGTTTTCTTTTTGGGACTTAGGAATCACTTTTAGCTGGGACGTCGCGAAATGGGCTTAATTGAATTTCGAAGCGAAAGATGCAGATTTTTTGAAATTTTGGCCGAAAATCCCGAATGGTTCCGAAGCGACGTCCACCACGGGGGTTTCGGAAGCATTCGGCGGCCGCGCCCATCTGCAACTGACAGCTGAGTTTTTCAAAATGTAAACATTAACTTTAAAGCCTTAGACTAAGGAAAATCGGCCGAAAAGCGGGGAAAACTGTCTGGCCGGGAAAAATTTGAACATTTCTAGGAAGATTATTGGCAAAATGCCCAGTCCTCGAGGTCGTTTTCACAAAGACTGGTCGATTTGAGAATTTCGTGTCAGGCATCATTTTTGGCTGATGACGTCGAAGCCAGACCACGCGGTTTTTGCCCAGACAGTGGCGGTTACAAATTCGGGCAAAAATGTATTTTTTCGATTTTTCGGCAGACATGGGCGTAGTTATATATTTTTTTGCCGTTTCTTCCGTTTCTCCATAAGAAATACATTGTGCAATGCTTTTTAAATGGGACAATATTGATTTCGTCATAAAAAAAGATGGAGGCGAAAAAAAAATGGCCGCCGTAGACAGGGTAATTAAAAAATGGGGATATCTCTGAAACGAATAAAGTTAGAGAGCTGAAATTTGACACCATGGTTCATTAGGGAATGGACTGCAAGTTGCCATGCGTCGAAACTTTATTTATGGTACCAAACCCATGGGTACCATTAACGAAATTTTGCATATAAGTTTTCACGCTTTTGCACGTATATTTCCCATAAGAAAAACGTTGGGCAATGCGTATTATATGGGTGGAATGTAGATTACGTCATATTTGGGGTACCATTGATGGTACATGGTTCAAATTTGGATGGTAGGTACCTATGGGGGTATCATAAATTGTGATATAGCTGACTCAGCTATCATAGCTACAATAGCTGAGTAACGTTAGTATTTAAAGAACTGGTAATGATACATGGTTCAACTTTGGATGCTGGGTGCCCATGGGAGTACCATGAATGGTAATATAGCAGACATAGCTATGTAGCTGACCATAGCTAGGTTATAGCTGTTTTATGAACCGATGATGATATCAAGTTGAAAATCGAATGGTAGGTTGCCCTTATGTAAAATTCGCTAAAAATGACATTTCTAAAAATCCAAGATGGCCGCCTGAAAAGTTTTGGTTTTAAGGCGATATCTCTGGAACGGTTTAAGCTAGAAAGCTGAAATTTGGTATATGGCTACTTTATGGGTTGGGCTAGAGGTCTCTAAGGTCCTGAACCTTGCCGCGGGTACCAAAGGTTACCACATTACCACTCTGTATATTTTTAACAACATTTTTGTTTTACAGTTTATGTCTTAAACTAAAATTAAAATTCATTAAACAGGTTCACTCATTTTTATCGAATAAGTTTTAACTGGGTTCAAAGTTCAAACCCTGGTAAAACTAATTTGACATAAACTATATTCATGTAAATGGAAAAAAATAGATGAAAACGTTGATTTAACGTTCTATGTAAGGTTGATAGATACGTTGAATAAACGTTTTAAGCAAGGTTGATTAAACGTTTTAACCAAACGTAGATTAAACGTCTTAAGCAAACGTCGATGAAACATTTTAAGAAAAATTGATAAAAACGTTGATTCGCCGGACATAACTACGTTAAAAAAACGTTTGGTTACAGGTTTGTTTTTAACGTTGAATCAACGTTCAACTGTTTACTGGGAACCCCTGTATAAAATTTGAAAGGTGTCAGTGTTTTTGGTTATATTTCCAAAATTTAAAGGTTACGCAATACTGGCGTTACGATACCCGCCTCGAGTCATTTTGAATGACAAAATTACAAATTTGAAGCTTATGAAAAAAAATTGGTTTTGATTAAAGTCAAAATCGGTTAAAACATGACTTAAAGTGTATAAAAATACAAATTAAAAATATTTAAAAAATACAGGTTCGAACTAGGGCTAAAATTGATTTAAATAATTCACATCTTCTAAAAATGTTGATTTTTATATTTTTGAAGAAACTCAATTTTGGGACCAAATAAAGGTCGAAAAAATCCAAAACCAGTAAATAAGTGAAAATAAGCTATACGTTATTAGAATTTAATGGTTATGGATAGTAATATTCAGAAATAGTCAGAAATAGATTTTCAATTCAGAATAAAAAAACTTTATCTGGAAGTAGTTAAACAAAGCCGGTATCGGGACACTTTCAAGGACATTACAAGTGTCCCGATTCCACCTGTGGACTTACACGCCCACGTTAGCCTTGACCGCGCGAAGGACACGAGCTGGACGCGAGCCGGGTTACCTTGAAATGCATCTTTGGACTCCAGCCGAGTCCGCCTTGATGTCTCCTGTGACCTCGAGAATCGTAACCTTGAAGCGAGACCTTGACGAATCACGAGGTTCGCGACTTTCAAGCGATCCGTCACGTTTCCTGCGCGAAGTCAAGGCCAACGTGGGCGTCTAAGTTCACAAATGGAATGGGGACACTTGCAATGTCCTTGAAAGTGGCCCGATACCGGCTTTGTTTAACTACTTATATACCAGACTTTTAGACAATTGTGTAGACAGAAACTATTAAAATTTTGCTCGTGGAGAGCGAACACCTACCTGTACATCCAAATGGTAAGAGGCTGCACATTGGTAACCATAAACCACTGTCTTATATCAAATTTCGTTTTGTAGATTATCAAGGGTTTTTCTGGAACAAAACTACCACTCCTTTAAGTTGATTAAGGATGCATAAGTAGTAAAATGTTCTTAAGCCTACGTTTATATATAACGTGCGTCCATTTAAAAAAAATCCTCAATTTACTAGAGGTCAAAAATGACTTCATAAAAACAATTGAGTCGAAGATTTTTAATAATTCCTATTTATAAACTTATTTAAGAAAAGAGTTTTAATTCTACGACTTGCTACGAAGCCTTTTTTTATATACACCCTATATATAAATAATATATTAAATACACTCAAAAGGGGTCCTAAGAGATATGATGCAACTTACCGATATACTTTTGTACGACATACTTAATTTTCTGCGTAAGAATCTTCTCCACTTCGGCAATGTTCTTGATCATCTGGATTCCTCTTCCCCGGCACTTGTTGCCAGGCTTTAGGATCCATATGTTCTTCATGCCATCCAGGTCAAACTGCGGCCAGTGTTTTGCCACTTCTTTAAGTCTTATTTTTGCTTGGGCGTAGTTGCTTAGCAGCTTGTCCTGAAACACAATACATAGTATAATACAGATAGATCATTAAGCAAATGAGGGCAAGGCTGATGGAATAGAAGGTTAGATGAAAAGCTCTGTCAACCAAATAAGATTTTTTCTTCCGCAAATAATCGTATTTGTTTTAAAGAGTTTTTTTTGTGTTTAGTGTTATAGATTTGCATTTTTTATATCCGAACGCACGTGAGTTTTCTAACGGTTTTAACTCGGAAACTGCTCGTTTGACGGGATTTTCTAGCATTGCGCGTATATACAGAAATGAACGGGCTTTTTCAAATATGTGGTCGGTTTGGTTGCACGTGCGGGGGGGGGGGGGGGGGCTGACCAGTGGCGTACCAAAGTCAAAAATGCGTTTTTTTAGATACCCAAAACATTATCGGTTTTACCGTAACTCCGGGGCTACGTGGGGTATGGGGCTCCCCACGGGTAGATTTTCTCATACATGTAGATGATAAATTTTGAAGTCTAATTTCGATAAGTTAAATAGAAAAATCTACAAAAAATCACAAAGTTGGGACGGTTTTTTGAAAAATTTGTTGTAATGGTCAACTTCTGGGCCTTCTGGACCCCTTTAGTTAGACGACTGGCCCAATAACGATGGTACCAGGGAAAAGGGCATATCCTTGGCTACTTTTAATCCTATCCCGCCACAGGTGTCACTTTAGTGGTCAAAAAAATGTCCAAAGACAATTAAGGAAAAGTGTCCAAAATTTTAAGGTAGTTTTTTGCGATTTTTACGAAAACTATGGAACGATCCGGCTTCGGTGGTATATAGGCAACTAGAAGACGTGGAGAGAAAAAAAAATCAGTCGTTAGTTTTGGTCTAGCTCTTATACCGGGTGAGCTACAAAAGTTTTTCTGTGCCGCATTTTTTGCCAATTTTGGTGTACTTTTCTCACATTTCACCCTGTAGATTCGACATTTTCTCAGCAAAAAATTATGAAATAATTCAGGGAGGTAGCAGACACATGGACCCTTCATTGGGTTCGGAAAATCAAGGGCCTAGCTTTGAATTTGAAATTTTGACGAATTTTTAAACTTTAAATTTCAAATTGCCACTTTGAGGTATATTTGTCCGGAGACCGTGCATCTAATCGAATGGTTTTCTATCCCAGGGGATACGTTGGAATGTTTTCTTTTTGGGACTTAGGAACCACTTTTAGCTGGGACGTCGCGAAATGCTCTTAATTGAATTTCGAAACAAACGATGCAAAATTTTTCAAATTTTGGCCGAAAATCCCGAATGGTTCCGATTCGCCAGCCACTAACTAGTAATCGGAAGCATTCGGCGGCCGCGCCCATCTACAACTGACAGCTGAGATTTCCGAAATGTAAACATTAACTTTAAAGCCTCAGACTAAGGAAAATCGGCCGAAAAGCGTGGAAAACTGTCTGGCCGGGGAAAATTTGAACATTTCTAGGAAGATTATTGGCAAAATGCCCGGTCCTCGAGGACGTTTTCACAAAGACTGGTCCATTTGAAAATTTCATGTCGTGATTCATTTTTGGCTGATGACGTCGAAGCCAGACCACGCGGTTTTCGCCCAGACAGTGGCGGTTACAAATTCGGGCAAAAATGTATTTTTTCGATTTTTCGGCAGACATGGGCGTAGTTATATATTTGTTTGCCATTTATTCCGTTTTCCCATAAGAAATACATTGTGCAATGCTTTTTAAATAAAAGATGGAGGCGAAAAAAAAATGGCCGCCGTAGACAGGGTAATTAAAAAATGGGGATATCTCTGAAACGAATAAAGTTAGGGAGCTGAAATTTGGTACCATGGTTCATTAGGGAATGGACTGTAAGTTGCCATGGGTGGAAACCTTATTCATGGTACCAAACCCATGGGTACCATTAACGAAATTTTGCATATAAGTTTTCAGGCTTTTGCACGTGTATTTCCCATAAGAAATACATTGTGCAATGCTTTTTAAATGGGAGCAATATAGAAAAGGTTATATTTAGGGTACCATTGATGGTACATGGTTCAAATTTGGATGGTAGGTACCTACGGGGGTATTATAAATTGTAATATAGTTGCCGTAGCTATCATAGCTACAGTAGCTGAGTACCGTTGGCATTTAGAGAACTGTTAATGATACATGGTTCAACTTTGAATGCTGGGTGCCCATGGAGGTACCATCAATGGTCATATAGCTCACATAGCTATATGTAGCTGACTGTAGCTAGGTTATAGCTGTTTTATGAACCGATAGTGATATCGACTTGAAAATCGAATGGTAGGTTTCCCTTATGTCAAATTCGCTAAAAATTACATTTTTAAAAATCCAAGATGGCCGCCTGAAAATGCTTGGTTTAAAGCCGATATCTCTGAAACGGTTTGAGCTAGGAAGCTGAAATTTGGTATGTGGCTACTTTATGGGATGGGCTAGAGGTCTCTAATGTCCAGAACCTTGCCGCGGGTACCCAAGGTTCTATTTTGAAATTTTTTTTATTAAAATGACACTTTTTTGCTCTAACTTACTCACTGTTGCTAAAGGGCGCTGAAACCAAATATATCCGACGTTTCGACTTTACGCCTACTATAGGCCATCATCAGGGTATTCACTTTTATTACAAATATTGCTTCATAAATGTGCCACGCCCAATAAATCAGTTCTTCGTATATGACTGACAAAATAGCTTTAACGAAGCCCATTCGACTGGCACTAACGGTTCGATATGATCGTTTCTGGGTTCCGAGATTTAACTGATTAAATTTCTCATTGACAGGGGTAGAGTGACATTTGCCATTTTATAGCAAAGCCATTTCCGGCAATAGAACAACGGTGACTCAATTAAGTGTGAGTCGGCTCAAATACTGCTCAAAACGTTAATGACTATTTTGCTAAGTTTAATAACACTCTCATGGGAAGTGAAAAACTGTTAAAATTTTGCAAAAATTATCTAATGTTTTTATTTGATCAAACATTACGTCAACTAAATTAAAAACCTTGAACGAAAAATTAAGCAGGTGTTTTGTGGTCGAGAATGCTCTATTCATGGGTGTCAATAGCATCGTTATACCATGTTTAGTTTTCGAATTATATAGATGTAAGTATTAAAATGTCGATAAAAAGTGGAAAAATTACGTTTTTGGCGCCATTTTGAAAAGGAAGGAAATTACTGAAAATTCCTGAATTGCAATTTTTTTTACATATTTTTGTTCCCTCTTTCATTCGAGACTATTTTTGACAAAATCTATGACAATCGATTTTGGCTGAAAATTTTCACGACCTACCCCCTTTGAAAATTTTGAAATTTTTACATTTTTCTGTTTATTTTGGAAACGGTACGGTTTTTCGATATGCCGGTTAAAATGATGTATGAAGAGGTCATCAAGGGCTATCAGATGCATGTATCAGAAAGAAGCTAGCTTTCACGGTTTTTGAAAAAATTAAAAAAAAGTGCAAAATTTGTACCTTATTTTTGGGCCACCCGTGCTCAGTTACTGTTCTAGGCAGAGCTTCAAAAATGGGCTCTACGTGTAGCTCTATTCTTCTACTTCTTTAGCTGTTCTTATACATTTTTTGATAAATCTTCATCGAAACGAGATATTAGCTGTTAAAGGCAGCAATGCCCGATTTTTATCTCAAAATTTAGTTTTTTGGGGCAGTTTGAGAGCCCCATATGTTTAACATAGAATTTTCTATATGTGTCATTTAAATCTATAGTAATCGATTTTATTTGTTACTTCGAGTCGTTTTATAATGAATGGACGTTGATTTCTGTTTTAGATAGTATAGGGTGGCTCAAAAAATGATGCAGGAAGCTAATATATGCTAATAATGCAGAAAAGGTCCATAAGCAGTGTGTATTTTACATAGAAAGGGTGGATTATTTAGTACGTAGACAAGCCAGAATAAAATGTTAGATATAGGCGATGAAAGAGTTATTAAAATTTAGTAATGAAAGCAATTTTAATTATTCAAGGAGTCTGGTGTTGTCAGATATTAGTAATATTTAATGCAGAACATTTCCTTCGCCATTTTATCCACAAATTGTTAAAACACACTAAATTTATTGTACTTTTTTGGCTTTTCATATAGCTTTTCGGATAAATCTTAATTAAAACGCGATATAAGCTGTTGAAAGCTGAAATGCATGATTTTGATCCCCAAAATTAGGTTTTCGGGTCGATTTGAGAGCTCCATATGCTTAACAAAGAAATAACTACTTTCCCACATAAATCAATAGTAATCGATTTTATTCGTTGGTTACAGTAGTTTTGTGGCAAATAGGGCATATGTTTACGTTTTAGATAGTATAAAGTGTCCCAAAAAAATGTTGTAACCTGATATTTTAGGATTTTTGCATGTAGATCGATATCAATTAATTTATTGCGTTAACTCGAGTAGTTTTATGATAAATAGAGCTTTGATTTCTGTTTTAAATAGTATACGGTGTCCCAAATAATGCTAAGTGCTAATGCTATGTTTTATTAGCTTATTATAAACACTGCCTTGATTTCTGATTTAGATACTATAGGGTGAGCCAAAAATTGGCAAAAATTACATTTTTACGAACAATCAAAGCTAGAAAAGTGAAATTTCAATTGTAGATTCGTTTCATAGTCACAAACAATATATCATAAATGGGAACCTTAATATGGGTACTCGTGGTACCATTTTATATCTTTTTATGAATTTTAGCACGTTTTTTACACTTCTTCAAAAGATGTTAAGTTTGCGAATATGAAATCAAGTATTTCAGACGTTTCGACATTTCAGTTACTTTTAGGTATCATCTGGTTCTTTGTTGATTATTTTACGGCAGTTTAAGCAATATCAGAGGACCGTTCGGATATTTCCTAAACTATGGGCGCTCCGTGCGCGTGGTCTTAACCCACAAAACATCTACAGAACTTTGCCCACAGCGTTCGGATATTTCCTTCCGGAACGAAAAGCGCACAAAAAAAAAAAAAAAAAAAAAAAAAAAAAAAAAAAAAAAAAAAAAAAGCGCGTGTGTGACAAAAGCACACCATAAACAAACCAACTCAAGAGTTTTGCTGACCAACTTGTTATATCCGAACGAAGTGAGAAACTCCTCTAGCAATGTTGTTGTCAGGTGCTTTCTAGCAGATCTACTGTCTGAGTTTCTTGTTAAACAGAAATGGTCCTGTAACTGCAAAGTTGTTGTTTTTGTTGCAAAATTTTATTGTCAAAGCTTTGAGCCTCTCTGGGAGAGGAGTTATGTTAGTCCTAGCTGTTGGAGACAAAATCCAACAAAACATTTGGCAAATCAATGCCTCTTATATAATAAGGTAATTTGGCAACCTTGTAAGTTAGTTGAAACACGGCTTTCGTAGCATGCACTCGGCATGCTAAGAGCATGTCAGGTGCAACATAGCGGGTTTATTTACTAATAAACGTGTTTAATATAGTGAGTTCCAACTATAGTGTGTTTCATCTCCCACATTATTTCCTTCGAGCTATCGAAGCATGAGCGTCCTGGTCACTAGCATATAACCATTCATTGGATGGGTTGTAAAGAGGGTTGTTTGGGTGTCGAAGCCTAGTAACGTTTCGTTAGAATTTTTTCAGTATTGCACTTACAGAAATGAACGGGGGCTTTCCAAAAATGTGGTTGGTTTGGTGGTATGTGGGGGGGGGGGGCCTACCGGGTGAGCTATAAAAGCTCACACACTTAAATTTTTTGGGAGTACTTTTCTCACATTTCACTTTGTAGATTCTACATTTTTGCAGTAAGAAATTCGAAATAATTCAGAAAGGTAGCACATATTCGTGCCCTTGACTTGACCAAAAATCAACATCCTAGCTTCGAAATTAAAGTTTTGACGAATTTTTAAACCTTAAATTTCAAACTGCCGCTTTGAGGTTTATTTGTGCCAAGACCATACATTCAATCGAATGGCGCTGTATCCCAGGGGATACCTTGGAATGTTGCCTTTTCGGCACTCTTTCGCTGGGACGTCGCGAAATGGTTTTAATTGAATTTCGAAAGAAAAGATGCAAAATTTTTAATATTTTAGACCAAAATCCCGAATGGTTCCGAATCGCGTCAACCGCAGAGGTGTCGCAAGCATTCGGGAGCGGCGGCTTTTGTTCCTGACAGCCTAAATTTTCCGAAATGTAAAGGCTTAGACCAAAGAAAATCGGCCGAAAAGCGTGGAAAACTGTGTGGCAGGATAAAGTTTAAAGATTCCTAGGAAGATTATTAGCAAAATGCCCAGTCCTCGAGAATGTTTTCTCAAACACTGGTCGATTTGAAAATTTGCTGTCGGGATTCATGATAGCTGATGACGTCGAGGCCCGACCACGCGGTTTATAGTTTGTTCCTCAGACTAAATATAATAAATAGACTCAACATTTCAATCATAAAATTCCTGTGTAAACACGTTCAGTTATTATACACAAACATCAATGAGTGTGATAAAGAAAGATAGACTAGCGTGATAGCCATAAGGCAACACCGCATCATTCGCAGGTTTGCATGTTTATTTACTTGTGGAATGATAATTTGGGGTTCATATAATCATTGTCGAACCATTATAATGCCTTGGAACAACCACAAAAACCACTACACTATGAATAAAGTTCAATAAACGGTCTTTATTTAATAAAAAACGCAGGTAAATATTCTGATGACGCCGCTGCAACGCTGTACCGAATTGCGGCAGGGGGGGGGGGGGGGGGAGCAACAGTTAGTTACTTAGTAAAGGAAATTCAGATGAACCAGGGAAAACGGGAGGTTTCGGTAATAAACCAGTACATTCTGTACTGGATCGGTCGGGGTCGGAAACTCAATATTGCGTACAAGCAGTAACAACAATATGAAACGGTAACGGAGCTTCGGGACCAATGGGAATTGGGGTTTCGGAGGAAGCGTACTTTATAATTCGGAATCGGATATAGTCGGTTTCGGTTTAATCACATGCAGGCTGGCTTTGAAAATCGGTGTTGCGGGCAGCCCAGGATGTAAAACAGGACGGTAACGGAATCGGTGATAGGTCCAAATCGGATTTGAAGGAAGCGGTACGGTGAGCGGTGTGTTAGCGATTTTCCCGGTATGAACGCACCCTGTGATGCACAAAATGTACGCGGCCAGAATCAGCATGGCACCTGCGTCACTTGAACGACCCAGGTACTCCGGTGGAGCACGACAACTCCAACTACACCGGAAAATCACAAATCCACCCCTCTTGTGTCGTAAGATCCTACCATGACGTCAGGAGCCGAAACGTGAAGCAACAACGTCAGCCCCCTAGGTCAGATATCCGGTACTAATTCATTGAGTCCCCTCCCATTCGATCGACCTCTCGGCCTCTCGACCGTCGACCTTCCACGACCAGTGTTGCCTACATGTCATGTGAAAAAATCCTTAGTGGAAGCACGATTTATCCTTAGAATTCCTTAGATTGAATAATTGAAATATGTTCTGTAAAATAAAAAAAAGCGAGCAAAAAAATTGCGTCACAGTCAAAAATTCTAGGTGCCACGGTGCCTATTTTTTTCAAAATTTTTACAAATATTTTTCAATTCTTGAAATACGAACGACAGCAAGAGCAACAAGTAACGACGTCGACACGACATCCAATCAATGACATTTACCATTTGACAATTGACGGCTGACGCTTGCAGCGTATTGACTATTCGAGAATTACGTCATTTGACATGTTTGCCCCCCAAGGGAATATGGCGCACCAACTTATTTAGATATGAGCGCGAACTTAAAACTTGATTCAAAATCAGTTAAGAAACTTGTCGACGTTTCGCCATATATTACAGCACCCTCAGGACAAATTCAGATAGATTTTGAGAGTTATCGGCTTTCTAAACATTAAATACAAAGGTCGACAAGAGACGAACGACTATTGGCATCGACAGCAACCTCTTGTCGACCTTTGTACTTAATGTTTAAAAAACCGATGACTCTCAAAATCTATCTGAATTTGTCCTGAGGATGCTGTAATATATGGCGAAACGTCAAGTTCATAACTGATTTTGAATAACACCCCTGATCCCACAACCCAAAAATCAAAACCACATCTTAACAAACTGGATCAAAAATCAATAACATCTATTAAAACTTGATCTTGATCATCATGTTTCATGTTTGATTTGAGATTTATTTATAGTATACCTATTCTAAAATTGTCTCTTTAGCTCCAAGGGAGGACTCATAGCTTTATAGCTGTACGAAGTACGAAAGATAATCCTAAAACGAGCAACTTTGCTTTTCATAATTACAGTTTAATTACACCATACAGCCATATTTTCAACATATAAAACATCGGTTAATTAAAAATATGCCAAATTGGAAGTTGCCTGTTTCTGCAATATGCAAAATTTTAAATATATTGCTTTTGTCACTTTTTAAGTTAACTATATTTAGCACTTTTGGCATAGTTGCTTACTTTTCGCTATATTTTTAACCTAGAAACTGCAGGTTAATTAAAAATACACCAAATTTCAAATAGCTTGTTTTTGTCATATTTACAATTAAACAATTTGTAACGTTCGGCATATTTAAACTTTTCATCGCTGTGTATGCCAAATTTTAACTTTCTTGTTTCTGTCATTTTTTCAATAAAGCAATTTGAATTGTTTATTTTATTTAGTGTTCTCGTGCTTTTTGCTATATCTTCAACAAAAAATGCTGTTTAATTAAGAAAATGCTAATCTTCATATTAATTACTTTTGTCACATCATTAGTTAGGCAATTTGAATAATTAATTATGTTTTTGTTTTTGCAGTTGTCGAAGTTGCTTGCTTTTTGCAATATTTTTAACAAAGTAACTGTAGGTTACAATTACAACACCACAAAACAGTTTGGAAAGGTACAAAGAGGCCTGATAAAAAAACTTCGTTACACTGTATGCAAGAGAAAATCCTCAGATTCTAACAGATTTTACGAAATCCTCCTAAATTCCTAAACGTTCCAAAAAATCCTTAGATCTAAGGATAAAATCCTTGACTTGGCAACACTGTCCACAACCCCAAAATATTCGAATTATTTTACTAGTCTTTATAAATTCTGTCGGCTTGTTAAGCGCGACAAACAGGTGGCGCCATCTATGGGCGCACCCGCGGACCCTACGGCCGTTTTGGCCATTGCCTTTGTTTTATATGGGAAATTTCCGTTTTTTATTTAAATAAAAGGTGTTGTAATGAGTTGGGTGATGAAATATAAAGAAAATGTTAATTGTGACGTCATTACCTGTGAGTTAGAGAAAAACTTCGTTACATGTTTAATCACTCACCATTTCATTCTATTACCTGTTTGTGACGTGTTTACGATTTTCGTAAAATTGGAATTCGGGTTTTCCAGATTGAGCAAAATTAATATCTAAACAACCACATTATCATTGTTATTTCTATTATTAATTGGAAACTGTGTTAGAATTACTCTTACATTTTCTAGGAAAACGTCTACTAATATTTTTTCCTTATAAATATGTAAATTATATTGATTTAGTAAGCTGGTTGTTAAAGGTTTGACAACTAAGCCGACACAGCGGTCCAACTTAATTACTTGTACAATCATACTTATTAAAACAGATCTCAGCTATTAAAAAACTTGACCTTGACTTGTTACCTTGAAATCGGCAAACAACTCGTTGTGGTGCACCACCGAATAAAAGAATCCCAAGAATTGTTCCCATTCATGATCCCACACCCTGTTGAAGTCCTTGTCGATGTCCTGATGTCTTTGTCTGGCGATGTATTCGGCACACCTTTGAAAAGAGAGGTTTGAGTTCTCTATTAAGTCGAACAATAATTATTATTAAAAGGTGATTGTTAAAGGTGCCATTGAGCTTTCACTACGCCTGCCTATATTTGGAATGGTGTCAAGGTATAAAAGCAATACATTGGCAATGAAGCTTCTAGGTCTAGCCTGTGTTATACGATTATAATAATTGCTACATTCGATTAAAAAAATCATAAATTACCTTTCCATGGCAAAGTTGAAAGCGGAATGGGGAATCGTGCCCTCCATGGAGTGGACCTCCTTTTTTTGCTCGTAGCGTTCTGTGAACCACTTTAAAATGCCCATGCAGGCAGTCATTCGAAAATCGTCTAAAAAGAGGTTGTAATGGTCCGGAAACCCCAAGACGTAACATCGAGGAAAATTTATCTAAACAAAAATTGCATTGCAAAGCGAAATAATTTCTTTTTGCTTAGATCTTACATTGGCAACGTTTTCTTCGGAATACCAATAAGACTGCTGCAGTAGCAAGGCCAATCCTTCCTTGGAAGCGAAAAGGGATCTGCTGAAACGATTGATCAATTTGTAGGCGTTGCCTCTATGTTGCAAATCCGACGGCTCCTTCCTCATTGACCAATAAAAATCACAGTCGTAAGCAGACAACATCCTGGACATCACTATTAGTCGTGAAAAACCAAATTACTAAAGCTCAAAATCACAATACCGAGAACCATACCGGTTCTTTCGCACTTTTCCACATAATTCGCAGGAGATTCCCAATCCTGTCTGGCTGGCAGATTGCTCGTGACATCTTCTGTGTTGTACCTCTGCCTGTTACCATGCTCTAACTTCTCTATCCACGTTCTCTTTACCAATTCTCGTCGAATAACTGGCCAACCACCTGACAAAGAATTTTTTCTTGGATTCATCTAGCAGCACTCTTATAAATTTATCTTGGGGCTGGTACAGTTGAGGGAAGTCGTTTTTACTAATTTTTTTCGAAAATTGTCTTTAGGAATCAATAGAATGGACCAAATAGAAAATTATAGGTGGTGGAAAAACTTAAAAACATTTATAATAATATCAATTTTTAGAATAAATATAATAACAAATTTCGCTTATCTGAAACAGACTATACAATGGAAGTTGACTTGAAGGTTATGTTAAAACACTGTCATGGGAATATAAATTGAAACAACATTTGTCACAAATGTCAACAAGTGACATTTTTGAGAAACTCTGCGTATACTTGTAAATAATGTAGATTATCTTGAAAAATATGGTAAAACGCACTACTGTAGAGTTTAGTCGTTTCTATTCCGAACTAACCTAACCAAAAGAAAACTAGAACTGAACTCACCTGGGTGATTGTAAAGAAAATGTCACCTCGATTTTCGCCTTAATTTTTGTACCATTAGAAAGCTTATGTTAAGATTAGCAGATTTAAGAAAAAAAAAATACTTGGATGGTCGAGTTTTGTAAGAAAAAAATTGAAAAATGAAGGTATGAAAATACATTACTCATACTTGGAAGTTGCCCCAATTTTCTTTTGTAGCCACAGCACACACTACATCCATAAAATTCAAAGTTTTTCGATTTTTATGATATAATTTAAGTTTTAAACGTCTCATAAATTCAAATTTTTATTTAACTTACAAATTTTGCATTGTACTAGTTGCTAGTCGAATGATTGATGAAGTTGGCAGGTAGCATATAAAAGATAAAGTTTGTTGACATTTTTAAAGGCAGTGTTGCCAAGTCCTCTTCTTGAAAATATTCGATTATTACAACTTAAAATTTAATTTTTTTTTTGAACAGGTTAACTCCGGTTAGTTCAGGTTAGGTCTGGTCAGTTCAGGTTAGTCCAGTTTTAGTTTTCCTGATTAGGTTAGTTCAATTCTACTCTTTATGTTAGGGATAGAGAGTAATATAAAAAAAGAAAGAAAAAATAAAGAAAAAAGCGGGCCCTTAAAGGGTCCTAGATTTCCTGATTAGGTTAGTTCAGTTCTATTCTTTATGTTAGGGGTAGAGTATAACATTAAAAGCGGGCCCTCAAAGGGCCCGCTTTTTTCTTTATTTTTAGAACAGGTTAACTTTATGTTACTTCAGGTAAGGTCTGGTTAGTTCAGGTTAGTCCAGTTCTAGTTTTCCTGGTTAGGTTAGTTCAGTTACACTCCTGACGAATAGATTAGACTAGCTTAGGCTAGCCCTTAAAGGGCCCGCTTTTTTCTTTATTTTTAGAACAGGTTAACTTTCTGTTATTTCAGGTAAGGTTTGGTTATTTCAGGTTAGTCCAGTTCTAGTTTCCCTGGTTAGGTTAGTTCAGTTACACTTTTTACGTTAAGATTAGACTAGTTTAGGTGAGTTCAGGTTAGTCCAGTTCTAGTTTTCCTGATTAGCTTAGTTCAGTTCTATTCATTATGTTAGGGGTAGAGTATGATATAAAAAGCGGGCCCGAAAGGGCCCGCTTTTTTCTTTATTTTTAGAACAGGTTAACTTTATGTTACTTCAGGTAAGGTCTGGTTAGTTCAGGTTAGTCCAGTTCTAGTTTTCCTGGTTACGTTAGTTCAGTTACACTCCTGACGAATAGGTTAGACTAGCTTAGGTTAGTCCAGTTCTAGTTTTCCTGATTAGATTAGTTCAGTTCTACTCTTTATGTTAGGGGTAGAGTATAATATAAAAAGAGGGCCCTTAAAGGGCCCGCTTTTTTCTTTATTTTTAGAACAGGTTAACTTTATGTTACTTCAGGTAAGGTCTGGTTAGTTCAGGTTAGTCCAGTTCTAGTTTTCCTGGTTACGATAGTTCAGTTACACTCCTGACGAATAGGTTAGACTAGCTTAGGTTAGTCCAGTTCTAGTTTTCCTGATTAGATTAGTACTCTTTATGTTAGGGGTAGAGTATAATATAAAAAGAGGGCCCTTAAAGGGCCCGCTTTTTTCTTTATTTTTAGAACAGGTTAACTTTATGTTACTTCAGGTAAGGTCTGGTTAGTTCAGGTTAGTCCAGTTCTAGTTTTCCTGATTAGATTAGTTCAGTTCTACTCTTTATGTTAGGGGTAGAGTATAATATAAAAAGCGGGCCCTTAAAGGGCCCGCTTTTTTCTTTATTTTTAGAACAGGTTAACTTTCTGTTATTTCAGGTAAGGTTTGGTTATTTCAGGTTAGTCCAGTTCTAGTTTCCCTGGTTAGGTTAGTTCAGTTACACTTTTTACGTTAAGATTAGACTAGTTTAGGTGAGTTCAGGTTAGTCCAGTTCTAGTTTTCCTGATTAGCTTAGTTCAGTTCCATTCTTTATGTTAGGGGTAGTCTTTATGTTAGGGGTAGAGTATGATATAAAAAGCGGGCCCGAAAGGGACCGCTTTTTTCTTTATTTTTAGAACAAGTTAACTTTATGTTACTTTAGGTAAGGTCTGGTTAGTTCAGGTTAGTCCAGTTCTAGTTTCCTTGGTTAGGTTAGTTCAGTTACACTTTAGGCGTTTAGGTAAGGTTACCTCAGGTTAGTTCAGTTCTAGTTTTCCTGGTTAGGTTAGTTGAATTACACTTTTTACGTTTAGGTTAGTTCAGGTTAGTCCAGTTCTAGTTTTCCTGATTAGGTTAGTTCAATTCTACTCTTTAGGTTAGGGGTACAGAATAATATAAAAAGCGGAGCCGAAAGGGCCCGCTTTTTCTTTATTTTTAGAACAGGTCAACTTTCTGTTACTTCAGGTAAGGTCTGGTTAGTTCAGGTTAGTCCAGTTCTAGTTTCCCTGGTTAGGTTTGTTCAGTCACACTTTTGACGTTTAGATTAGGTTAGCTCAGGTTAGTTCAGTTCTAGTTTTCCTGGTTAGGTTAGTTCAATTACACTTTTTACGTTTAGATTAGACTAGCTTAGGTTAGTTCAGGTTAGTCCAGTTCTAGTTTTCCTCGTTAGGTTGGTTCAGTTACACTTTTTACGTTTAGGTTAGGTAGGCTAAGGTTAGTTCAGTTCTACTCATTATGTTAAAATTAGAGAATTATAAGAACTCACGAGTCGTTGCCGCAATATCAATTATGTAATTTTCTTCTATTTTGTTTCTAGATGCAACCACATAATTTTATTGCACTTAATGATGAACTCCGACGTTTGGCATCACTGTAAATATATTTCTAACCTACTGTCAGATTCGAGAGTTTTCGCATCAATTTTGTCAAACATTTTCAATTTTTATTTTCTTGTTTCTCAGTGAAAAGTGGCTCATCCAAGATTTTTTTTTCAATCTGTTTCATAGACCGTAAGCTACTATTAAAAAAAGAAAAAACCTTGAAAATCGAGATGACATAAACTTTACAAGCACCCTAACCTGATCTACCATAAACTAACCTGATCAAAGGAAAAACATAACTGAACTAACCTAATCAAAAGAAAACTAGAACTGAACTAACCTGAACTAACCTGACCTAATCTGAACTAACCTGAACTAACCTGAACTAACCTGAACTAACCTGAACTAACCTGATCTACCCTAAACTAACCTGATCAAAGGAAAAACATAACTGAACTAACCTAATCAAAAGAAAACTAGAACTGAACTAACCTGAACTAACCTGACCTAATCTGAACTAACCTGAACTAACCTGAACTAACCTGAACTAACCTGAACTAACCTGGACTAACCTGAACTAACCTGAACTAACCTGAACTAACCTGAACTAACCTGAACTAATCTAAACTAACCTGAACCAACCTAAACTAACCTTAGCTAACCTAACCAAAAGATTTCTCATAGAAAAACAAAGCGGCCCTAACGGGCCGCTTTTCCCTTCATAGCAACGTAGATCTGTATGGCCAAAGCGGCCCTAACGGGCCGCTTTGTCGTTAATTGAACTGATCAGAGATAAGATGTAACTTATACCATATTTTTCAAAATAGTCTACATTATTTACAAGGTTACTCAGAGATTTTCATCAATGTCACTTGTTGACATTTGTGACAAATGTCGTTTAAATTTATATCCCCATGACAGTCTTTAGTTTGTTTCAGGTAAATTATAGACCCAGAAACAGGAGCTTCTACATGAGCCTTAGGAAGTCATAAATGAACTATAAATATAGGAATTTTTACAAAAAAAACTAATCTTATACAAAGATATAAAAAATTTCTATCCAAAAACCTAAATAAATAAAAATCTATAATATATAATATCCATCCATAGGATCCATAATATAAATAATGATAATATTTTTTTATTCTTATTCTTTTGTTATATTATTTTTAGCTAGGATATTTGTTTTGGTTTCCAAGTATAAACATTTTTTAATGATGCTTCTTAGGTTAGAGGCTATAGTTTTATCAGTTAAGCAAACTTTATTATTATATTTATTCTAAAAATTGATATTATTATAAATGTTTTTAAGTTCTACCACCACCTATAATTTTGTCCATTTTATTAATTCCTAAAGAAAACGTTCGAAAAAAATGCGTAATAACGACTTCCCTCAACTGTGCCAGAGCCTTTACCTTTAATAGTGAATATCCGATGCTCCCTCACAGCATTCTCAACGCTCTTCTTCAGCTGAGCCAATCTCTCGCTGGTAATAGTACAACGAATTTTGCTGCCCTCTAAGCAAGACTTAGACCTCCTGGTACACTTGTCGATGGTCTCCTGGATTTCCGGTGTGACCGTCTGCAATTTCGGTGAGGACGGTGCACTGGCCAGCAGCCTGCTGACCTTCGCTTCCAAGTTCTTCGTTAGGGGCAGTTTATTAGGTTTTTCTTCCGCATTCTCTTCTGCGGTGCCGTCCTTTGAAGAAGTGTACGGTTCGTTTTTCATGTCGATGAGCGCCATATCAGCGAGAATGCTCGAGCTTCAATGGTATTTTTTTCAGATGGGATGACATAAGTCACGTCATGTTTTTTTTTTGGCAATTGGTTGACTGTGGAAAGAGTGCACCTGTTTATAGTATTTGGTGGAAAACCAAATGAAAATCAGTCCCATGAGTAATACAGGATGGTACACTTGAAGTGGTAAATGAAACAAAATTGTGTAGTGGTGCATGAAACATCCTCTCATGGGTAATACAGAATGGTGGGTTCTATATCGATATAGGTACCACTGAATTTTGCAATATTTTCTTCTGTTATGAGTAGCAGGGTGTCTACTGAGTAGATCAAAAGAAAAAAAAACGTGGATGAACCATATTTAACATCAAAAAATGATCACAAAACAGCCAATTTATCACACTTTACTATGCTAAAACTCTTCCCTCTATCATTCGCCATATACAGCGTTGCTGATCGTTGCGCAAAATTATATGTTTAAAAGAATAAATACCATTACAAGCAAAATGTAACTTAAAAAGAGAAAATAAAGAAATACCAGAACTGAATAAACCCGATCTAACCTAAACTAACCAGAACTAACCCGAACTAACCTAAACTAACCTGAACTAACCTGAACTAACATAAACTAACTTGAACTAACCTGCAATGCAACATACATGAGGGCCCTTATATCGATATAGAACCCACCCATCATTTTCTTCAAAACATCCATAGCAAACTCGATTACTTTTTTTCAATTAACATTTGATATTGCGTGCGTCGATACTCATTGCCGACATCATAAAATCCCATCAGAACTTTAATTATTATGCCTATAACGAACAAATCAGTGATTTAATAAATGCTAACTTTGTTATAAAACTCCAAGGCCTTCAACTTAAATTTTGTTAAAAAACTCGCAGCCCCAATCGGTCTGAATAAAAAAGAACTAACCTGAACTAACCTAAACTAACTTAAACTAACCTGAACTAACCTAAACCAACATAAACTAACCCAAACTAACCTGAAATAACCTAAACCAACATAAACTAACACAAACTAACCTGAACTAACCTGCAATACAACATACATGAGGGCCCTTATATCGATATCGAGCCCACCCATCATTTTCTTCACAACATCCATAGCAAACTGGCTTACTTTTTTCAATAAACATTTCATATTGCATGCGTCAATCCTCATTGGCGACATCATAAAATCCCATCAGAACTTTAATTATTATGCCTATAACGAACAAATCAGTGATTTAATAAATGCTAACTTTGTTATAAAACTCCAAGGCCTTCAACTTAAATTTTGTTAAAAGACTCCCAGCCCCAATCGGTCTGTATAAAAAAGAACTAACCTGAACTAACCTGAACTAACCTGAACTAACATAAACTAACCCAAACTAACCTGAAATAACCTAAACCAACATAAACTAACACAAACTAACCTGAACTAACCTGCAATACAACATATATGAGGGCCCTTATATCGATATCGAGCCCACCCATCATTTTCTTCACAACATCCATAGCAAACTGGCTTACTTTTTTCAATAAACATTTCATATTGCATGCGTCAATCCTCATTGGCGACATCATAAAATCCCATCAGAACTTTAATTATTATGCCTATAACGAACAAATCAGTGATTTAATAAATGCTAACTTTGTTATAAAACTCCAAGGCCTTCAACTTAAATTTTGTTAAAAGACTCCCAGCCCCAATCGGTCTGTATAAAAAAGAACTAACCTGAACTAACCTGAACTAACCTGAACTAACATAAACTAACCCAAACTAACCTGAACTAACCTAAACCAACATAAATTAACCTGAACTAACCTGCAATACAACATACATGAGGGCCCTTATATCGATATAGAACCCACCCATCATTTTCTTCAAAACATCCATAGCAAACTGGATTACTTTTTTCAATAAACATTTGATATGGCATGCGTCGCTGCTCATTGCCGACATCATAAAATCCCATCAGAACTTTAATTATTATGTCTATAGCGAACAAATCAGTGATTTAATAAATGCTAACTTTGTTAGAAAACTCCAAGGCTTTCAACTTAAATTTTGTTAAAAAACTTCCAGCCCTAATCGATCTGAATAAAAAAGCAATTTAGTTGTACCATTGGACAAGATTGTCTGTATTTGCTGGTTATTTATTTATGGAAGCTATAATTTCATTACTTATTCTTTGAACTATTCAAATATCAGTTAAATTATTAATAAAAACATGATACAATAATTTAATAAAATTCCATTATAACTAAGCATTATCTTATTACGTAGAGTGATGAAGGTCGGGAGTTCTCTAATAAGTGGGGGTTCTCTAATGGGGCTTATAGATTAGATTGGCTTGTAGGAAAACAGGTTTTAATCAGGTTCGTTCAATTAGATTGTTCAGAGCTGTGGTATGTATTTACAATTTACAAGACGTTAATTATTACGTCTTTAATAATCAAATAAATGATTTAGTAAAAGTTAATTTTGTTAAAAAATTCCCAGCCTTCATCGATCTGAATAATAAAGGGATTTTGTGGCATCAATAAACAGGATTATCTGTATCTATTGATTATCCATAAAAGGCTAGTTTCATATATTCATATCGTTTAAATATTCAATAAAGAACATGATAAATTATTTTAATAATCTTCCATTATAACTAAGCATCGCTTTACGATGTAGAGTGATGAAGGTGAGAGTTTTCTAATAAATGATCGGGCTTATCGACTAAATTATCATTTAGTCAAATCTGTTTTGATCAGGTTCGTTCAATCAGATTGATTAGAGCTGTCGTATATATTTAAAATTTATAGGACTTTAATTACTACGTCTATATTGATCAAATTTATGATTAAGTAAAAGTTTATTTTGTCAAAAAACTCCCGGCCATCATCGCTATGAATACTAAAGGGATTTTGTTGCATCAATGGACTAGATTGTCTGTATCTATTAATTATCCATAAAAGAACTAATTTTATATATTCATATCGTTTAAATATTCAATAAAGAATATGATAAATTACTTCAATAATCTTCCATTATAACTAAGCATTGCTTTATGATGTAGAATAATAAAGGACAGGAGTTTTCTAATAAGTAGTCGGGCTTATCAATTAAATTAGCATTTAAGAAAATCTGTTTTGATCAGATTCGTTCAATTAGATTGATTAGAGCTGTCGTATACATTTACAATTTACAAGACTCCATTTATTACGTCATAATGATCAAATTAATGATTTAGGGTGACTTTTACAACTATGAGTAAAACTTCAGTTTGAAGATAAAAAACCATTAATGATGTAGATTGCGTTGTTACAAACAATGTAATCTACGTCATTACTGGTGTTTTATCTTCAAACTGAAGTTACTGATAGTTGTAAAGGTCACCTTTAGTAAAAGTTTACTTTGTTAAAAAAACTCTCAGCCCTCGTCGATCTGAATAATAAAGATTTTGTTGCATCAATGTACAGGATTATCTGTATCTATTGACTATCCCTAAAAAATTAGTTTTATATATTCCTATAGTTTAAATATTCAATAAAGAACATGATAAATTACTTTAATAATCTTCCATTATAACTAAGCATCGCCTTACGATGTAGAATGTTAAAGGTCAGGAGTTCTCTAATAGGCAATGGGGCTTATCGATTAGATTAGCGTTTAAGAAAACTGGTTTTGATCAGATTCGTTCAATCAGATTCATCAGAGGTGTCGTATGTATTTACAATTTACAAGACTTTACTTATTATGTCTATAATGATTTAAAAAAGATTTATTTTGTTATAAAAGCTCCCAGCCCTCATCGATCTGAATAAAAAAGCAATTTAGATGCATCATTAGACTAGATTGTCTGCATTTCCTGTCTTCCCCTGACTAGATTGTCTTCCCTTTCTTTGATCTATTCATATATCGATTAAATTATTAATAAAAACCTGATAAATTACTTTAATAAAATCCCATTGTAACTAAGCATCGGCTTATTATGTAGAGTGAAGAAGGTCAGGAGTTCTCTAATAGGCAATGGGTCTTATCGATTAGATTAGCGTTTAAGAAAACTGGTTTTGATCAGGTTCGTTCAATCAGAGTCATCAGAGGTGTCGTATGTATTTACAATTTACAAGACTTTACTTATTATGTCTATAATGATTTAAAAAAGATTAATTTTGTTATAAAAGCTCCCAGCCCTCATCGATCTGAATAAAAAAGCAATTTAGATGCATCATTAGACTAGATTGTCTGCATTTCCTGCCTTCCCCTGACTAGATTGTCTTCCCTTTCTTTGATCTATTCATATATCAGTTAAATTATTAATAAAAACATGATAAATTACTTTAATAAAATCCCATTATAACTAAGCATCGTCTTATTATGTAGAGTGATGAAGGTCAGGAGTTCTCTAATAGGCAATGGGGCTTATGGATTAGATTAGCGTTTAAGAAAACTGGTTTTGATCAGGTTCGTTCAATCAGATTCATCAGAGGTGTCGTATGTACTCACAATTTACAAGACTTTACTCAATATGTCTATAATGATTTAAAAAAGATTAATTTTGTTTATAAAAGCTCGCAGCCCTCATCGATCTGAATAAGAAAACAATTTAGTTGCATCATTGGACTAAATTGTCTGTATTTCCTGTCTTCCCCTGACTAGATTGTCTTCCTTTTCTTTGATCTATTCATATATCAATCAAATTATTAATAAAAACATGATAAATTACTTTAATAAAATCCCATTATAACTAAGCATCGTCTTATTATGTAGAGTGATGAAGGTCAGGAGTTCTCTAATAAGCAATGGGCCTAATCGATTAGATTAGCATTTAGGAAAACCGGTTTTGATCATTCACATTGTCTAGAAATTATTTATTGTCCTTTTGATTAATGATCCATTCTTAAGCTAAATTCTAAATTACCATAAGGTCCGATTTATTGCCCTTAAATTTGTCTGACAGAAATTATATTCACTAGGTAAAATCCCTAAAATATCTGCAATAATTTAGTTCTTAATAGAGTAACGAATATGTACTGTTTTCTTTCGGGGCCATTAAATATATCTCCTTAAGGGCCATAAAAGGGCCGTTAATATTCAGATATTTACTAATACTAAGGAACGCTAAAATAATCCTTTGTGTTTATTTTTCGAATTATTGATTTTCTTGGCCTACCTTAGGCTGCTTTTATATAGGATACGTTTTCAATGCAATTTCCCGGCAGTAACCCCAACCCCACACGCAATTTGTCTAAATGTCAATTTTGGGACGATTGATACTTGAAATCGTTTCAAAATAAACATACTTAAAACTCTTTATTTGTACTTTTGTAAAAATTATTTAATTATGCAAAAACACACTTTTAACTTTAAAAAAGCAATTTTCTATTATACAATACAACTTACCTTGTACTAGTTTTAATACTGCAACGTTTTGAACACAAAAGATTTTCGAATTCCACTTCTCTCAATCATTTCTAAACTAAAACCTTTTCAACACCTTGTTCTTGTTGCAACCTGTCGCTTTCGACGACATGATCGCAACTGAGCGCAAAAGTTGGAATTGCAAGAGCTTTTTTATAGGGCAGTAACGGTATTTGGGGCTCTGTGTCTATCGCGTAGAGGCACCAAGGAACTGCAACAATCCTCGGTGACGTACCTGCTAAAAGTTCGAGGTTAGGTGACTCTAAAATAGAGTTCTAGGTTTCTCGATAATTAATTACTACGAGCTCTGCAATAGGTGTTCCAATTACGTAATCTATTTATGGTTAACCGGTTAATTAAGATAGCATGGCTTCATTTAAACGTCGATTTATCGTCATCATTGTTGACAAAAACATCATAAAATTTTAAAAAAAGCGAAAAAATCACGTCTTAATGAAATTAAAAAGAGGTTGCCCTTTGACTCTATAAACTAGCTTTGAAAAAATCTTTCATGGACGCAGCTTCTTTAATTTCTTAGGAACTAGGAGCTAATTACAACAATGAATTTTTTAGGAACCTCAGAAAGGTTCCTCAGGGCACGAACTTCTATTTTATGCCCATGCAAAAAATCGATTTGTTACGGTACATAATTTGCATAATTTTTTTCTAGACCGGGCAGTGATGTTGATATTGGACAAGGGCAATCTCATTAAGTCAACAAACGGACTACAGATGGAGCCACCGTGAGGTTCTTTTCGGTGCTATCACTAAAGACTGGCTATAGTCTATTCCAATCAGAGGGGTTTCACGGTGATACGTCAAAATGTCAGTTTTTTTGACTGTAGCCTGGATCAATTCTTCCAGTGGTATAGTAGGAGGAAAATCTCACTTTTTGGATATCAGTGCCACTTTTAGGCACAATTTTTGTTTTGTTTTGCTATATCGTATCATTGAAAACTAAATATGATGCCTTGCCAAAAATATTGAAAATGGTGGTCTCGTAGCCCTTGTTTCTGGAAAAATAAAAAGTGTTCTCATTTTAATACCATTGTTTGAGAGGATATTTTTAATAAAGAAAAAAAACAAATGGATATAAGAAAGGCAGTTAATTTGTATAGGTGAGTGGTAATGCCTTAACAGTTGTACGCCAACACCTCCAGACCAATCAAGAACGTCCTATTCCCACCCTGCCCCCTGTGCAAGCAAGACAGGCACTTAAGCTCCACCCCCCCCCCCCAAACGATCGAAATCATTAAGATTCACCCTGGTACTAAGGAGAGGGCAAAGTTTCTGATTGGTCCGGAGGACCCTGGCGCACAACTCTCAAGATATCACTACTTACGTGAATTATACTCACAGCACAAAACACCGTGACAATGTTAAAAAATACATCTTCTTGCCACTCATCTAGTAAAAAGACCGAATGAGGTTTTGACTACGTCAATTAATATGAACTAACCTTAATGCTTATTTAAACCTAATTTCAAACTCGTTTACTCGCGAGTAATGACTTGTTTTATTTGATAAAAACATTTTGAAACCAAACAAAACTCGCTGTTAAATTAGTTTACTCACGAGTAAAAACCTAAACGAATTCCTGTTACTGGGTGAGCAAAGATTGTTTCATAGATTGTTTACTCGCGAGTTAAACTAGCTTTATAACATACAGCTTCAAACCCGATTTCAAACTCGTTTACTCGCGAGTAATGACTTGCTTTGTTTGATAAAAACATTGTGAAACCAAACAAAACTCGCTGTTAAACTAGTTTACTCACGACTAAAAACCTAGTCGATTTCCTGTTGCTGGGTGAGCAAATATTGTTTCATAGATTGTTTACTCGCGAATTAAACCAGCTTTACAACATACAGCTTCAAACCTGATTTCAAACTCGTTTACTCGCGAGTAATGACTTGCTTTATTTGATAAAAACATTTTGAAACCAAACATAACTCGCTGTTAAACTAGTTTACTCACGAGTAAAAACCTAATCGAATTCCTGTTACTGGATGAGCAAAGATTGTTTCATAGATTCTTTACTCGCTAGTAATAATTTGCCTTGTTTGTTAAAAACATTTTGAAACCAAAGAAAACTCGCTGTTAAATTAGTTTACTCACGAGTTAAAAACCTAATCGAATTCCTGTTACTGGATGAGCAAAGCTTGTGTCATAGATTCTTTACTCGCTAGTAATAAGTTGCCTTGTTTGTTAAAAACATTTTGAAACCAAAGAAAACTCGCTGTTAAACTAGTTTACTCGCGACTAAAAACCTAAACGAATTCCTGTTACTGGGTGAGCAAAGATTGTTTCATAGATTGTTTACCCGCGAATTAAACCAGCTTTATAACATACAGCTTCAAACCCGATTTCAAACTCGTTTACTCGCGAGTAATGACTTGCTTTGTTTGATAAAAACATTGTGAAACCAAACAAAACTCGCTGTTAAACTAGTTTACTCACGAGTAAAAACCTAATCGAATTCCTGTTGCTGGATGAGCAGAGATTGTTTCATAGATTCTTTACTCGCTAGTAATAACTTGCCTTGTTTGTTAAAAACATTTTGAAACCAAAGAAAACTCGCTGTTAAACTAGTTTACTCACGACTAAAAACCTAGTCGATTTCCTGTTGCTGGGTGAGCAAATATTGTTTCATAGATTGTTTACTCGCGAATTAAACCAGCTTTACAACATACAGCTTCAAACCTGATTTCAAACTCGTTTACTCGCGAGTAATGACTTGCTTTATTTGATAAAAACATTTTGAAACCAAACAAAACTCGCTGTTAAACTAGTTTACTCACGAGTAAAAACCTAATCGAATTCCTGTTACTGGATGAGCAAAGATTGTTTCATAGATTCTTTACTCGCTAGTAATAACTTGCCTTGTTTGTTAAAAACATTTTGAAACCAAAGAAAATTCGCTGTTAAACTAGTTTACTCACGACTAAAAACCTAATCGAATTCCTGTTACTGGATGAGCAAAGATTGTTTCATAGATTGTTTACTCGCTAGTAATAACTTGCCTTGTTTTTTAAAAACATTTTGAAACCAAAGAAAATTCGCTGTTAAACTAGTTTACTCACGACTAAAACCTAAACGAATTCCTGTTACTGGGTGAGCAAAGATTGTTTCATAGATTGTTTACTCGCGAGTTAAACCAGCTTTATAACATACAGCTTCAAACCCGATTTTAACCTCGTTTACTCGCGAGTAATGACTTGCTTTGTTTGATAAAAACATTTTGAAACCAAACAAAACTCGCTGTTAAACTAGTTTACTCACGACTAAAAACCTAAACGAATTCCTGTTACTGGATGAGCAAAGATTGTTTCATAGATTGTTTACTCGCGAATCAAACCAGCTTTATAACATACAGTTTCAAACCCGATTTCAAGCTCGTTTACTCGCGAGTAATGACTTGTTTCATTTGATAAAAACATTTTGAAACCGAACAAAACTTGGTGTAAAGATAGTTTACTCACGAGTAAAAACCTAATCGAATTCCTGTTACTGGATGAGCAAAGATTGTTACATAGATTGTTTTCTCGCTAGTAATAAATTGCCTTGTTTGTTAAAAACATTTTGAAACCAAAGAAAACTCGCTGTTAAACTAGTTTACTCACGAGTAAAAACCTAAACGAATTCCTGTTACTGGGTGAGCAAAGATTGTTTCATAAATTGTTTACTCGCGAATTAAACCAGCTTTATAACATACAGTTTCAAACCCGATTTCAAGCTCGTTTACTCGCGAGTAATGACTTGTTTTATTTGATAAAAACATTTTGAAACCAAACAAAACTCGCTGTTAAATTAGTTTACTCACGAGTAAAAACCTAATCGAATTCCTGTTACTGGATGAGCAAAGATTGTTTCATAGATTCTTTACTCGCTAGTAATAATTTGCCTTGTTTGTTAAAAACATTTTGAAACCAAAGAAAACTCGCTGTTAAATTAGTTTACTCACGAGTTAAAAACCTAATCGAATTCCTGTTACTGGATGAGCAAAGCTTGTGTCATAGATTCTTTACTCGCTAGTAATAACTTGCCTTGTTTGTTAGAAACATTTTGAAACCAAACAAAACTCGCTGTTAAATTAGTTTACTCACGAGTAAAAACCTAATCGAATTCCTGTTACTGCATGAGCAAAGATTGTTTCATAGATTCTTTACTTGCTAGTAATAACTTGCATTGTTTGTTAAAAACTTTTGAAACCAAACAAAACTCGCTGTTAAATTAGTTTACTGACGAGTAAAAACCTAATCGAATTCCTGTTACTGGGTGAGCAAAGATTGTTTCATAGATTCTTTACTCACTAGTAATAACTTACCTTGTTTTTTAAAAACATTTTGAAACCAAAGAAAACTCGAATTCCTGTTACTGGATGAGCAAAGATTGTTTCATAGATTGTTTACTCGCTAGTAATAACTTGCCTTGTTTTTTAAAAACATTTTGAAACCAAAGAAAATTCGCTGTTAAACTAGTTTACTCACGACTAAAACCTAAACGAATTCCTGTTACTGGGTGAGCAAAGATTGTTTCATAGATTGTTTACTCGCGAGTTAAACCAGCTTTATAACATACAGCTTCAAACCCGATTTTAACCTCGTTTACTCGCGAGTAATGACTTGCTTTGTTTGATAAAAACATTTTGAAACCAAACAAAACTCGCTGTTAAACTAGTTTACTCACGACTAAAAACCTAAACGAATTCCTGTTACTGGATGAGCAAAGATTGTTTCATAGATTGTTTACTCGCGAATCAAACCAGCTTTATAACATACAGTTTCAAACCCGATTTCAAGCTCGTTTACTCGCGAGTAATGACTTGTTTCATTTGATAAAAACATTTTGAAACCGAACAAAACTTGGTGTAAAGATAGTTTACTCACGAGTAAAAACCTAATCGAATTCCTGTTACTGGATGAGCAAAGATTGTTACATAGATTGTTTTCTCGCTAGTAATAAATTGCCTTGTTTGTTAAAAACATTTTGAAACCAAAGAAAACTCGCTGTTAAACTAGTTTACTCACGAGTAAAAACCTAAACGAATTCCTGTTACTGGGTGAGCAAAGATTGTTTCATAAATTGTTTACTCGCGAATTAAACCAGCTTTATAACATACAGTTTCAAACCCGATTTCAAGCTCGTTTACTCGCGAGTAATGACTTGTTTTATTTGATAAAAACATTTTGAAACCAAACAAAACTCGCTGTTAAATTAGTTTACTCACGAGTAAAAACCTAATCGAATTCCTGTTACTGGATGAGCAAAGATTGTTTCATAGATTCTTTACTCGCTAGTAATAATTTGCCTTGTTTGTTAAAAACATTTTGAAACCAAAGAAAACTCGCTGTTAAATTAGTTTACTCACGAGTTAAAAACCTAATCGAATTCCTGTTACTGGATGAGCAAAGCTTGTGTCATAGATTCTTTACTCGCTAGTAATAACTTGCCTTGTTTGTTAGAAACATTTTGAAACCAAACAAAACTCGCTGTTAAATTAGTTTACTCACGAGTAAAAACCTAATCGAATTCCTGTTACTGCATGAGCAAAGATTGTTTCATAGATTCTTTACTTGCTAGTAATAACTTGCATTGTTTGTTAAAAACTTTTGAAACCAAACAAAACTCGCTGTTAAATTAGTTTACTGACGAGTAAAAACCTAATCGAATTCCTGTTACTGGGTGAGCAAAGATTGTTTCATAGATTCTTTACTCACTAGTAATAACTTACCTTGTTTTTTAAAAACATTTTGAAACCAAAGAAAACTCGCTGTTAAACTAGTTCACTCACGACTAAAAACCTAAACGAATTCCTGTTACTGGGTGAGCAAAGATTGTTTCATAGATTGTTTACTCGCGAATTAAACCAGCTTTATAACATACAGCTTCAAACCCGATTTCAAGCTCGTTTACTCGCGAGTAATGACTTGCTTTGTTTGATAAAAACATTTTGAAACCAAACAAAACTCGCTGTTAAATTAGTTTACTGAGGAGTAAAAACCTAATCGAATTCCTGTTACTGGGTGAGCAAAGATTGTTTTATAGATTGTTTACTCACAAATTAAACCAGCTTTATAACATACAGCTTTTAACCCGATTTCAAACTCGTTTACTCGCGAGTAATGACTTGTTTTATTTGATAAAAACATTTTGAAACCAAAGAAAACTCGCTGTTAAACTAGTTTACTCACCACTAAAAACCTAAACGAATTCCTGTTACTGGGTGAGCAAATATTGTTTCATAGATTGTTTACTCGCGAATTAAACCAGCTTTATAACATACAGTTTCAAACCCGATTTCAAACTCGTTTACTCGCGAGTAATGACTTGCTTTGTTTGATAAAAACATTTTGAAACCAAACAAAACTCGCTGTTAAATTAGTTTACTGAGGAGTAAAAACCTAATCGAATTCCTGTTACTGGGTGAGCAAAGATTGTTTCATAGATTGTTTACTCACGAATTAAACCAGCTTTATAACATACAGCTTTAAACCCGATTTCAACTCGTTTACTCGTCGTGAGTAACGACTTGCTTTGTTTGATAAAAACATTTTGAAACAAAACAAAACTTTGTGTTAAATAAGTTTACTCACGAGTAAAAGACCTGACTTTTTGTTAATGAGTGAATAAAGATTGTTTCATAGATTGTTTACTTGCGAGTTAAACCAGCTTTATAACATACAGCCTTAAACCTGATTTCAAACTCGTTTACAACCTAGTAATAATTTGCCTTATTTGTTAAAAAAATTTAAAAATAAAACAAAACTCGCTGTTAAATTAGTTTACTCACGAGTAAAAACGTAATCAAATTCTTGTTAGTGGATGAGCAAAAATTGTTTCATAGATTGTTTACTCGTCAGTTAAACTAGCTTTATAACATACATCCTTAAATCTGATTTCAAACTCGCGAGTAATGACTTGCTTTATTTGATAATAACATTTTGAAACAAAAAAAAAACTTTCTGTTAAATTAGTTTACTCACGAGTAAAAACTTGATTGAATTTCTGTTACTGAGTGAGTAAAAATTGTTTTACCGATCGCCAGTGTGTGTTTATAACACACACCTTCAACCTTGCGTTCAATGTTAATAATTGGCGAGTGATGCGCATTTGTACAAATTTTATAGTGGAGTTGGAAATTATTCGAAATAATTCTGTTTTGAGTTAGAAAAACAACAAAAACAGTCCGTTACTAAATTTGTAAAAGTGATCTTTAAAAAGAAATTTAAGAAAGTTGAAGTAAAAACATACAAATCGTTTACTTGTAAGAAAAAACTTTAATTTCCTTAAAGTAACCTTATTTACGCGCGAGTAATTATTGAAAACTTGTGGCTTGATTACAAAGTAAGACAAATGTAAAAGTATAGGTAAAGCGATAAATTCACAATTTTCCGTGTTCAGCAAACATTATCGCAGCCTGGTAAATGCTCAATCCGACTTTGACAATATCCTGGACCTTTCCCCACCAACCGTGCTGCTGGACCGCCACTGGCCGTTCTTGAGTACGAATAGTCCTATGCTCGCCCTGTGCCTGAATTCTATACAACTGTCCAATGCGTTTGCCGAAATTTTTAAGACCCAGCAGGTCTTTGAGCAACTTTTCCACCTCCTCAGCAGATATCGGTTTGCCTCTCACTTTAGAGGAATAGTGGTCGTATTCGGCTTGCAGACGTTTCAACTGCTCCACTGTAGCATCGCCAGGTTCGCAACGACCAAGCCTGTAGTTGTTTGTTCGATTTAATTGCAATGACTATATAAAAGCGAAGAAACTTACATCTGTAATTCACGCTTAAAGTAATTTTCTACAGGTCGTCCAAGGGAAATAATTGAGTTCACTTTTAGGTACTCATCAATGATGGCGCAGCCCTGCAAAATAAACCTTTTCTCTTGGGTGAACTCCTCTTGGCTGGTTTCTAATTCCTCCAGGAATTGCTGTTTGATTTTTATGAAACCTTGTTGAGTGTTTAATTCGGTTGCCATTGATTCATTGTAATAAGATTTCTCACGTAGCTTAATAAAATATATGTTATGAGGATTTAGTAGATTTTGTTAAATACTTACAGTGGTAATGTAATAAATATGCTTGTGCACACTTAAGCCATGCTTACACTTGTTGCATGATGCGTTCCAACTAAAGGCGCCACAACTGTACAATGAGTAGCTTCCTACTACTTCGGGACCAATTATTGCCGAAGAACATCCGTGGCAGCACCGCGACTTGTAATGGATTTTGCGGTGGTTGCACACCTGAAATTTGTGAATTTAATCTGTCATGGAATGGTCACTTTTTCTACTTCCACTTACATAATGAATATCAATGCATTCGTCATGGGTGCATACGGTACTTGGAAATTCCATTTCCTCTACATCGATGTCCAGGTAAGTTCTGTTCATCTCTTTAATGAGCTTTTCTTTGGTTAAATCAGCTTTGAGCAACTCGCTTTTGACATTATCCAAGTTCGTCAAGTTGTCTTGCAAGAGCTGCATTATCTCAGTTACTGGTCTTGTCAAGTTGCCAGCCATCGTTTTTGCTGTGTTAATGGAAATGGTGCTCTTTAGGTCGTGTGGGGCCAATAGGACCGCATAAATGAGCATCCTTAAAGGTAATAGAAGGACCTTGTTTCTCGTAAATTGAGAAATTTAAAAAATCAAAGTTTTTACAACTATAGATAAGTATGTGGTTTTCAAATGAATTAAGAGCTTTTAGTTCAAGTATTGGATTAAGATTTTGCTTCCCATTATGATAAATTAGCTGACACAGTAACGGTAAAATCTTGTTTCTCACAAATTGAGAAATTCAAAAAACCAAGTTTTTAGAACTACAGATATAGGAATAAATTTATAAATTATTTCCAAAGAAATTGAGAGCCTTTAGTTCAAGTGTTGGATTAAGAGTTTGTTTGCCATCACGAGCCTTGTTTTCAGAAATTGAGAAACTCAAAAAATCTAAATTTTAGCACTGCAGAGATTGGGACGAATTTATAGAATGTTTCTAAAAGAATTGAGAAAATTTACTTCCAATGTTGGATTAAGAGTTTGCATCATATCATGATAAATACGCTGAAATAGCGAGCACAGTAAAGCCTTGTTTCACACAAATTGAGAAAATAAAATAAACAACTTTTGGAACTGCAGAGATCAGAAGGGAATTATAAATTGTTTCTAAAGAAATTGAGAACTTCTAGTTCCACTGTTGGATTAAGAGTTTGCTTCACATCATGATAAATAAGCTAAAATAGCGAGCACAGTAAAGCCTTGTTTCTCACAAATTGGGAAAATAAAATAAACAACTTTTGGAACTGCAGAGATCAGAAGGGATTTATAAATTGTTTCTAAAGAAATTGAGAACTTCTAGTTCCAGTGTTAAATTAAGAGTTTGCTTCACATCATGATAAATAAGCTAAAATAGCGAGCACAGTAAAGCCTTGTTTCTCACAAATTGAGAAAATAAAATAAACAACTTTTAAAACTGCAGAGATTAGAAGGGATTTGTAAATTGTTTCTAAAGGAATTGAGAACTTCTAATTCCAGTGTTGGATTAACAGTTTGCTTCAAATCATGATAAATAAGCTGAAATAGCGAGCACAGTAAAGCCTTATTTCTCACAAATTCAGAAAATAAAATAAACAACTTTTAGAACTGCAGAGATTATAAGGGATTTGTAAATTGTTTCTAAAGGAATTGAGAACTTCTAGTTCCAGTGTTGGATTAAGAGTTTGCTTCACATCATGATAAATAAGTTGAAATAGCGAGCACAGTAAATCCTTGTTTCTCACAAATTGAGAAAATAAAATAAACAACTTTTAGAACTGCAGAGATCATAAGGGATTTGTAAATTGTTTCTAAAGAAATTGAGAACTTCTAGTTCCAGTGTTGGATTAAGAGTTTGCTTCACATCATGATAAATAAGCTGAAATAGCGAGCGCAGTAAAGCCTTGTTTCTCACAAATTGAGAAAATAAAATAAACAACTTTTAGAACTGCAGAGACCAGAAGGGATTTATAAATTGTTTCTAACGGAATTGAGAACTTTTAGTTCCAGTGTTCGATTAAGAGTTTGCTTAACATCATGATAAATAAGCTAAAATAGCGAGCACAGTAAAGCCTTGTTTCTCACAAATTGAGAAAATAAAATAAACAACTTTTAGAACTGCAGAGACCAGAAGAGATTTATAAATTGTTTCTAAAGGAATTGAGAACTTCTAGTTCCAGTGTTGGATTAAAAGTTTGCTTCACATCATGATAAATAAGCTGCAATAGCGAGCACAGTAAAGCCTTGTTTCTCACAAATTGAGAAAATAAAATAAACAACTTTTAGAACTGCAGAGATCAGAAGGGATTTATAAATTGTTTCTAAAGAAATTGAGAACTTCTAGTTCCAGTGTTGGATTAAGAGTTTGCTTCACATCATGATAAATAAGCTGAAATAGCGAGCGCAGTAAAGCCTTGTTTCTCACAAATTGAGAAAATAAAATAAACAACTTTTAGAACTGCAGAGACCAGAAGGGATTTATAAATTGTTTCTAACGGAATTGAGAACTTTTAGTTCCAGTGTTCGATTAAGAGTTTGCTTAACATCATGATAAATAAGCTAAAATAGCGAGCACAGTAAAGCCTTGTTTCTCACAAATTGAGAAAATAAAATAAACAACTTTTAGAACTGCAGAGACCAGAAGAGATTTATAAATTGTTTCTAAAGGAATTGAGAACTTCTAGTTCCAGTGTTGGATTAAAAGTTTGCTTCACATCATGATAAATAAGCTGCAATAGCGAGCACAGTAAAGCCTTGTTTCTCACAAATTGAGAAAATAAAATAAACAACTTTTAGAACTGCAGAGACCAGAAGAGATTTATAAATTGTTTCTAAAGGAATTGAGAACTTCTAGTTCCAGTGTTGGATTAAAAGTTTGCTTCACATCATGATAAATAAGCTGCAATAGCGAGCACAGTAAAGCCTTGTTTCTCACAAATTGAGAAAATAAAATAAACAACTTTTAGAACTGCAGAGACCAGAAGAGATTTATAAATTGTTTCTAAAGGAATTGAGAACTTCTAGTTCCAGTGTTGGATTAAAAGTTTGCTTCACATCATGATAAATAAGCTGCAATAGCGAGCACAGTAAAGCCTTGTTTCTCACAAATTGAGAAAATAAAATAAACAACTTTTAGAACTGCAGAGATCAGAAGGGATTTATAAATTGTTTCTAAAGAAATTGAGAACTTCTAGTTCCAGTGTTGGATTAAGAGTTTGCTTCACATCATGATAAATAAGCTGAAATAGCGAGCGCAGTAAAGCCTTGTTTCTCACAAATTGAGAAAATAAAATAAACAACTTTTAGAACTGCAGAGACCAGAAGGGATTTATAAATTGTTTCTAACGGAATTGAGAACTTTTAGTTCCAGTGTTCGATTAAGAGTTTGCTTAACATCATGATAAATAAGCTAAAATAGCGAGCACAGTAAAGCCTTGTTTCTCACAAATTGAGAAAATAAAATAAACAACTTTTAGAACTGCAGAGACCAGAAGAGATTTATAAATTGTTTCTAAAGGAATTGAGAACTTCTAGTTCCAGTGTTGGATTAAAAGTTTGCTTCACATCATGATAAATAAGCTGCAATAGCGAGCACAGTAAAGCCTTGTTTCTCACAAATTGAGAAAATAAAATAAACAACTTTTAGAACTGCAGAGACCAGAAGAGATTTATAAATTGTTTCTAAAGGAATTGAGAACTTCTAGTTCCAGTGTTGGATTAAAAGTTTGCTTCACATCATGATAAATAAGCTGCAATAGCGAGCACAGTAAAGCCTTGTTTCTCACAAATTGAGAAAATAAAATAAACAACTTTTAGAACTGCAGAGACCAGAAGGGATTTATAAATTGTTTCTAACGGAATTGAGAACTTTTAGTTCCAGTGTTCGATTAAGAGTTTGCTTAACATCATGATAAATAAGCTAAAATAGCGAGCGCAGTAAAGCCTTGTTTCTCACAAATTGAGAAAATAAAATAAACAACTTTTAGAACTGCAGAGACCAGAAGGGATTTATAAATTGTTTCTAACGGAATTGAGAACTTTTAGTTCCAGTGTTCGATTAAGAGTTTGCTTAACATCATGATAAATAAGCTAAAATAGCGAGCACAGTAAAGCCTTGTTTCTCACAAATTGAGAAAATAAAATAAACAACTTTTAGAACTGCAGAGACCAGAAGAGATTTATAAATTGTTTCTAAAGGAATTGAGAACTTCTAGTTCCAGTGTTGGATTAAAAGTTTGCTTCACATCATGATAAATAAGCTGCAATAGCGAGCACAGTAAAGCCTTGTTTCTCACAAATTGAGAAAATAAAATAAACAACTTTTAGAACTGCAGAGACCAGAAGAGATTTATAAATTGTTTCTAAAGGAATTGAGAACTTCTAGTTCCAGTGTTGGATTAAAAGTTTGCTTCACATCATGATAAATAAGCTGCAATAGCGAGCACAGTAAAGCCTTGTTTCTCACAAATTGAGAAAATAAAATAAACAACTTTTAGAACTGCAGAGACCAGAAGAGATTTATAAATTGTTTCTAAAGGAATTGAGAACTTCTAGTTCCAGTGTTGGATTAAAAGTTTGCTTCACATCATGATAAATAAGCTGCAATAGCGAGCACAGTAAAGCCTTGTTTCTCACAAATTGAGAAAATAAAATAAACAACTTTTAGAACTGCAGAGACCAGAAGGGATTTATAAATTGTTTCTAACGGAATTGAGAACTTTTAGTTCCAGTGTTCGATTAAGAGTTTGCTTAACATCATGATAAATAAGCTAAAATAGCGAGCACAGTAAAGCCTTGTTTCTCACAAATTGAGAAAATAAAATAAACAACTTTTAGAACTGCAGAGACCAGAAGAGATTTATAAATTGTTTCTAAAGGAATTGAGAACTTCTAGTTCCAGTGTTGGATTAAAAGTTTGCTTCACATCATGATAAATAAGCTGCAATAGCGAGCACAGTAAAGCCTTGTTTCTCACAAATTGAGAAAATAAAATAAACAACTTTTAGAACGTCAGAGACCAGAAGGGATTTATAGATTGTTTCTAAAGAAATTGAGAAATTCTAGTTCCAGTGTTGCATTAAGAGTTTGCTTCACATCATGATAAATAAGTTGAAATAGCGAGCACAGTAAAGCCTTGTTTCTCACAAATTGAGAAAATAAAATAAACAACTTTTAGAACTGCAGAGATCATAAGGGATTTGTAAATTGTTTCTAAAGGAATTGAGAAATTCTAGTTCCAGTGTTGGATTAACAGTTTGCTTCACATCATGATAAATAAGCTGAAATAGCGAGCACAGTAAATCCTTATTTCTCACAAATTGAGAAAATAAAATAAACAACTTTTGGAACTGCAGAGATCATAAGGGATTGGTAAAGTGTTTCTAAAGGAATTGAGAACTTCTACTTCAAGTGTTGGATTAAGAATTTGCTGCAAATCATAATAAATAAGCTGAAATAGCGAGCACAGTAAAGCCTTATTTCTCACAAATTGAGAAAATAAAATAAACAACTTTTAGAACTGCAGCGACCAGAAGGGATTTATAAATTTTTTCTAACGGAATTAAGAACTTCTAGTTCCAGTGTTGGATTAAGAGTTTGCTTTACATCATGATAAATAAGCTGAAATAGCGAGCCAAGTAAAGCCTTGTTTCTCACAAACTGAGAAATAGAAAAAGTCGACGTTTTAGAACTGCAGAGATCGGAGGCAGGTGAAAGTTTGAGAATTTCTAGGAAGAATATTAGTAAAATGCCTGGTCCTTGCGAACTTTTCTGCAAAGAGTGGTCGATTTGAAAATTTCGTCTTGGAATTCATGATGACCACACGGTTTATAGTTTGTTCGCGATACAGGACATTTTAACAATCCACACTTTCCCATAAGAAACTCATTGTCGAGTGCTTTTTAAACGGGACAACATTGAATTCATCGTAAATAAAAGATGATTTGTTGATGGTACATGATTCAAATTTGGGTGGTAGGTACCCCCACAGGCAGGGGTAACTTGTTGAAGTTTAGGTTAAGTGTTAGTAATAATTATCATACCTCCAAAGTTCTACACTAGCACAATTCCAGCTAGTCTCTACAGCCCTGCGGACATCTTCATCCAGTTCTACACCCTGGCTCATTGCAGCTGCATGGGTAAATCCTTCGTTGTCAAAGCAAAATACGTTTTTTTGGCTTAGAGGAATACTGATTCCACTTTCTTTTTTGATGTTCTCTAGAAGTAGTTCCAATGGTTTGTAGGTTTGTCCGGGTTTATAATTTTCTCCTCTTGCGTTTGTGAACACAAAGAATATATTCCTGGCAGCCGAAGAGTCTGGAGGAAAGATCGAAAATTAATTTCTAAACATTGTAATTTTGATAATACATTTTTATAATACATATATTGTGAAATAGATATAAAATAGGGTATGTTTGCTGCTCGAAAACATTTAAATGCTTTAAGAACTCAATATTAGGAATAGAGGTTCTTGGAAAGGAAAAATATTCTGTCTGAAGAATCGATAATAAAAACTCAATAATGTATTGGATGTCGTATTTAAAATCAAGAAATAGTATGATTTTAACAAAATTAACAAGTAATAGAGAGTTTAAAATTACGAAGTCGTAGAAGGTTCAAAAAAAGTTTTTTTTCTTAAATTCCAGTTAAACTCTGAGTTTAAAGTAGGAACTTAGTTAAATTTCGAGTTTCAGATGGTACGTTCCAAGATTGAAATTTAGTTAAGTTTCGAGCTTAAAAAACAAATATTTGAAATTGTGTTCAGACTCTTTAAGTCTGACTTAAAGTCGGATTTAATTAAGTTTCGGGTTTGAAATTTAATTAAATAATTTTTTTCGGCATTCAGTCCAAAATTTCATGTTAAAAGTCGACATTTAGTTAAACTCAGAATTTAATAATTTCGAATAAATTCCGAACTTAGTTAAATTACATTTTTAGAGTCAAAAGTTTGTGTAAAGTCGGAATTTAATTAAGTTCCCAGTTTAAAGTCAGAATTTAGTTAAATTGTAAGTCTGAAATCTAGTTTTAATTAAGTTTCGTATCTAAATTCGTTATATAGTTAAATTCCCTTTTTATTCGATATTCTGTACAAAATCTCTACTAACCTGAACTCCCATTTTAAGATAGTAATACACCTAAATTTCGAGTCTAAAACGGAAATTTAATTAAATTCCGAGTTTAAAGTCTAAATCTAGTGAAATCACGTTTTTAGAGTCGAACATTAGTTTTGTATTTAATGTCGGAATTTTGTTAAATTTTGAGTTTAAGAACAAAATAAAGTCGGAAATAGGTATCTTGCGAGTGTAAAAAGATGCGTTTAAAGTCGAAATTTAGTAAAATTTCGAGTTTGAGAATAAAATTTTGTTAAATTCAGTGTTTAAGGAAATTTCGCGGAATTTAATTGAATGAAATTGAATTCAGAGTTTTTAATCAATCATTTCGTGATTTAAATATGTTCCGAACCTAAAGTCGAAATTAAGTTCAGGTAAGTTTAGGTTCGTGGTTAGTGAACTAACCTGAACTAACCTCATTTGCCTATTTTTGGCATCCCGTTAGAAATTTTATTTTTTTTTTTAATTCTTAGCTCTTTTCGGCATTTGTCAAAGTCACATTTCCAACGGCTACTTGAGGACAATAATAACCTAAATTGTTTATAGTTACATTCCAAGTTTAAAGGCGATGTTTAGTCAAATTTTGAGTTTAAAACAGGGAATTTAAGGCTTTTTAGGTCTAAGGCCTGTTTTTCTTTTTACCGTCAGGAGGAATGGTTCCAATGGTTGGTAAATTTGTCCAAGAATAAAATCTTGATTGTATTGTAGTACGATGTCTGCTCAAGTCTTTCCCCATACTCCAATAACACCACTTACCTAAGTTTGATAGAATTTTCAATATGCAGTGGTTGAAAAACAGGTCCAATCTCGGACTATTTGGTTTCAAAAAAATGCAAAATCCATTAATTTGCTTCAGTTGCGAGATGTAGGATAGGATTTGCTCGCAATTGATTTCGTCCCTGTCCGCGCCCCTGTTGTCTCCCATTCCTGGGGTGTCTAGCAACCTAATGTTGTAGAGTCTGTTACCAATGGGTAGAGTAAAGGTGTACGCTTTCACGTATTGAGTGGCGGATTTTGCGTCGTCCAACACTTCATTGTGGTCACTTTTTCCTATGTTGACAGTACGCTGGTCAAAATTCCTGAAACCGTCATTAGCGTTAAATTGCAGTAAGATGAAGAAGAAAAGTGTTAAATTTTTATTCGTGTTAAAATTCGATAACGAAACTTGTAAGCTCCCAAAAGTTCTTATTATATGCGTCACGATTTTTTAACTAAAACGCAGATTTAAACATCTGTTTACAATATCGTTCCTCTACCGTATGATATCTGCGAGAGTAAAAAGTAATTTGAACTAACTTGCGCATATTTCTAATCACCCTTTACTTAAAGGCGCAGAGCGAGAGAATCTAAGAAGTTTAACACGAGAAGGTAAACAAGTTGGTCAGCAGAAATCTTGAATTGGTTTGTTTATGGTTTATGGTCACACTCGCGCGTCAATTTTTTTTTTTTTTTTTTTACCACGTCCTTTAGGAAATCCGAACGCTGTAGGCAAAGTACTGTAGAAGTTTTGTGAGTTAAGACCACGCGCGCGGAGCGCCAATAGTTTAGAAAATCCGAACGCTGTGGGCAAAATACAATTGAAATTTCAGTTTTCTAGCTTTGATTGTCCCTAAAAATGTAATATTTGTCAATTTTTGGGTCACCCTATAGTATCTAAATCAGAAATCAAAGGCACTATTTATAATAAGGAAATAAAACTTACAAAAAAAAAATTATAGTAAACAAAAAAAACTAAAGTTAAATGTTGCAGCACCATTTGGGACACCGTATACCATTTAAAACAGAATTCAACGCTCTATCATAAAACTACTAGAATTTACGCAATAAATTAACTGATATCGATTTACATGCAAAAATCCTAAAATTCCAGGTTACAACATTTTTTTAGGACACTCCATACTATCCAAAACGTAAATATATGCCCTATTTATCATACGACTAATAGAACTTACAAATAAAATCGCGTTTTAATGAGAATTTATCCCAAAAGCTATACGAGGAGCCAAAAAAGTTGAATAATTTTAGTGTATTTTAACAATTTGTGGATAAAATGGCGAAGGAATCATGAAGCTTTCATCGCCTATATCTAACATTTTATTATATTAATCCACCTTTTCTATGTAAAATACACAATGCTTATGGACCTTTTCTGCATATATTAGCTTTCTACATCATTTTTTGAGCCACCCTATACTATCTAAAACAGAAATCAACGTCCTATTCATTATAAAACGACTCGAAGTAGCAAATAAAATCGATTACTATAGATTTATATAACACATATAGAAAATTCTATGTTAAACATATGGGGCTCTCAAACCGGCCCAAAAAACTAAATTTTGAGATAAAAATCGTGCATTGCTGTCTTTAACAGCTAATATCGCTTTTCGATGAAGATTTAACAGAAAATGTATAAGAAGAGCTAAGGAAGAAAAAAAATAGAGCTACACGTAGAGCCCATTTTCGAAGCTCTGCCTAGAATAATAACTGAGCACGGGTGGCCCAAAAATAAGGTACAAATTTTGCACTTTTTTTTAATTTTCTCGAAAACCGTGAAAGCTAGCTTTTTTCTGATACGTGCATCTGATAGCCCTTAATGACCTCTTCATACATCATATTAACCTGTATATCGAAAAACCTTACCGTTTCCAAGATAAACAGAAAAATGTAAAAATTTCAAAATTTTCAAAGGGGGTTGGTCGTGAATATTTTCAGCCAAAATCAATTGTCATAGATTTTATCAAAAATAGTCTCAAATGAAAGAGGAGACAAAAATATGTAAAAGATTTGCAATTTTAGAATTTTCAGTGATTTCCTTCCCCTTCAAAATGGCGCCTGAAATGTAATTTTTTCACTTTTTATGGACATTTTAATACTTATATCTACATAATTCGAAAACTAAACATAGTATAACGATGCTATTAACTCCAATCAATAGAGCATTTTCGACCACAAAATACTGCTTAACTTGTCGTCCAAGGTTTTTAATTTAGTTGACGTAATGTTCGATCAAATAAAAACATTAGGTAAATTTTACAACATTTTAGCAGTTTTTCACTTCCTATAAGACGGTTATGAAATTAAGCAAAATAGTAATTAACGTTTTGAGCAGTATTTGAGACGACTCACACTTAATTGAGACACTGATGTTCTATTGTCATAAATGGCTTTGCTATAAAATGGCAAATGTCACTCTACCCCTATCAATGAGAAATTTAATCAGTTAAATCTCGGAACCTAGAAACGATAAAATCGAACCGTAAGTACCAGTTGAATAGGCTTCGTTAAAGCTATTTTGTCAGTCTTATACGAAAAACTGATTGTTTGGGCGTGGCACATTTACAAAGCAATATTTGTAATAAAAGAGAATACCCTGATGATGGCCTACAGTAAGTGTAAAGTCGAAACATCGGATATATTTGGTTTCGGCGCCCTTTAGCAACAGTCAGTAAGTTGTAGCAAAAAAGTGTCATTTTATTAAAAAAGTTTCCAAAATAGAACCTTTGGTACCCGCGGCAAGGTTCTGGACCTCAAAGACCTCTAGCCCGTCCCATTAAATGACCACATACCAAATTTCAGCTTTCTAGCCCAAACCGTTCCAGAGATATCAGCTTAAAACCTAAACTTTTCAGGCGGCCATCTTGGATTTTTAGAAATGTCATTTTTTGCGAATTTTACATAAGGGAAACCTACCATTCGATTTTCAACTTGATATCACCATCGGTTCATAAAACAGCTATAACCTAGCTATGGTCAGCTACATAGCTATGTCAGCTATATTACCATTCATGGTACTCCTATGGGCACCCAGCATCCAAAGTTGAACCATGTATCATTAACAGTTCTCTAAACATTAACTTTACTCAGCTTTTATAGCGAGTCAGCTATATCACAATTTATGATACCCCCATAGGTACGTACCATCCAAATTTGGACCATGCACCATCAATGGTACCCCAAATATGACCTAATCTACATTCCACCCATATAATACGCATTGCCCAACGTTTTTCTTATGGGAAATACACGTGCAAAAGCGTGAAAACTTATATGCAAAATTTCATTAATGGTACCAATGGGTTTGGTACCATAAAGAAGGTTTCGACCCATGGCAACTTGCAGTCCATTCGCTAATGAACCATGGTACCATATTTCAGCTCTCTAACTTTATTCGTCTCAGAGATATGCCCATTTTTTAATTACCCTGTCTACGGCGGCCATTTTTTTTCGCCTCCATCTTTTATTTATGACGAAAACAATATTGTCCCATTTAAAAAGCATTGCACAATGTATTTCTTATGGGAAAGCCGAAGAAATGGCAAAAAAAAAATAACTACGCCCATGTCTGCCGAAAAATCGAAAAAATATATTTTTGCCCGAATTTGTAACCGCCACTGTCTGGGCGAGAACCGCGTGGTCTGGCTTCGACGTCATCAGCCAAAAATGAATCCCGACACGAAATTTTCAAATCAACCAGTCTTTGTGAAAACGACCTCGAGGACTGGGCATTTTGCCAATAATCTTCCTAGAAATGTTCAAATTTTCCCCGGCCAGACAGTTTTCCACGCTTTTCGGCCGATTTTCCTTAGTCTGAAGCTTTAAAGTTAATGTTTACATTTCGGAAAACTCAGCTGTCAGTTGCAGATGGCCGCGGCCGCCGATTGCTTCCGACAGCCCCGTGGACGTCGCTTCGGAACCATTCGGGATTTTCGGTCAAAATTTCAAAAAATCTGCATCTTTGGGTTCGAAATTCAATTAAGCCCATTTCGCGACGTCCTAGCTAAAAGTGGTTCCCAAGTCCCAAAAAGAAAACATTCCAAGGTATCTCCTGGGATAGAGAACCATTCGATTAGATGCACGGTCTCGGCACAAATATACCTCAAAGTGGCAATTTGAAATTTAAAGTTTAAAAATTCGTCAAAATTTCAAATTCATAGCTAGGCCCTTGATTTTTGGCCAGATCGAAGGCCCATATGTGTACTATCTCCCTGAATTATTTCAGATTTGTTGCGAAAATGTCGAATCTACAGGGGGAAATGTGAGAAAAGTACACCAAAATTGGCAAAAAATGCGGAACAAAAAAACTTTTGTAGCTTACCAACGCAAACGCATTTTTGAGTTTGGTACGCCATTGGTCAGTCCCTCCCCCCACCCCCCACACGTACTGAAAAACCGGCCACATTTTTGGAAAACCCGTTCATTTCTGTACATACGGGCAATACTATAAAATTCCGTCAAATGAGCAGTTTCAGAGTTATAAGCGTTAGAACCAAAATAACTTTGTCTACGACCACTTAATAATATACTGATATTTAGCTTGTTGGCAAGAGTTAAACAGGGCTCATATAGCGACAGATTCAATATGAGTTGAAACAGCGGGAATAATATCATTATTCCCGCTCGCCATTTAAGTTATATATGTTGCCTTGGCAACCAGTAGGAGTAGGCAACAACGCAATATCAAATGCCGCAGCGTAAAAAATGGACTGGTGGCACCGGTTTTGCCGTCAAACGCGAGTGTCACTTTGACATTCCAATTATTTTCTTTTTATGGCTTACTCGCTTTTTATGGCCATTATTCCCACGGGAGACTTTCGCCCCTCGCCTGCGGCTCGTGACGCAAACGTCCCCCTAAGGGAATAATGGCTATCATAAAAAGCTCGTTTAATAATATACTATTATAATCCTCACTTGCGCTAGGACAATAACATACAATCTAACGACTTACTTGTCAACTACGTGGATCTTGGCAGGAAGTTGAACCTTTAACTCATTGGTCAGCAAATCCTCCAGATGAGGGTACTGCAGGTAATTGAAAGAGGCATTTATGAACGTGGATTTACCAACACCGGATTGTCCCAGAAGAACGATATTTATCTCTTTTGAAGGCTTTGACAGTGCCATCGTGCACTGCAAAACAGCTAATAATACGGGGTGTTCATTATAAAACTTCATCTAACAGGCAATGAAATTTTGACAGAAAAGGATGACATAATCAAAATAAATACTCTTGTTTCTCCATCCTTTTCTTTTGACATTTTACGGCCAACTAGATGAAGTTTTATAATGAACACCCCGTGTATTTAGTTAAGGTGTTAGATGGACAATGGATTAAGAGTAAAGATGGACGTACCTCCTCCAATGTGTACTATTAAATTAGACCCGCTTAATTATACACAATTTTTGCCGGTAAAATATTCTTAACTCGTCTTTGAATGAGATGTGCGACTGAGTTTCACAACAAGTACTAAATCTAAAAATACAATTGAGTACTTCTAAACTTACAAGCCTTATAAATAGGGGAATCCCCTAAGCTGATAAGGTTAATCCCCGTACTTATGTGGGATTTATATACAGTTATTCTCAGTTTATTCAGTTAGTAACACAGTGATACAGTGAGTGAACAGGTAGGCTATTTCAGTATTTTTAGTTTGTTTACAACATGTTATACGTTATCTTTATTTATTATCATCGAGCTCAATGAGAAAAAATGTAAAAAATAATCCAGTCGTACTTATGTAGATATCAATTTGTTTCCGTAGAGTTTTGTTTTCGTTTTCAGGTCCTCAGTGAGTGTAAACGTGACCAAAATTTTATCTCTGACAGATACTGAGTAGGTAAGTGAATCAATAAATAAATTTAATTCGATTTTTCTTGCTGCATTCTATAAGTTTCCATTCGTCTCGCAAAATAAACGGTCTTGCATCGCATGAAAAAATTATTGAGATTTGATCGAGACCTGGGTAATGTGTGAAGGAAAAATAATAATAAAACGCTGTGATCTTAATAGGAACTCGCTTTTTCTTTAATACTGTTACCAACATAAACATAAAATGGCAAAACAATCAGACCATCTAGTTAGGACAAAGTTGTATAGAGGGCAGGACACATATACTTAATTTAAGAAAAATGTCCTAATACTCATCAGTTTTTTTTTGCCTCTTCGTTTCATTATTTATTGATTAATTTTTATATTCATTTAATATAATAATATATAACGAAAAACTAAATTTAAGATATTGACCACATAGTTGAGGCCTTATTCCGATGATCCCCTGCGTCACAAGTGTAAGAACAACTATTTGTGGATAAAATGGCGAAGGCCGCTTTTCCTATTTTTGTATACTCAAATCTGGCGTGCTACGATTCTGTATTGTTTTATGTTTTTGGCACCAATCTCAAGGTTCTCGTTTATTGTACATTATTTGTGAGTGTGAAAAGAATCTATCTACGACCAAAATTTTACATTATTTAGTTTTAATGGTGGCTGAAGCATTCTCTGGTGCCTGGAGCCTTCTCCCATTATCCTTTCGGGCCCTTCTACACCTCCCTAATTAGATGTATGGCAGGTGAAAATTTGAACATTTCTAGAAAGACTGTGGGCAAAACGTCCCATCCTTGAGCTCATTTTACAAAGCCGGGACAATTTTAAAATTTCGTGTTAGGCAAGTCGCCATTTCGTAGATTTTTTTGCCTTTTATCGATTTCCCGTCTTGGCCCCCAGGGGCGCCACTGTCGCTTTTTGTTTTGATCTCGCGGTTAAACATAAACGATAATTTTAAAAGCTTAGACGAAAGAAAATAGGCGGAAAAGGGTGGAAAAAAGTATGGCAGGTGAAAATTTGAACATTTCTAGAAAGACTGTGGGCAAAACGTCCCATCCTTGAACTCATTTTACAAAGCCGGGACAATTTTTAAATTTCGTGTTAGGCAAGTCGCCATTCCGTAGATTTTTTTGCCTTTTATCGATTTCCCGTCTTGGCCCCCGGGGGCGCCACTGTCGCTTTTTGTTTTGATCTCACGGTTAAACATAAACGATAACTTTAAAAGCTTAGACGAAAGAAAATAGGCGGAAAATGGTGGAAAATGTATGGCAGGTGAAAATTTGAACAGTTCTAGAAAGACTGTGGGCAAAATGCCCGATCCTTGTGCCCATTTTACAAATCCGGGACAATTTTAAAATTTCGTGTCAAGCGAGTCGCCATTTCGTAGATTTTTTTGTCTTTTATCGATTTCCCGTCTTGGCCCCCGGGGGCGCCACTGTCGCTTTTTGTTTTTATCTCACGGTTAAACATAAACGATAACTTTAAAAGCTTAGACGAAAGAAAATAGGCGGAAAAGGGTGGAAAAAAGTATGGCAGGTGAAAATTTGAACATTTCTAGAAAGACTGTGGGCAAAATGTCCCATCATTGTGCCCATTTTACAAATCCGGGACAATTTCAAAATTTCGTGTCAAGCGAGTCGCCATTTCGTAGATTTTTTTGTCTTTTATCGATTTCCCGTCTTGGCCCCCGGTGGCGCCACTGTCGCTTTTTGTTTTGATCTTACGGTTAAACATAAACGATAACTTTAAAAGCTTAGACGAAAGAAAATAGGCGGAAAAGGGTGGAAAAAAGTATGGCAGGAGAAAATTTGAACATTTCTAGAAAGACTGTGGGCAAAATGTCCCATCCTTGTGCCCAATTTGCAAATCCGGGACAATTTTAAAATTTCGTGTCAAGCGAGTCGCCATTTCGTAGATTTTTTTGTATTTTATCGATTTCCCGTCTTAGCCCCCGGTGGCGCCACTGTCGCTTTTTGTTTTGATCTCACGGTTAAACTTAAACGATAATTTTAAAAGCTTAGACGAAAGAAAATAGGCGGAAAAGGGTGGAAAAAAGTATGGCAGGTGAAAATTTGAACATTTCTAGAAAGACTGTGGACAAAACGTCCCATCCTTGTGCCCATTTTACAAATTCTGGACAATTTTAAAATTTCGTGCCAAGCGAGTCGCCATTTCGTAGATTTTTTTGTCTTTTAACGATTTCCCGTCTTGGCCCCCGGTGGCGCCACTGTCGCTTTTTGTTTTGATCTCACGGTTAAACATAAACGATAACTTTAAAACCTTAGACGAAAGAAAATAGGCGGAAAAGGGTGGAAAAAAAGTATGGCAGGTGAAAATTTGAACATTTCTAGAAAGACTGTGGGCAAAACGTCCCATCCTTGAGCCCATTTTACAAATCCGGGACAATTTTAAAATTCCGTGTCAAGCGAGTCGCCATTTCGTAGATTTTTTTTGTATTTTGTCGATTTCCCGTCTTGGCCCCCGGTGGCGCCACTGTCGCTTTTTGTTTTGATCTCACGGTTAAACATAAACGATAACTTTAAAACCTTAGACGAAAGAAAATAGGCGGAAAAGGGTGGAAAAAAGTATGGCAGGTGAAAATTTGAACATTTCTAGAAAGACTGTGGGCAAAATGCCCGATCCTTGTGCTCATTTTACAAATCCGGGACAATTTTAAAATTTCGTGTTAGGCGAGTCGCCATTTCGTAGATTTTTTTGTATTTTATCGATTTCCCGTCTTAGCCCCCGGTGGCGCCACTGTCGCTTTTTGTTTTGATCTCACGGTTAAACATAAACGATAACTTTAAAAGCTTAGACGAAAGAAAATAGGCGGAAAAGGGTGGAAAAAAGTATGGCAGGTGAAAATTTGAACATTTCTAGAAAGACTGTGGGCAAAATGTCCCATCCTTGTGCCCATTTTACAAAGCCGGGACAATTTCAAAATTTCGTGTCAAGCGAGTCGCCATTTCGTAGATTTTTTTGTCTTTTATCGATTTCCCGTCTTGGCCCCCGGGTGCGCCACTGTCGCTTTTTGTTTTGATCTGACGGTTCAACATAAACAATAACTTTAAAAGCTTAGACGAAAGAAAATAGGCGAAAAAGTGTGGAAAAAATTATGGCAGGTGAAAATTTGAACATTTCTATGAAGATTGTTGGCAAAATGCAAGATTCTCGGGCCCGTTTTACAAAGCCGGGACAATTTGAAAATTTCGTGTTGGGTGATACGCCATTTCGTGAATTCTAGTCGTTCCGTGACGATAAATTCGAAGGTCTCATGCTGAATACGTACAAACCGCGACGATAAAGACGCAGGTAGGATTTTCGCAGATTTCATGCATTTTTAAATGGGAGTAATATACGTATATAGAAAAGGTAATATTTAGGGTATTATTGATGGTACTTGGTTCAAATTTCGATGGTGGGTGTTCATGGGGTACCACGAATGGTTAAATAACTGACATAGCTGAATCAACTATCACAGCGTAGCGTTAATATTTGGAGAACTGTTTATGGTACATGGTTCAAACTTGGATGGTGGGTGCCCATGGGGTATCATGAATGGTACTTTCATACCGTGAATCGTAGATAATATTGTTAGGATTAAAAAAAAAAAAATTGCTGGGAATGTTGAAGGAAAGATACCACTTGCACGTCAGTAATTCTTTTACTTTTGTCAAGAGTTTATGTAGAGAAAAGGTTTCACACACTGTAATCGATTTTTGCCAGCAGACTACAAAACGGAATATTTATTCATCCTTTTTTCTTTCTTCTCAACTCACCAAACTCACTAAAATTCCAAAGTATTCACTTTCCAACTGACTACATCGATGTTCCAATCATTTATTATTTCTTATTATCTTCAAACTGAAAAACGAACTGACAATAAAAAACCTTGTGAAATGCAAAACGTATAATAAATAACGTAGGTATTCATTAGATCAAGCCCACGACCTTGGCGATTTAATAGACCTCACTATCCAAAGTTGATGAAGACAATATGACATACAAAGAAATTTAAAAAAATGCTCCCATCAAAGTCGCAATTTAGGTAGAATTTGTATTAGTCACCGACACGCCATCTGCCATGCAGTATTGGATCTAAAATACGGTGGTGGATGTCGCCTGCTCCTGCTCTCTACAGCATCTCATTTATATCTTAAATACATCAAATCGGATGGCCAGACACCAAGTCACTTTTATACGATTTTATCTACATGATTAATACCACATTTGAGTATACAGATAGGAAAAATTGCCTTCGCCATTTTATCCACAAATTATGGCTTTTACACCAACGATAAAGGGGATCGTCCGAATGCGCTATAAGAAGGGGAACCCCCCCATTTTCCGATTCGCAGTGTTTTGAATATTTTGATGGGTTCTATTTTAAGGTTTAATGACTTAATTAAGAGGATAAAATGGTGATAAATGTTCAAATAATAATGTTAAAGCTTAGTTTTTTTTATCAGTAACCAGTGATGTAGCAGGCATTTAGAGGAAGCAAGGGTGAGTTAACGGGTCAATTTAACATTTTTTTAACAAATGATGGCAAGGCGGTGGTTAATGTTTTACACCAACCAAATCCCCCTCTCTTAAGCTCGATTAATTTACAGATACCTAACGGCGTTTGTTATTAAACCATGGCGACTTCAGCCCCCAACAACTTTACCAAGGTAAAAGAAGTAAATGTCATCCTTCTTGGAGAATCCGGAGTTGGAAAGTCAACATTCATCAACTCCTGCTACAACTACTTGATACACGAATCATTTAGCGAAGTCCTAACTAAAGGACTAGAGATTTTGATTCCAGCTAGATTTGACATCCAAGACATGTATAGGCAAAATTAATCATTAATAAATTATAAGTTTAATTATTTATGTTTCAGTAATTTCGACCAAAAAGTAGTGGTACTGGGAACAAACAAGGACAATAATGAATGTTTGGAAGCCGGAAAAGCAGCTACTCAGAATGTTAAAACTTATGTTTTTCCTGTGGAAAACGATGGCGAACAATACCTTGTGCGATTTTTTGACACTCCAGGTATGGGAGACCAGAGAGGGACACATCAAGATGAAATAAATTGCGAACTAATATTATCCACTTTGTCACAAATCAAGGAAATTCACGGAATTTGTCTTCTGCTGAAACCCAATAATCCTCGCTTGGATGTCTTCATGAATTATTGCGTTACGCAGATTTTGTCCCGTCTTGAGTCCAGCGCAGTGCATAATGTCATTTTTGTTTTTACTAATGCGCGGGGTGAAAACTACACCCCAGGAAAAACGTTAACGCCCTTGAGAGTGCTTATTGAAAGCATAAAAAAGAACCAAGGAATACACATACCAAACAGCCGAAGCAATATGTTTTGCTTCGACAATGAAGCCTTTCGGATTATCGGTGCCATTTCTCAAGGGGTGGAAATGGAAGATTTTGTCATTGACAGCACGAAACAAAGTTGGGAAAAGTCAGTCTCGGAATTGTGGAGGTATTTTGAAATATCAAATCGTTAATAACTTTAAAGGTTAATTCCAAATACTTAACGCAGAATGATCAAATACGCAGGAAGCCTCAAGCCCCACGATTTGAAGAAGACGATTACAATCAACGAGGCCAAATTAATGGCATCGCAGCTTACAAGACCTCTTACAGAAATTATTCAACTTATCGAAGATAACTTAAGATCGCTGAATGTGAACGCAGAAGAACTGAAAGACGCACAACTCACCAACGAAGAACTGCTGAAGAAAATGCACATTCCGCAAGTCACTCTTGAAGTCATTAAACTCAGCAAACCTCAAACTGTTTGCTGCCACGGCGGTTGTGTTTCCACATACTTGGTAAAATTACCTACTATTAGTTGGAAAATACTCCTCAACCAGTTATTTACAGATTAATGGGGTTCGTAAGACTCACTATGGAACGATATGTTGCAAAGATTGCCAGTCCACTTGGGTTCCTGCAGAAGTGGTAGGCAGTAATCAGATCTATTTGTGGTGTTCAACATTTTATTGGAATGGGAATTGCAAAAAATGTTCTCATTCGTATTCACACCACCAGCATATTTACTATCACAGCAAGGTAAATGGAAACATTGATCAAGATCGAGAGAGGTGGACTGGTTTCAAGCCATCATCCGCGCCTATTCAAATTCCATACAATTTGGGACACATTGTCTTTTTATTAGTTTTGTGTCAAAAAAAGCAGAAATTGTACAATTTATTCCTTTTTTAGTTTCTTACGTTTTTGGGAGATTGGAAACGTTTCATTGCGATCAAAGAGAGAAAAAGAAAATCCTAAAATGTCTATGAAAATTGGCCAAAAAGGGGGTATAACGTCTTTTTTCTTAATTTCAAATTTGAACACCTCTAACTTTAGAATGAATAGACTGATAAGAGTGAATCAAACTTACTTTTGCTCTCCTTGGTGTTCCCTTTCACCTCCTGTCAGAGAAAGGGTCATTGGGTCAATACTTTAAAAATTGATCACTTCGCTGGTCGATTTTTAGACACTTTTAAAATCGACTTTTCAACCATTTTAAAAAATTCACTTATGGATCCTATTTCACTCGGATTGAGTTTGTTATGTTGTCAGAGGACTGAGATCGTTCCATTTTGATCAAAAACAGCATACAAAACAATCCTATATTTTTTTAAAATTGACCTGAAAGGTATTATGTTTTTTTCCCTTAGTTTCCAATTTTGAAGGCTTATAACATCTGTACGAACTAACCGATTAGAGTGACTCCAACTGTTTTTAATCCCCCTTTTTGTCCTCTTTCACCTCCCACCACCGGCAGTGCCGTAGGCGCAATATTTTCGGAGCTAAACACCTTCGGAGTTGGACTTTTAGACACAGAATCGCTTTTTTTGACCATTTTTGACCCGAATTTATAACTTGAGAAAGCCTGGACCGATTGAAATGAATCGAACTGTTTTGTCCTCTTCTTGATGTCCTCTTTTACCTTGCACCCATCACGGTCACAACTTAATAATAAGAAGCAACTTTTTTACGAAATTTATTTTTTGACCGTGATGACGTCATCGCGGTCACAAAAATAATTTTTTATAAAACTTTAAATTAAACCTATCAAAGTGGTTTATTTATCTTTAATACAGCGTTGTATGTATCTCGAAAACTAGCAGTGTTACTAAGACTGGTCTGTAAGGGTTTAAAATATTCGACTCCGACCCTGTGTTCCATAGGTGCAACTTTCTGGGAGATAAATCCCCTTCGGACGTCGATATTTACGCACCTCTAGAATCGCGTTTTTTGACCATTTTTAAAAAATTTAATTTCATTCGAATTGAGTTTGTTACGCTCTCAGGGGATTGCAAACGTGCCTTTCCGATCAACAAGTTGGTCAGCAAAACTCTTAAGTTGATTTGTTTATGGTGTGGTTTTTACTTGAGACGCGAGTAGATAGGGCAGCAACAGAACGAGCGCAATTTGGCTCTTTTTTACATGTAAATCTCCATAAGAAAATTTAAGGTCCATTCTGCACTTTTTTGTACCCCGCGTCGCGACGCCTAACCGACATCATACAGTCGAATCGCTGTGCAGATGTGCGGTAGGCAAGCAGAGCGTTTGCTGGGTGGGTAGGTAGGTTACCAGGGTATTGATCATTGTCTTGTGCTCTTCAGCTAATTTGATTAGCAATAATTTGTTAATTAGGTATCAGGTTAAGTTTTAAAAGCTATATCACGCTCTAATCAATTTATAAATTATTAAATATTAATAAATCAGAGTCATTTTTAACTTATCCGGTGTAGTTCATGTTATTCATGGGATTATATTTCTAGAATAATTTATCGATCATTTGATACTGCAAATTTCTGTTTTTTGTTTTTTTTAGTTAAATACTCAATCTAGGTATCTGCTTACTATACCTACTGCTTTTAATATAGGCAATTGTGCCATTACGCTGTTAGCCTGGCTTTTAGCTTGTCTATACCTGAAAATACTAACTGTGAGCCACCCAGCAAACGCTCTGCTTGCCTACTGCACATCTGCACAGGGATTCGACTGTATGATGTCGTATAGGCGTCGCGACGCGGGGTACAAAAAAGTGCAGAATGGACCTTAAATTTTCGGCCGGGGCGCCCATAGTTTAGGAAATCCGAACGCTGTGGGCAGAGTGCTTTTGAAGTTATACCTAAAAGTAAAACTGAGATGTCGAAACGTTTGAAATACTTTACTTCATATTCGCAATCATAACAGCTTTTGAAAAATGGTAAAAAACGTGCTAAAATTCATAAAAAGATATAAGATGGTACCACGAGTACCCATATCAAGGTTCCCATTTATGACATTGTTTGTGAGTATGAAACGAATCTACAATTGAAATTTCACTTTTCTAGCTTTGATTGTTCGTAAAAATGTAATATTTGTCAACTTTTGGCTCACCCTATAATATCTAAATCAGAAATCATTGCAGTGTTTAAAATAAGGTAATAAAATTTAGCATTAGCACTTAGCATTATTTTGGACACCGTATACTATTTAAAACAGAAATCAACGCTCTATTTATCATAAAACTACTCGAATTAACGCAGTAAATTAATTGATATAAATATATATGCAAAAATCCTAAAATTCCAGGTTACAAAATTTTTTTGGGACACTTTATACTATCTAAAACGTAAACATACGCCCTATTTGTCACAAAACTACTAGAACCAACGAATATAATCGACTACTACTGGTTTATGTGGGAAAAGTCGTTAATTCTTTGTTAAGCTTATGGAGCTCTCAAACCGATCCAAAAACCTAATTTTGGGGATCAAAATCGTGCATTTCAGCCTTCAACAGCTTATATCGCGTTTCAATGAAGATTTATCCGAAAAGCTATATGAGGAGCCAAAAAAGTACAATAATTTTAGTGTTTTTTAACAATTTGTGGATAAAATGGCGAGGGAAACGTTCTGCAGTAAATATTACTAATATCTGACAACACCAGACTCCTTGAATAATTAAAATTGTTTTCATTACTAAGTTTTAATAACGCTTTCATCGCCTATGTCTAACATTTTATTCCGCCTTGTCTACGTACTAAATAATCCACCCTTTTTATCTGAAAGACACACTGATTATGGACCTTTTCTCAATTATTAACATATATAAGCTTTCTGCATCATTTTTTGAGCCACCCTATACTATCTAAAACAGAAATCAACGTCCTATTTTTTATAAAATGACTCGAAGTAACAAATAAAATTGATTAGTATAGATTTATATGACACATATAGAAAATTCTATCTTAAACATATGGGGCTCTCAAACCGGCCCAAAAAACTGAATTTTGAGATAAAAATCGTGCATTGCTGCCTTTAACAGCTAATATCTCGTTTCGATGAAGATTTAGCAGAAAATGTATAAGAAGAGCTAAGGAAGAGAAAGAATAGAGCTATACGTAGAGCCCATTTTCGAAGCTCTGCCTAGAACAGTAACTGAGCACGGGTGGCCCAAATATAAGGTAAAAATTTTGCCCTTTTTTTTTAATTTTCTCAAAAACCGTGAAAGCTAGCTTCCTTTTGATACATGCATCTGATAGCCCTTAATGGCCTCTTCATATATCATATTAACCTGCATATCGAAAAACCTTACCGTTTCCAAGATAAACAGAAAAATGTAAAAAATTCAAAATTTTCAAAGGGGGTAGGTCGTGAAAATTATCGACCGAAATCGATTGTCATAGATTTTATCAAAAATAGTCTCAAATGAAAGAGAAGACAAAAATATGTAAAAAATGTACAATTTTGAAATTTTCAGTAATTTCCTTCCCCTTCAAAATGGCGCCAAAAACGTAATTTTTCCACTTTTTATCGACATTTTAATACTTATATCTATATAATTCAAAAACTTAACATGGTATAACGTTGCTATTGACACCGATGAATAGAGCATTCTCGACCACAAAATACCTGCTTAACTTGTCGTTCAAGGTTTTTAATTTAGTTGATGTAATGTTCGATCAAATAAAAACATTAGATAATTTTTTCAAAATTTTAGCAGTTTTTCACTTCCTATAAGACTGTTATGAAACTAAGCAAAATTTTACTTAACGTTTTGAGCAGTATTTGAGACGGCTCACATTTAATTGAGACATTGTTGTGCTATTGTCTTAAATGGCTTTGCTATAAAATGGCAAAAGTCACTGTACCCCTATCAATGAAAAATTTAATCAGTTAAATCTCGGAACCTAGAAACGATAAAATCGAACAGTTAGTACCAGTCGAATGGGCTTCGTTAAAGCTATTTTGTCAGTCATATACGAAAAACTGATTGTTTGGGCGTGGCACATTTATAAAGCAATATTTGTAATAAAAGGGAATACCCTGATGATGGCGTATAGTAGGCGTAAAGTCGAAACGTCGGATATATTTAGTTTCAGGGCCCTTTAGCAACAGTGAGTAAGTTGGAGCAAAAAAGTGTCATTTTAATAAAAAAGTTTTCAAAATAGAACCTTGGGTACCCGCGGCAAGTTTCTGGACATTAGAGACCTCTAGCCCGTCCCATAAGGTAACCACATACCAAATTTCAGCTTCCTACCTCAAACCGTTTCAGAGATATCGGCTTTAAACCAAACGTTTTCAGGCGGCCATCTTGGATTTTTAAAATAGTAGATTATGTCACTAGGAGTAAAAGTGGGTCTTTTCGTGCTGAGCCCAGAGATTGACGGCCGAAGCGAAGCTGAGGCCTGCAACCGGGCGAAGCACAAAAAGACCTTTTACTCCGAGTAACATATACTATTTTTTTTTCAAGCATGCAAGAAATAAGAAATCTATTTAAAAGTGGTTCAGTTTTGCAATTTTCTCTCATCCTCTTTAAGCGGGTCTAGGTACTTACCCAATTGTGAATATTATAAGTAAAATACATAGAATATGTTAGAATGGTGGTTTTCAATGTTCAATGGTTTTAATGTATTAAATAATAACCAATGATTATGGTAAACTAAGAATTTGTAGCATTATTTTCAATACTAAATTAATAAATGTCACATTGACAGATAAATATGATGACGCGCATGACATTAACAGACGAATTCAGAATTCGAGAACCTATGCGATTTCGACTAATAACGGATTCGGATGGTGCTCTTGAGTGCTCTGAGAGTATTTCTGTCCTTTGTTTTTTCAACAAGAATGTAAAGATGGCAATACACTCAGATCGGTATACCGATTATATCCGGTATCTGGTGTCATCTATTATTAAAATAATTTTGTTGAATGAAAATCGTTTATATTGTCACGACCCGTTTGTGGTCGTTGTGACTTATTTAATTTGCCTCGGGATCGATTTCTGAAGAGGGGTTGAAAACAACATTTATATTCTAACAACTATATTTATTAAAGTTAAAGCAAAATGGTTACAATGCGTGGGGTAAAACTTAACTAGAAAAATGGTTACAACTTAAAGTTAAAAGGTACTCACATTATCGTGGGCCACTGCATCATCGAATGCTTTAACAGCTTTGGAGACCGAAGGGCACTTATTGGGTTATGGATACATTAAATAATAAATTTGTACTTCACTAATAAATTACTAAGACAGACTGGCCTCCTCTGAGGTTTAATTTCTTGAGAGTCACATCATGACCGCGAGACTAAAGCAAAGAGCCCCGTACTAACTCTGTTTATTTCTTTTTATACAATTTCCTTCGTCCCAACTTCGAGTGGAAACGAATGGTATCCGAGTGGAAAAAATGATGATTTCATCAGTCAGCACATTCCAATGATTCGGGATTGCGCGTTTTTTAATTGTTTTGTTATTTCCGTTTGGACCGAGGTCACCTCTTGACCCGGGTGACTTTCAAGCAATGTGACACATATTGTCGATGAGTGCATCATTTTCACCTTCAGGGGAATACAAAGTAAATTCTCATTTTACAGTATTTTCATTCGTGACAATATGTGCGCCACCATGACACTAGCGGTGACTTTTGACTTTACTTTTACTGCCTAGGACTTTTTTGCTACTTTTTTGGTCTCAGGATTTGAAAGCCCACTTTCGGTGTGCGTATGGAGAAAACAAATGACGTATTTTTAGTCCGCTTGAAAAAAAATACATTTTTGCCCGAATTTGTAACCGCCACTGTCTGGGCGAAAACCGAGTGGTTTGGCTTCGACGTCATCAGCCAAAAATGAATCCCGACATGAAATTTTCAAATCGACCAGTCTTTGTGAAAACGTCCTCGAGGACCGGGCATTTTGCCAATAATCTTCCTAGAAATGTTCAAATTTTCCCCGGCCAGACAGTTTTCCACGCTTTTCGGCCGATTTTCCTTAGTCTGAGGCTTTAAAGTTAATGTTTACATTTCGGAAATCTCAGCTGTCAGTTGTAGATGGGCGCGGCCGCCGAATGCTTCCGATTACTAGTTAGTGGCTGGCGAATCGAAACCATTCGGGATTTTCGGCCAAAATTTGAAAAATTTTGCATCGTTCGTTTCGAAATTCAATTAAGACCATTTCGCGACGTACCAGCTAAAAGTGGTTCCTAAGTCCCAAAAAGAAAACACTCCAAGGTATCCCCTGGGATAGAAAACCATCGCATTAGATGCACGGTCTGGGCAGAAATATACCTCAAAGTGGCAATTTGAAATTTAAAGTTTAAAAATTCGTCAAAATTTCAAATTCAAAGCTAGGCCCTGGATTTTTGGCCAGGTCTAGGGCCCATGTGTGTGCTACCTCTCTGAATTATTTCAGATTTTTTACTGCTAAAATTTGGAATCTACAGGGTGAAATGTGAGAAAAGTACACCAAAATTGGCAAAAATTGCAGCACAAAAAAACTTTTGTAGCTCACTCGGTATAAGAGCTAAACCAAAACTAATAACTGATTTTTTTCTCTCCACGTCTTCTAGTTGCCTATATACCACCGAAGCTGGACCGCTCCATAGTTTTCGTAATAATCGCAAAAAACTACCTTACTATTTTAGACACTTTTCCTTAATTCTCTTTGGACATTTTTTTGACCACTCAGTATTAAAGTGACACCTTTGGCGGGATAGGATTAAAAGTAGCCAAGGATGTGCCCTTTCCCCTGGTGCCATCCTTATTGGGCCAGTCGTCTAACTAAAGGGGTCCAGAAGGCCGAAAAGTTGACCATTGCAAAACATTTTTAGAAAAACCGTCCCAACTTTGCGATTTTTTGTAGATTTTCCTATTTAACTTATCGGAATTAGACGTCAAAATTGTTCGTCTACATATATGTGGAAATCTACCCGTGGGGAGTCCTATACCCCACATGGCCCCGGAGTTGCGGCAAAGACGCCGTAAATTTGGGTACCTAAAAAACCGCATTTTTGACTTTGGTACGCCACTGGTCGCCCCCCCCCCCCCCCCGCACTTACCGCAAAACCGACCACATATTTGAAAAGCCCGTTCATTTCTGTACATTTGCGCAATACTACAAAATCCCGTCAAATGAGCAGTTTCAAAATTATAAGCGTCGAAATGGAAAACTACCAAATATCTACAACCAAAATGCCAGAGTGACCGTCGCTTTATATCCTCACTGGTGTTCGGATAAACAGCAAAAAAATTTCAGAAATTTTTTTGAAAATGTCCAAAGGGAGGTGTATTACGATTTTTTTCTCAATTCTCAACTTTGACCGCCTGTAACTTGAAAACGGCCGGACCAATTGAAATCAATCCAACTGTTTTGCCCTCTTCTGGATGTCCTCTGGCACCTCCCACCATCAGGGGACCCTTTCAGTGGTCGATTTTTAGGCACTTTTAGAATCGCGTTTTTTACAATTTAATAAGACACTTTAGACATTCATTTGTGTTGCGTCGTTATAGGATTGAAACCGTTTTAGGTGGTTAAGAAAAATATAGATGAGTCGATAGTTCCCAAAGTACGAAGCCGAGAGGAATTGGTGAAAGCCAAGGAAGAACACATTTCTCATTTGAAACAACTCCATGAAGAATACGATGTCGAGAGACAAGTGATTTTAGAGACTTGTGCTATTTACGATAAATATTTGAAGAAAAATTCCATTATTCCGATAGGAAATCCAATCGAGGATTACTTGCAATACCAAATTAGAAGGTGACTAAATGAATTTTTTTGAAATGGCCTTAATCATGTAGTTTTAGATAAGATTTTACGGTGAATACATCTCTTTTATAATATTTTTATTTAAAAAATTTGTTCAGGCATTTTTGCTAAGCATCGTTTATGATGAGAAGTTTTTAGATTTCTATTATTGCTTTTAATTAAATTTTCGTTGTTTTATTTTTAGGGAAAGAGCCTTCTCTAAGCAAGGTTCTGACGAAACCTTAAGTCAGCTCCAAAAAGTAATTAACGACTATCAAAGAATAAAAGGAACTTTAACCCAAGTTGACCTTCGCGACCGAGACATAACCGCTGATGAGATACAAGAAAGAAAGCGACTGCTTTTGTCTTTGAAACATTTCGGGCGCAAGATTGCCGAATTGTTTCATTCAAGCTCCAAATGTATCGAGTGATTTTAGAAAAAAGGAGGTTAGATTAGCTCCTCCCAAGGGAAATATGCTCACTCGTTTTTTCAAGAAAGTAGGAAATTTTTAAATTTGATGGTAATGGTTACAATTATTATTTTATGAAACTATTCAGTAATTTTTATTCATATATGTATGTTATACAATCATTATATCTTTAAATAAAAATAAATAAGCATGCAAATTTAGCTTTTTCTCCAAACGTCATGAAACTACTTTCCATGCCACCCGTCGCCGGCAGGTGAAGTCTTTTATGCCGCCCGTGAGTTTGTCATTCATAAGTGTGTCGTCCTGGTGTGGTCTTCGTTTGGTTGCAGTTTCCTATGGTCGTTGCAAGTTTTTTCTTTGAAGGAGGGTAATCTTATTCCAGACCGGTGACAAACTTCGCTTATTGAAAGATCCCTGAGGAAGACCTCAATAAAAGTCAGTTGGTAAAGATATCAAATAAACGTTAAATGTCGGCTTATCTTCTGCGAAAGATGGAATATTTTTCCTACCATACCATTATTACTGCATTTATTAAAAATAATGTTGTGCATTATACATCATTTATAGGCAAAGCTGCTGTCATTGTTGGGAACCATTCTTACATACATCAAATACCTACCTAGTAATTTAAATTGACCTCCAAGCTTGGCTGGGTACAATCAAAACCCAACAAAGCTGCAAAAAAAAAACGTTATAAAATAGAATAGACGACTGTGAAAGTAGGATCCTAATTCATGCATATTATTATCAAGAATTCACCAAGAAGTTGTTATTATAAGAAGTGGCTGAACAGGTAAATGACGTAAGAGATCGGTGTTCGTCGATGTTGGTTCGGTACCAACTGCGAAGTCAGCGATTTCTCGTTTGCTGATTTTGACCTGAAATTCATTTTGTTGCATTCAGTCTTAATGTTCAAATAAAATGGCGAAAACTAGGGGAATTAATGCTTTCTTCTTGGTGACAATAATGATGGTAGCTGATGGTCACGCCCATCAAGACAATAAAGTGGAGCCGGTAAGTTATGTGAGATATCGCTTTTCCTTCTACATGTTGCTATTTTAAACAAAAGTTCCTATTTGCTCTACTACCCATTAATCACTTGTGATGATCTAAGTTATTCTTATGTGCAAAAACATTTATATAAATACCTTACCCAAAGTTCAATGTCTTTTCAAATCTAAACTATTCTTATTTGTAAATGAAAAAAAGTCATCAAATTTGCTAGAGAATAGCCAAAAAAAAAGACCATTTACTTTGATTATCTCAACCTATAGCCAACTTGATGACACCCGTTATTTTAGGCATTTACCTCGAGCGAGATAGTTCCTGACGTGGTGTCGGAAGCCCCTGGCCACCTCCTGCAAATTGACTACCCGAAATCGGGAAAAGTGGTCAATCTGGGGAACGAAATAGCTCCGATCGACGTCAAGGAACAGCCTTTAGTTAGCTTTGACGCAGATCCTGACCGCTTCTACACGCTGATTTTTACGGATCCAGATGCCCCTAGTAGGGCCAATCCCACCAGACGGGAATTCCGTCATTGGCTGGTAAGTATGAGAGGGGTGAGGTATTCATTTTGCTAATATTCAATGTTTACTTTAATTAAATGCTTGCGCCCTCGGAGTGGTGTGCTCGCGCTGTCATCTGTCAAAAGTCTCAAATATCTCTCTAATAGCGTATTCCATTGCCAAAATTAGTGCCGCACCAGAGCAAATATTGCACACCATTGGTGAAGTTAGTGCAAGTTTGGGTGTTCTATTGGGAAACGAGTGCCGCACTTTTTGCACTTAGTGCAGCCAGTTCCGCACTAGGTCAGGTAGGTGGTCCGGCACCGATTTTACGGGTAACGGTGCATGGGGGGACCACAAAGCATAATTTCATATTTTTCTAATAAGTAACTTTAATAAAATAAACACGAAATTAATGCCGTATCCTGAATTCTCTCTTCCACTCCAAATTTCACTGAGTTCAGATTTGGTAAACAGGGAATAACAAAGTTCAGATTTAGTAAACTTGACAATAAAGAGTGGATCCAGTGAGGTCCAATGTTACTAACTTAGATGACGTCATCACGGTCGCAACTTAATAATAAGAAGCAACTTCTGTTTTTTGTGACCGTGATGACGTCATCACGGTCAGGTAATACGACTTTTTCCTCAATTTTCAACTTGACAACGCCTTGACCGATTGGAGTCAGTCCAACTGTTTTTTCTCCTTCTTGATGTCTTCTTTCACCTCCCATCATCAAGGAAGTTATGTAGGAGATAGACCCCTTCGCAGGTCGATTTCCAGGCACTTTTAGAGTCGCGTTTTTGGACCATTTTTAAAAGACCTATTTAGAGGTTAATTTCATTCGAATTCAGTTTGTTACGTTCTCAGGGGATTGCAAACGTGCTATTCCGATCAAATGCAGCAAAAAAGAATTTCCGAAATTTCTTTGAAAATCTCCGTGTCCTTGAGTTCAGATTTGGTAACAGAGAATAACAAAGTTCAGGTTTTGGTAAACTTGACGATAAATAGTGGATCGAGTTAGGTCCAATGTTACTAACTTAGATGACGTCATCACGGTCGCAACTTAATAATAAGAAGCAACTTCTGTTTTTTGTGACCGTGATGACGTCATCATGGTCAGGTAATACGACTTTTTTCTCAATTCTCAACTTTGACCCCCTGTAACTTGACAACGCCTTGACCGATTGGAGTCAGTCCAACTGTTTTTTCTCCTTCTTGATTTCGTATTCTTTCACCTTCCATCATCAAGGAAGTTATGTAGGAGATAGACCTCTTCGCTGATCGATTTCCAGGCACTTTTAGAGTCGCGTTTTTGGACCATTTTTAAAAGACCTATTTAGAGGTTAATTTCATTCGAATTCAGTTTGTTACGTTCTCAGGGGATTGCAAACGTGCTATTCCGATCAAATGCAACAAAAAAGAATTTCCGAAATTTCTTTGAAAATCTCCAAAAGGGTTGGGGGGTATTATAATTTTGACCGCCTGTAACTTGAGAACCCCTGGACCAATTGGAGTGGCTACAACTGTTTTGTCATCTTCTTGATGTCCTGTTTCACCTCCCACCATCGGAAGTTCCGTAGGTGCATTATTTTCCGAGATAGACCCCTTCAGAGGTCGATTTTTAGGCACTTTTAGAATCGCTTGCTTGGACTATTTTAAAATAAACTCTTTAGAGGCTATTTTCATGCGAATTGGGTTTGTTACGTTCTCAGGGGATTGCAAACGCGCCATTTCGATCAAAAACAGCAACACAAATTTTCCAAAATTTTTTTTTTTAATCTCCAAAGGGTGTTATTATGACTTTTTTCTCAATTCTCAAGTTTGACCGCCTGTAACTTGAGAACGCTTGGGCCGATAGGAGTGAATCCAACTGTTTTGCCCTCTTCTTAAAGTCCTCTTTCACCTCCCACCCATCACGGTCACAACTTAATAATAAGAAGCAACTTTTTTTACAAAATTTATTTTTTGACCGTGATGACGTCATCACGGTCAAAAACACTTCACAAAAATATTTTTTTATAAAACTTTCAATTAACCTTATCAAAGTGGTTTATTTATCTTAAATACGGCGTTGTATGTATCTTGAAAACTAGCAGTGTTACTAAAATAGGTCTGTAACTATATCTGTATCTAACCTAAAATTGTATTTGTTTTGATGCTTTTTGGTTGGAAATAAGACTTCAAAATGTATTTTATAGATGCTATAATAATGAATTCCTTCTTCCAAAACCATCTCTATTTCCTGAATTGAACTAAACTGATTTCTTTTGGCATGAAGAAACTGCTCACATTAAAATGTGCTGAAGGTGACAAATTGGAAGATCACTTTCTACATTTCGACAGCTTGATAAGGGAACTTGAAAACATTGATTCAAAAGTGGATGAGTCAGATAAAGTATGCCATCTACAGCTATCACTTAATGACAGTTATAGTGCAATGATTATTGCAATAGAGACCTTAAACACTAATATCACTCTAGAGTTTGTCAAGTCGAAACTTCTAGATGAAGAGCTCAAACTCAAAACTAAAAGGGATGTGTTTGCAAATACACATGAGCAAACTTTTGCTGCCAATCAACTTACTTGTTACCAGTATGGCAAATTTGGTCACATAAAGAGTGAGTGTAAGCAAGAATCCTATAAGAGTAATTATAGAGGAAAAAGAAGCACCTTTAGAGGCATGTATAGAGGTTGTCAAAATCTAAAAACCTAAATCTAAATAACCACGCCAAAATCTAAAAAGAAAAAATTCCATCCGCCATAGCATCATATGGCCACAATATCGTCAGAGAAGGACGGAAAAGGAATGAAAGCTAAGATGTAACGGAAGTAAAGTCAAGAAACAAAACAGAGTTCAGATTTGGTAAACAGAGAATAACAAAGTTCAGATTTGATAAACTTGACGATAAAGAGTGAATCGAGTTAGGTTCAATATTACTAACTTTGATGACGTCATCACGGTCACAACTTAAAAATAAGAAGCAACTAGTATTTTTTGTGACCGTGATGACGTCATCACGGTCGAGTAATACGACTTTTTTCTCAATTCTCAACTTTGACCGCCTGTAACTTGACAACGCCTTGACCGATTGGAGTCAGTCCATCGTATTTTTCTCCTTCTTGATGTCTTCTTTCACCTACCATCATCAAGGAAGTTATGTAGGAGATAGACCTCTTCGCAGGTCGATTTCCAGGCACTTTTAGAGTCGCGTCTTTGGACCATTTTTAAAAAATCTCCTTAGAGGTTAATTTCATTCGAATTCAGTTTGTTACGTTCTCAGGGGATTGCAAACGTGCCATTTCGATCAAAAACAGCAAACAAAATTTTCCGAAATTTTTTTGAAAATCTCCGAGGAAGTTTACGACTTTTTCTCAATTCTCAACTTTGACCGCCTGTAACTTAAGAGCCCCTGGACCGATTGAAATTAATCCAACTGTTTTGTCCTCTTCTTGATGTCCTTTTTCACCTCCCACCATCGGAAGTTCAGCAGGTACAATATTTTCGGAGATAGATCTCTTCGCAGGTCGATTTTTAGGTACTTTTAGAATCGCGTTTTTGAACCATTTTTAAAAAAACCTCGTTAGAAGTTAATTTCATTCAAATTGAGTTTGTTACGTTCTTAGGAGATTGCAAACGTGCCATTCCGATCAAATGCAACAAAAAAGAATTTCCGAAATTTCTTTGAAAATCTCCAAAGGGGTTGGGGGGTACTACAACTTTGACCGCCTGTAACTTGCGAACCCCTGGACCAATTGGAGTGACTCCAACTGTTTTGTCATCTTCTTGATGTCCTATTTCGCCTTCCACCCATCACGGTCACAACTTAATAATAAGAACCAACTTTTTTTATAAAATTTATTTTTTCACCGTGATGACGTCATCACGGTCACAAAAACATTTTTTTATAAAACTTTAAATTAAATTTATCAAAGTGGTTTATTTAGCTTTAATACGGCGTTGTATGTATCTCGAAAACTAGCAGTGTTACTAAAACTGGTCTGTAACGGTTTAAAATATTCGACTCCGACCCTGTGGTTATCTAACCTAAAATTGTATTTGTTTTGATGCTTTTTGGTTGGAAATAAGACTTCAAAATGTATTTTATAGATGCTATAATAATAAATTCCTTCTTTCAAAACCATCTCTATTTCCTGAATTGAACTAAACTGATTTCTTTTCGCATGAAGAAACTGCTCACATTAAAATGTGCTGAAGGTGACAAATTGGAAGATCACTTTCTACATTTCGACAGCTTGATAACGGAACTTGAAAGCATTGATTCAAAAGTGCATGAGTCAGATAAAGTATGCCATCTACAGCTATCACTTAATGACAGTTATAGTGCAATGATTATTGCAATAGAGACCTTAAACACTAATATCACTCTAGAGTTTGTCAAGTCGAGACTTTTAGATGAAGAGCTCAAACTCAAAAGTAAAGGGATATGCTTGCAAATACACATGAGCAAACTTTTGCTGCCAATCAACTTACTTGTTACCAGTTGGGCAAATTTGGTCACATAAAGAGTGAGTGTAAGCAAGAATCCTATAAGAGTAATTATAGAGGAAAAAGAAGCACCTTTAGAGGCATGTATAGAGGTTGTCAAAATCTAAAAACCTAAATCTAAATAACCATGCCAAAATCTAAAAAGAAAAAATTTCATCCGCCATAGCATCATATGGCCACAATATCGTCAGAGAAGAACGGAAAAGAAATGAAAGCTAAGATGAAACGGAAGTAAAGTCAAGAAACAAAACAGAGTTCAGATTTGGTAAACAGAGAATAACAAAGTTCAGATTTGGTAAACTTGACGATAAAGAGTGGATCGAGTTAGGTTCAATATTACTAACTTTGATGACGTCATCACGGTCACAACTTAAAAATAAGAAGCAACTAGTATTTTTTGTGACCGTGATGACGTCATCACGGTCGAGTAATACGACTTTTTTCTCAATTCTCAACTTTGACCGCCTGTAACTTGACAACGCCTTGACCGATTGGAGTCAGTCCATCGTATTTTTCTCCTTCTTGATGTCTTCTTTCACCTCCCATCATCAAGGAAGTTATGTAGGAGATACACCTCTTCGCAGGTCGATTTCCAGGCACTTTTAGAGTCGCGTGTTTGGACCATTTTTAAAAAATCTCCTTAGAGGTTAATTTCATTCGAATTCAGTTTGTTACGTTCTCAGGGGATTGCAAACGTGCCATTTCGATCAAAAACAGCAAACAAAATTTTCCGAAATTTTTTTGAAAATCTCCGAAGAAGTTTACGACTCTTTTCTCAATTCTCAACTTTGACCGCCTGTAACTTAAGAACCCCTGGACCGATTCAAATTAATCCAACTGTTTTGTCCTCTTCTTGATGTCCTTTTTCACCTCCCACCATTCGTCGCAGGTCGATTTTTAGGTACTTTTAGAATCGCGTTTTTGAACCATTTTTAAAAAAACCTCGTTAGAAGTTAATTTCATTCAAATTGAGTTTGTTACGTTCTTATGGGATTGCAAACGTGCCATTCCGATCAAATGCAACAAAAAAGAATTTCCGAAATTTGTTTGAAAATCTCCAAAGGGGTTGGGGGGTACTACAACTTTGACCGCCTGTAACTTGAGAACCCCTGGACCGATTGGAGTGAGTCCAACTGTTTTGTCATCTTCTTGATGTCCTATTTCACCTCCCACCCATCACGGTCACAACTTAATAATAAGAACCAACTTTTTTTACAAAATTTATTTTTTCACCGTGATGACGTCATCACGGTCACAAAAAAATTTTTTTAATAAACTTTAAATTAAACTTTTCAAAGTGGTTTATTTAGCTTTAATACGGCGTTGTATGTATCTCGAAAACTAGCAGTGTTACTAAAACTGGTCTGTAACGGTTTAAAATATTCGACTCCGACCCTGTGATTATCTAGCCTAAAATTGAATTTGTTTTGATGCTTTTTGGTTGGAAATAAGACTTCAAAATGCATTTTATAGACGCTATAACGATGAATTCCTTCTTCTAAAACCATCTCTATTTCCTGAATTGAACTAAACTGATTTCTTTTGGCATGAAGAAACTAGTCACATTAAAACGTGCTGAAGGTGACAAATTGGAATATCATACATTTCGACAGCTTGATAACGGAAATTTTGAAATTCAAAGCTAGAACCTTGATTTTTGGCCAGATCTAGGACCCATATGTGTACTACATCTCTGAATTATTTCAGATTTTTTGCTGCAAAAATGTCGAATCTATAGGGTGAAATGTGAGAAAAGTACATTCAAATTGGCAAAAAGTGTGGCACTGAAAAACTTTTTGTAGCTCGCCCGGTATAAGAGCTAGAGCAAAACTAACAACTACATTAAATATAAAAATAAATCGATCTAGTTAGAGAATAATTTGATATCTGGTATTGGAATGAAATTTGGATTTGCACTGAATTTTTACTTATGATTCCACAAAATTCGTCAAATTAAAAAAAAATAAAAAGAAAAAAAAATTGAAAATGTTATACGTAAATACATAATTTGGTATCGGGTATTAGAATAAAATTTGGATGTGCATAGATTTTTTTTTAAACAAAATGTCCCAGATCCCAGTCAAAAGTCTCAGAAATCAAAGAAATACGGCAAATTTCAAAAAGATTAGTTTTTTGAGCTACCCCTTAGCATTATTTAAAATTTGCGCTAGCGAACAAAATTAAAAAGTTGTGTTATTTTTTTTAAACTTTTTGTAGGCTTTTTTTCATTTTTTTTTTTTTTTTTTTTGTAAATTATTTTTTTTTCAAAGTTAAAAATTTACAATTACATTTTTGATTTTAGGTGGTAAATATTCCCGGATCTGACGTCACAAAAGGCGAGACACTCACGCAGTACGTTGGGTCGGGCCCGCCGAAAGGCAGCGGCCTTCACAGATACGTGTTTCTGCTGTACAAACAGCCCGAAGAAATTAAATTTGAAGAAAAGCACGTGACCAACAGAGAAGTCGGGGACAGGCCGCAGTTTTCTGCTCGCAAGTTTGCGGAAAAATACCATTTGAAGTTGGAAGCTGGAAACTTTTATCAGGCGCAGTACGATGACTCTGTGCCGGAATTGCACCAACAGCTCGGAATTGGCCAACCTTCCTCAAAAGCTTAAGCATCAATATAACTATTATTTTTTACTACATCAATATAACAAGTTGGTCAGCAGAAACGTTGAGTGGTTCTTTTTGTCCTTTTCACCGAGGTGGATATCAATCGCAGCGTTTCTATCTGAGACTAACAAGTTGGTCAGCAAAACTCTTGAGTCGGTTTGTTTATGGTGTGCTTTTGTCACACACGCGCGTCATATTTTTTTTTTTTTTTTTTTTTTTTTTGCGTCGTTTTTGACCATGCGCGCGGGGCGCCCATAGTTTAGGAAATCCGAACGCTGTGGGCAAACTAGCCCAAACTGCCGTAAAATTATTAACAAAGAACCTGAAGATACCTAAAAGTAACTGAAACGTCGAAACGTCTCAAATACCTTATTTCATATTAAGTAATATGTAAACAGGTAAAAAACGTGCTAAAATTCATAAAAAGATATAAAATGGCACCACGAGTACCCATATCAAAGTTGCCATTTATGACATATTGTTTGTGATTGTGAACAGAATCTACAATTGAAATTTCAGTTTTCTAGCTTTAGATGTCCCTAAAAATGTAATATTTGTCAATTTTTGGGTCACCCTACAGTATCTAAATCAGAAACCAAAGGCACTATTTATAATAAGAGAATAAAAAACCTACAAAAAGTATTGTTAAACAAAAAAAACTAAAGTTAAATGTTGCAGAATTATTTGGGACACCGTATACTATTTAAAACAGAAATCAACGCTCTATTTATCATAAAACTACTGGAGCTTACGCAATAAATTCACAGATATCAATTTACATGACAAAATCCTAAAATTCTAGGTTACAACACTTTTTTGGGACACTCTATACTATCCAAAACGTAAATTAATGCCCTATTTATCATACGACTACTAGAACCTACGAATAAAATCGATTACTATTGATTTATATGGGTAAAGTCGATATTTCTATATTAAGTATATGAGACTCTCCCCAACTGGCTCAAAACCCTAAAGTTTTAGATAAAAATCGTGAATTTCAGCCTTCAATAGCTTATATCGCGTTTTAACGAGGATTTATCCCAAAAGCTATAAGAGGAGCCCAAAAAGTAGAATAATTATAGTGTTTTTTAACAAAATGTGGATAAAATGGCGAAGGAAATGTTCTGCAGTAAATATTACTAATATCTGATAACACCAGACTCTTTGAATAATTAAAATTGCTTTCATTACTAAGTTTTAATAACGCTTTCATCGCCTATATCTAACATTTTATTCTGGCTGGTCTACGTACTTAACAATCCATCCTTTCTATGTAAAATACACACTGCTTATGGACCTTTTCTGCATTATTAGCATATATTAGCTTCATGCATCATTTTTTGAGACACCCTATACTATCTAAAACAGAAATCAACGTCCTATTCATTAAAAACCGACTCGAAGTAACAAATAAAATCGATTACTATAGATTTAAATGACACATAGAAAATTCTATGTTAAACATATGGGGCTCTCAAACCGGCCCAAAAAACTAAATTTTGAGATAAAAATCGTGCATTGCTGCCTTTAACAGCTAATATCTCGTTTCGATGAAGATTTATCAAAAAATGTATAAGAACAGCTAAGGAAGTAGAAGAATAGAGCTACACGTAGAGCCCATTTTCAAAGCTCTGCCTAGAACAGTAGCTGAGCACGGGTGGCCCAAAAATAAGGTACAAATTTTGCACTTTTTTTTTATTTTCTCGAAAACCGTGAAAGCTAGCTTCTTTCTGATACATGCATCTGATAGCCCTTGATGACCTCTTCATACGTCATATTAACCGGCATATCGAAAATCCGTACCGTTTCCAAAATAAACAGAAAAATGTAAAAATTTCAAAATTTTCAAAGGGGGTAGGTCGTGAAAATTTTCGACCGAAATCGATTGTCATAGATTTTGTCAAAAATAGTCTCAAATGAAAGAGGGGACAAAAATATGTAAAAAAAATGCAATTCTGGAATTTTCAGTAATTTCCTTCCTTTTCAAAATGGCGCCAAAAGCGTAATTTCTCCACTTTTTATCGACATTTTAATACTTATATCTATATAATTCGAAAACTAAACATAGTATAACGATGCTATTAACACCCATGAATAGAGCATTCTGGACCACAAAATACCTGCTTAATTTGTCGTTCAAGGTTTTTAATTTAGTTGACGTAATGTTCGATCAAATAAAAATATTAGGTAATTTTTACAAAATTTTAAGAGTTTTTCACTTCCCATGAGACTGTTATTAAACTTGGCAAAATAGTAATTAACGTTTTGAGCAATATTTGAGCCGACTCACACTTAATTGAGTCACCGTTGTTGTATTACCGTAAATGGCTTTGCTATAAAATGGCAAAAGTCACCCTACCCCTATCAATGAGAAATTTAATCAGTCAAATCTCCGAACCCAGAAACGGTAAAATCGAACAGTTAGTACCAGTCGAATGGGCTTCGTTAAAGCTATTTTGTCAGTCATATACGAAAAACTGATTGTTTGGGCGTGGCACATTTATAAAGCAATATTTGTAATTAAAGGGAATACCCTGATGATGGCGTATAGTAGGCGTAAAGTCGAAACGTCGGATATATTTGGTTTCGGCGCCCTTTAGCAACAGTCAGTAAGTGGTAGCAAAAAACTGTCATTTTAATAAAAAAGTTTTCAAAATGGAACCTTCGGTACCCGCGGCAAGGTTCTGGACCTCAGAGACCTCTAGCCCGTCCCATAAAGTGGCCACGTACCAAATTTCAGCTTTCTAGCCCAAACCGTTCCAGAGATATCGCTTTAAAACCAAAACTTTTCAGGCGGCCATCTTGGATTTTTGGAAATGTCATTTTTAGCGAATTTTACATAAGGGTAACCTACCATTTGATTTTCAAGTCGATATCACCATCGGTTCATAAAACAGCTATAACCTAGCTACAGTCAGCTACATATAGCTATGTGAGCTATATTACCATTCATGGTACCTCCATGGGCACCCAGCATCCAAGTTTGAACCATGTATCATTAGCAGTTCTCTAATTATGAACGTTACTCAGCTACTGTAGCTATGATAGCTGAGTCAGCTATATCACAATTTATGATACCCCCATAGGTACCTACCATCCAAATTTGAACCATGTACCATTAATGGTACCCCAAATATGACGTAATCTACATTCCACCCATATAATACGCATTGCCCAACGTTTTTCTTATGGGAAATACACGTGCAAAAGCCTGAAAACTTATATGCAAAATTTCGTTAATGGTACCCATGGGTTTGATACCATGACGAAGGTTTTCACCCATGGCAACTTGCAGTCCATTCCCTAATGAACCATGGTACCAAATTTCAGCTCTCTAACTTTATTCGTCTCAGAGATATCCCCATTTTTTAATTACCCTGTTTACGGCGGCCATTTTTTTTTCGCCTCCATCTTTTTTTCTGACGAAATCAATATTGTCCCATTTAAAAAGCGTTGCACAATGTATTTCTTATGGGAAAACGGAAGAAATGGCAAAAAACAAATATAACTACGCCCATGTCTGCCGAAAAATCGAAAAAATACATTTTTGCCCGAATTTGTAACCGCCACTGTCTGGGCGAGAACCCCGTGACGTCATCAGCGAAAAATGAATCCCGACATGAAATTTTCAAATCGACCAGTCTTTGTGAAAACGACCTCGAGGACCGGGCATTTTGCCAATAATCTTCCTAGAAATGTTCAAATTTTCCCCGGCCAGACAGTTTTCCCCGCTTTTCGGCCGATTTTCCTTAGTCTGAGGCCCTAAAGTTAATGTTTACATTTCGGAAATCTCAGCTGTCAGTTGTGGATGGGCGCGGCCGCCGAATGCTTCCGACACCCCCGTGGTGGACGTCGCTTCGGAACCATTCGGGATTTTCGGCCAAAATTTCAAAAATCTGCATCTTTCGCTTCGAAATTCAATTAAGAGCATTTCGCGACGTCCCAGCTAAAAGTGGTTCCCAAGTCCCGAAAAGAAAACATTCCAACGTATCCCCTGGGATAGAAAACCATCGCATTAGATGCACGGTCTGGGCAGAAATATACCTCAAAGTGGCAATTTGAAATTTGAAGTTTAAAAATTCGTCAAAATTTCAAATTCAAAGCTAGGCCCTTGATTTTCGGCACGATCAAGGGTCCATGTGTCTGCTACCTCCGTGAATTATTTCAGATTTTTTGCTACGAAAATATCGAATCTACAGGGTGAAATGTGAGAAAAGTACACCAAAATTGGCAAAAAATGCGGCACAGATAAACTTTTGTAGCTCACCCGGTATAAGAGCTAGACCAAAACTAACGACTGATTTTTTTTTCTCTCCACGTCTTCTAGTTGCCTATATACCACCGAAGCCGGATCGTTCCATAGTTTTCGTAAAAAACAGAAAAGGTCAGTCCCCCCCGCACTTGCAACCAAACCGACCACATATTTGAAAAGTCCGTTCATTTCTGTATATACGCGCAACACTTTGAAATCCCGTCAAACGAGCAGTTTCCGAGTTATAAGCGTCAGAACGAAAAAAATATAAAATATCTACAACCAAAATCGAGTTTGTCACTGGCCTTTATAATCCTCACTTGCGTTCGGACAACGAGAGAGGCCATTGAGATCTTTAAACACGACTACAATTTCGACAGGAAGGAGGAAATTACGTTTCTAGATGCAAACGGGAAGAGAGTTCTACGACATACCTCAAGTATACAAAATTACAAAAAAGCACGTTTTAAAGCACAATTTAAAGTCAAAACAGTATAAAGGCTTGCAAAAATTTATAAAAAAAAATCCTTTTAGAACTTAATTGTTGCAATAAAAATTTATCTTTGAATTGTTGGGAATATTTCGGGTCAATACCGAGTAAAAAAAATTGAAAATTTAAAAGGTATTCTTCATAAAAATAACTTAGTTATCACTCAAAATTGAATATCAAAGAATAATAATAGAAAATCACGGAAATTCAGGAACAATTAAAAAAAATATATGAAAGACGATGAAAAGCACTATTCGACTAATCGAATCTCGAGAATTTGGGCCCTAAAATGGCCGCAAAAGTTGCCAGATTTATCAAAAAATTACCAGCTCAGGTTATTTTAATTTTAGCACACTTTAAAAATTAACTTAAAAATATTTCCTATTTTAATTGTTTTGATATTTCCAAAGCGTAAAACATGAGAATAATAATAAATGATAACAATAAAACAATAAGAAATAAATAAAAATCGACGAAATGATCTAAAAGTTAAACAAATGTGGAATAATCAGAAATGTATAGAAAACAGTTGCAAATAGATAAAGCCATAAATTGAAATTATTTCGAACTGTAGGCCAAAATCATCTAAAAATTTCCTAAAAAGGGAAAAGTTACCTTTTGTTGAGTTACTTTAAGATTCCACTTCGAGGTTGCCACATTTTCAGAGTTTCCGAGTTAATTGGAAAAATGTGCAAATTTCTCAAAACTGCAAACAAAATAATCACCTGATTTTTGTAAAATATTCTTGATGGAGGAAAATAAAAAATTATGAAATGTAATCACCTTTTAATCTCTAAAAAATGGCATATAGGATATATCATGTATTTTGTAATAACTGAGTTATCGTTACCAGCTCAATTTTTTTAAATACGGATCTGTAATTTTTATTCCGCATTTAAATTGCAAAAACTAGGTATTATTATTTTAAAATACTCAACTTTGGGCCAAAATTAATTCATCTTACATTATGATTGTTTAAACAAAGGAAAAACTAATTTTTTGTGTCAAAATTACTTTGAAAAAAATATAAAAACTCAATAGAAAGTCGAATTTAAATCGATGCAAAAAAATATGAAAGAATAAAAATTTAAACAAATCATATCGAAAAGCATCGCAAGTAAGAAATGTAGAGCAATTTTATTGAGAAATTATTGAAAAAAAATATACAGTCAGATAGAGGCATAAATCTAAAATATTTCTAAGTTTAGGCCATAAGGTTTCTTTCGGACCATAATTTTAATATTTAAAAAAAAATTTATTTGAAACTCGTTTTAGATCTTCTGTTTCAGGTCAACACCGCATAAAAAAAAATGAAATCAGGACTCATTAATCGTAAAAAAACACAGATATTAAGTCAAAATTGTCCCATTAGAATTAATTTTATTACTTCTAAAGGATGAAAACAAGGCAAATTGCAATTTATTTCCATTAAAAAATCAATTTAACGAAACGTGACAAGTAATCAGCATAGGAATCAGATTTAAATATTAAAAGAACAATAAGAAAAGAAGACAAGTTGAAAACTTTTATTTAAAAATTTATAATTAGAAAAAGTTAAGAAAAGTGGAAAATTATAAAAAAAATAAGTCTAAAACAAGTAGTGTATTTAAATTTTGGGTGGTAAATTATTTCCAAATTTAGGCCAAAATTGTTTAAAATTTAGGAAACTTTTCTAAAAGAAGTTCTTTTTTGAAATCAAACCCCTGTAAGAAACATGAAAATTCAGGAACCATTTTTTATTTACTATATATAAGTGAGTAAAATATGTTGACTGTATTTATATATTTGCATATTTTTGAACACCTTTTTCTAAACTTTTTTTACATTTTTTGTTTATATCTACTTTACAATTTTTGTGCAGTATTTTTTTAACTTTTTTTAACACTTTTTTAACACTTTCATTTTACAATTTTTTAAAATTATTTTTACATATTTTTTATATTTATATTACACTGTTTTTACAATTTTTTATACGCATTTATTTGCATACTTTTTTTACATCTTTTATTCACAATTTTTTTAAACTTCTTTACACTTTTTTACAATAAAAAATATGACGTCACTATGGGTCGTCATTATCAGGTAAAAATCTGGAATAATTCAGGGAGGTAGTAGACACATGGGCCCTTGATCGTGCCAAAAATCAAGCTCCTAGCTTTGAATTTGAAATTTTGACGAAATTTTAAATTTCAAATTGCCACTTTGAGGTATATTTGTCCGGAGACCGTGCATCTAATCGAATGGTTTTCTATCCCAGGGGATACGTTGGAATGTTTTTTTTTGGGACTTACGAACCATTTTTAGCTGGGACGTCGCGAAATGGTCTTAATTGAATTTCGAAACGAACGATGCAAAATTTTTCAAATTTTGGCCGAAAATCCCGAATGGTTCCGATTCGCCAGCCACTAACTAGTAATCGGAAGCATTCGGCGGCCGCGCCCATCTACAACTGACAGCTGAGATTTCCGAAATGTAAACATTAACTTTAAAGCCTCAGACTAAGGAAAATCGGCCGAAAAGCGTGGAAAACTGTCTGGCCGGGGAAAATTTGAACATTTCTAGGAAGATTATTGGCAAAATGCCCAGTCCTCGAAGTCGTTTTCACAAAGACTGGTCGATTTGAAAATTTCATGTCGGGATTCATTTTTGGCTGATGACGTCGAATACAGACCACGCGGTTTTCGCCCAGACAGTGGTGGTTACAAATTCGGGCAAAAATTTATTTTTTCGATTTTTCGGCAGACATGGGCGTAGTTATATTTTTTTTTGCCATTTCTTCCGTTTTCCCATAAGAAATACATTGTGCAATGCTTTTTAAATGGGACAATATTGATTTCGTCATAAATAAAAGATGGAGGCGAAAAAAAAAATGGCCGCCGTAGACAGGGTAATTTAAAAATGGGGATATCTCTGAAACGAATAAAGTTAGGGAGCTGAAATTTGGTACCATGGTTCATTAGGGAATGGACTGCAAGTTGCTATGGGTGGAAACCTTATTCATGGTACCAAACCCATGGGTACCATTAACGAAATTTTACATATAAGTTTTCAGGCTTTTGCACGTGTATTTCCCATAAGAAATACATTGTGCAACGCTTTTTAAATGGGACAATATTGATTTCGTCGTAAATAAAAGATGGAGGCGAAACAAAAATGGCCGCCGTAGACAGGGTACTTAAAAAATGGGGATATCTCTGAGACGAATAAAGTTAGAGAGCTGAAATTTGGTACCATGGTTCATTAGGGAATGGACTGTAAGTTGCCATGGGTTGAAACGTTATTTATGGTACCAAACCCATGGGTACCATTAACGAAATTTTGCATATAAGTTTTCACGCTTTTGCACGTGGCACACAATTCCAACCATTAACAGTTTGCAAACCAGTGTGGGACTAGTTTGAATGACTGTGGTCACTTATCAAACTTTACTTGATTCTCTGCGAGGCCAAAAACAGTGAAAAAAGCTTCGAAAATACTTTACCTCAGAGTTGCTGCCAATTGCTCTTCTGGAGATATGGGTTCCCTAATGTAATATATTTTTTCAATGTGGCTCCTTAATTTGGACACAAGCAACAAAAACTGTGATTTTGTCATGTGAAAATAATTGTAATAACTTTCATTTTCAGATAATTCTTGCTCTCTATTCAAAGTAAAATAAAAACTATTTGTTTTACGGCTCCTAAGAGTTGGTCTAACTCAGAATTTTCTATTTCGTTTCCTGGAAGCACCTTTTCTTCTTAAATACAAAAGTATTGCTAATTTTGTTTTAATATTTTTGCTATACATGCTAAATACTACACTTTAGCACAAATTCAAAAACAATAATATTTTTATGACACATGGAATATGCGGTGACGGGCAGAAGTAGCTACTTTTTGAAGCTGCAATGGGAACGCTTTGTTTCAGATATTGCTTCTTGTTATTTTTAAATTTTGCTTCTGTCAATTCTAACCAATAGAAAATTAATGACGTCAGACGCAGGAAGCAAGAAGCTGTAATGAGAACGCACCTTAAATCCGAAAAAGTGGGTCATTGATTTAGGAAAATTTTTTTGACATAAATCCGGACACGAAATTTTCAAATCGACCAGTCTTTGTGAAAGCGTTTTCGAGGACCGCGCATTTGCCAATAATCTTCCTAGAAAGGTTCAAATTTTCCCCGGCCGCACAGTTGTCCACGCTTTTCGGTCGATTTTCCTTAGTCTGAGGCTTTAAAGTCAATTTCGGAAAATCTTAGCTGTCAGTTGACGTTCAGTGGGAGGAGCCTAATTCCGAATTCTGAACCATTCAAGATTCTCGGTCAAAATTTTAATCTGCATCTTTGGCTTCGAAATTCAATTAAGACCATTTCGCGACGTACCAGCTAAAAGTGGTTCCTAAGTCCCAAAAAGAAAACATTCCAAGGTATCCCCTGGGATAAAAAGCCATTGCATTAGATGCACGGTCTCCGGACAAATATACCTCAAATTGGCAATTTGAAATTTAAAGTTTAAAAATTCGTCAAAATTTCAAATTCAAGCTGGGCCCTTGATTTTTGGCACGATTAAGGGCCCATGTGTGTACTACCTCCCTGAATTATTTCAGTTTTTTTGCTGCGAAAATGTCGAATCTACAGGGTGAAATGTGAGAAAAGTACAGCAAAATTGGCAAAAATTGCGGCGCAGAAAAAATTTTGTGGCTCACTCGGTATAAGAGCTAAACCAAAACTAATGACTGATTTTTTTTCTCTCCACGTGTTCTAGATGCCCATATACAACCGAAGCTGGCCGGCTCCATAGTTTTCGTAAAAAATCGCAAAAAACTACCTTACTATTTTGGGCACTTTTCCTTAATTGTCTATGGACATTTTTTTGACAGTGGTCTGTATTAAAGTGACACCTTTGGCGGGATACGATTAAACGGAGCCAAGAATATGCCCTTTCCCCTGGTACCATCGTTATTGGACCAGTCGTCTAACCAAGGGGGTCCAGAAGGCCAAGAAGTTGACCATTTCAAAGAAAATTTTAAAAAACCGTCCCAACTTTGCGAATTTTTCTAGATTTTCCTATTTAACTTATCGAAATTAGACTTCAAAATTTATCATCTACACATATGAGGAAATCTACCCATGTGGAGCCCTATACTCCGTGGTACGTGGCCCCGGATCTACGGTAAAGACGTCGTAAATTTGGGTACCTACAATACCGTATTTTTGACTTTGGTATTCCACTGGTCAGCCCCCCCCCCCGCACGTACCATCAAATCGATCATATTTTTGGAAAGCCCGTTGAATTCTGTATCTATGGCCCCCGAACGAAAATCCCGTCAAATGCGCCGTTTAAAAGTTATAAGCGTCGAAATGGAAAAAATACCAAATATCTACAACAAAATGCCAGAGTAAGCGGCTCTTTATCGTCAAAATCATCAAAAAAATCGTTAAAATTTCAATTTCAAATCTAGGTTTGTCACTGCTCTTTATAACGTGCGTTCATTTAAAAAAAAACTCAAGCAGGCCATGAAATTAGAACAGTAGGTCTGAGATGACTTCATAAAAACAAATAAAAGTCGAAAATTTCATAAAATGGCTTGCTCGGCACTTCGTTCGGATATAACAAGTTGGTCAGCAAAACTCTTGAGTTAGTTTGTTTATGGTGTGCTTTTGTAACACAGGCGCGTCATTTTTTTGTTTTTTTTTTTTTTTTTTTTTTTTTTTTTTTTTTTTTTTTTTTTTTTTTTTTTTTTTTTTAGTTTTTGGACCACGCGCGCGGAGCGCCCATAGTTTAGGAAATCCGAACGCTGTGGGCAGAAAGATATTAACAAAGAACCTGAAGATACCTAAAAGTAACTGAAATGTCGAAACGTTTATTTATAATAATACTTTACTTCATATTCGCAAACATAACAGCTTTTGAAAAATAGTAAAAAACGTGCTAAAATTCATAAAAAGATATAAAATGGACCACGAGTACCCATATCAAGGTTCCCATTTATGACATATTGTTTGTGAGTATGAAACGAATCTACAATTGAAATTTCAGTTTTATAGTTTTGATTGTTTCTAACTGTTTATAATAAGGGAATAAAACCTACAGAAAAATATTGATAAACAAAAAAACTAAAGTTAAATGTTGCAGCATTATTTGGGACACCGTATACTATTTAAAACATAAATCAACGCTCTATTTATTATAAAACTAATGGATTTTTCGCAATAAATTAACTGTTATCAAATTACATGAAAAAATCCTAAAATTCTAGGTTACAACACTTTTTTGGGACACTCTATATTATCCAAAACGTAAATATATGCCCTATTTATCATACGACTACTAGAACCTACGAATAAAATCGATTACTATTGATTTATATGGGAAAAGTCGATATTTCTATATTAAGCCTATGAGCCAACTGGCCCAAAAACCTAAATTTTTAGAAAAAAATCGTGAATTTCAGCTTTCAACAGCTTATATCGCGTTTTAATGAGGATTTATCCGAAAAGCTATAAGAGGAGCCAAAAAAGTAGAATAATTTTAGTGTTTTTTTAACAATTTGTGGATAAAATGGCGAAGGAATTATTTTGCATTAAATACTCATATATATCAAAACCAGACTCCTTGCATAATTATAAAATTTGTTTTCAATGGTAAGTTTTAATAAAGTTTTCATGGCCTATATCTAACATCTTATTCTGCTTAGTCTACGTACTTAATAATCCATCCTTTCTATGTAAAATATACACTGCTTATGGACCTTTTCTGCATTATTAGCATATATTAGCTTTCTGCATCATTTTTTGAGCCACCCTATACTATCTAAAACAGAAATCAACGTCCTATTCATTAAAAAACGACTCGAAGTAACAAGTAAAATCGACTACTATAGATTTAAATGACACATATAGAAAATTCTATGTTAAACATATGGGGCTCTCAAACCGGCCAAAAAAACTAAATTTTGAGATAAAAATCGTGCATTGTTGCCTTTAACAGCTAATATCTCGTTTCGATGAAGATTTATCAAAAAATGTATAAGAACAGCTAAGGAAGTAGAAGAATAGAGCTACACGTAGAGCCCATTTTCGAAGCTCTGCCTAGAACAGTAACTGAGCACGGGTGGCCCAAAAATAAGGTACAGTTTTTGCACTTTTTTTTAATTTTCTCGAAAACCGTGAAAGCTAGCTTCTTTCTGATACATGAATCTGATAGCCCTTAATGACCTCTTCATACATCATATTAACCGGCATATCGAAAAACCTTACCGTTTCCAAGATAAACAGAAAAATGTAAAAATTTCAAAATTTTCAAAGGGGGTAGGTCGTGAAAATTTTCAGCCAAAATCGATTGTCATAGATTTTGTCAAAAATAGTCTCATATGAAAGAGGGGACAAAAATATGTAAAAAATTTGCAATTTGGAATTTTTAGTAACTTCCTTCCCCTTCAAAATGGCGCCAAGAACGTAATTTTTCACCTTTTTATCGACATTTTAATACTTATATCTCTATAATTCAAAAACTAAACATGGTATAACGATGCTATTGACACCGATGAATAGAGCATTTCGACCACAAAATACCTGCTTAATTTGTCGTTCAAGATTTTTAATTTAGTTGACGTAATGTTCGATCAAATAAAAATATTAGGTAATTTTTACAACATTTTAATAGTTTTTCACTTCCCATGAGACTGTTATTAAACTTAGCAGAATAGTAATTAACGTTTTGAGCAGTATTTGAGCCGACTCGCACTTAATTGAGTCACTGTTGTTCTATTGCCGTAAATGGCTTTGCTATAAAATGGCAAATGTCACTCTATCCCTATAAATGAGAAATTTAATCAGTCAAATCTTAGAACCCAGAAACGATAAAATCGAACAGTTAGTACCAGTCGAATGGGCTTCATTAAAGCTATTTTGTCAGTCATATACGAAAAACTGATTGTTTGAGAGTGGCACATTTATGAAGCAATATTTGTAATAAAAGAGAATACCCTGATGATGGCTTATGGTAAGCGTAAAGTCGAAACGTCGGATATATTTGGTTTCGGCGCCCTTTAGCAACAGTCAGTAAGTTGTAGCAAAAAACTGTCATTTTAATAAAAAAAGTTTCCAAAATGGAACCTTCGGTACCCGCGGCAAGGTACCTCAGAGACCTCTAGCCCGTCCCATAAAATGGCCACATACCAAATTTCAGCTTTCTAGCTCGAACCGTTCCAGAGATATCGCTTTAAAACCAAAACTTTTCAGGCGGCCATCTTGGATTTTTAGAAATGTCATTTTTAGCGAATTTTACTTGAGGGTAACCTACCATTCGATTTTCAACTTGATATCATCATCGGTTCATAAAACAGCTATAACCTGGCTATGGTCAGCTACATAGTTATGTCTGCTATATTACCATTCATGGTACTCCCATGGGCACCCAGCATCCAAAGTTGAACCATGTATCATTACCAGTTCTTTAAATACTAACGTTACTCAGCTATTGTAGCTATGATATCTGAGTCAGTTATATCACAATTTATGACACCCCCATAGGTACCTACTATCCAAATTTGAACCATGTACCATTAATGGTACCCCAAATATGACGTAATCTACATTCCACCATATAATACGCATTGCCCAACGTTTTTCTTATGGGAAATACACGTGCAAAAGCCTGAAAACTTATATGCAAAATTTCGTTAATGGTACCCATGGGTTTGGTACCATAAATAAAGTTTCGACGAATGGCAACTTGCAGTCCATTCCCTGATGAACCATGGTACCAAATTTCAGCTCTCTAACTTTATTCGTTTCAGAGATATCCCCATTTTTTAATTACCCTGTCTACGGCGGAAATTTTTTTTTCGCCTCCATCTTTTTTTCTGACGAAATCAATATTGTCCCATTTAAAAAGCATTGCACAATGTATTTCTTATGGGAAATACACGTGCAAAAGCCTGAAAACTTGTATGCAAAATTTCGTTAACGGTACCCATGGGTTTGGTACCATGACGAAGGTTACCACCCATGGCAACTTGCAGTCCATTCCCTAATGAACCATGGTACCAAATTTCAGCTCCCTAACTTTATTCGTTTCAGAGATATCCCCATTTTTTAATTACCCTGTCTACGGCGGCCATTTTTTTTTGGCCTCCATCTTTTATTTATGACAAATTGAATATTGTCCCATTTAAAAAGCGTTGCACAATGTATTTCTTATGGGAAATACACGTGCAAAAGCCTGAAAACTTGTATTCAAAATTTCGTTAATGGTACCCATGGGTTTGGTACCATAAATAAGGTTTCGACCCATGGCAACTTACAGTTCATTCCCTAATGAACCATGGTACCAAATTTCAGCTCTCTAACTTTATTCGTCTCAGAGATATCCCCATTTTTTAATTCCCTGTCTACGGCGGCCATTTTTTTTCCCCTCCATCTTTTATTTATGACGAAATCAATATTGTCCCATTTAAAAAGCATTGCACAATGTATTTCTAATGGGAAAACGGAAGAAATGGCAAAAAAGAAAAATAACTACGCCCATGTCTGCCGAAAAATCGAAAAAATACATTTTTGCCCGAATTTGTTACCGCCACTGTCTGGGCGAGAACCGCGTGGTCTGGCTTCGACGTCATCAGCCAAAAATGAATCCCGACATGAAATTTTCAAATCGACCAGTCTTTGTGAAAACGACCTCGAGGACCGGGCATTTTGCCAATAATCTTCCTAGAAATGTTCAAATTTTCCCCGGCCAGACAGTTTTCCACGCTTTTCGGCCGATTTTCCTTAGTCTGAGGCTTTAAAGTTAATGTTTACATTTCGGAAATCTCAGCTGTCAGTTGTAGATGGGCGCGGCCGCCGAATGCTTCCGATTACTAATTAGTGGCTGGCGAATCGGAACCATTCGGGATTTTCGGCCAAAATTTGAAAAATTTTGCATCGTTCGTTTCGAAATTCAATTAAGAGCATTTCGCGACGTACCAGCTAAAAGTGGTTCCTAAGTCCCAAAAAAAAAACATTCCAAAGTATCCCCTGGGATAAAAGGCCATTGCATTAGATGCACGGCCTCCGGACAAATATACCTCAAATTGGCAATTTGAAATTTAAAGTTTAAAAATTCGTCAAAATTTCAAATTCAAGCTGGGTCCTTGATTTTTGGCACGATTAAGGGCCCATGTGTGTACTACCTCCCTGAATTATTTCATGCGAAAATGTCGAATCTACAGGGTGAAATGTGAGGAAAGTACACCAAAATTGGCAAAAATTGAGGCGCAGAAAAACTTTTGTGGCTCACTCGGTATAAGAGCTAAACCAAAACTAATGACTGATTTTTTTTCTCTCCACACCTTTGGCGGGATAGGATTAAAAGTAGCCAAGGATATGCCCTTTCCCCTGGTACCATCGTTATTGGGCCAGTCGTCTAACCAAGGGGGTCCAGAAGGCCAAGAAGTTGACCATTTCAAAAAAAAAATTAAAAAACCGTCCCAACTTTGCGAATTTTTCTAGATTTTCCTATTTAACTTATCGAAATTAGACTTCAAAATTTATCATCTACACATATGAGGAAATCTACCCATGTGGAGCCCTATACCCCGTGGCATGTGGCCCCGGATCTACGGTAAAGACGTCGTAAATTTGGGTACCTAAAATACCGTATTTTTGACTTTGGTACTCCACTCAGGGGTCAGCCCCCCCCCCCCCCGCACGTACCATCAAATCGACCATATTTTTGGAAAGCCCGTTGAATTCTGTATCTATGGCCCCCGAACGAAAATCCCGTCAAATGCGCAGTTTAAAAGTTATAAGAAACTGTCGAAATGGAAAAAATACCAAATATCTGCAACCAAAATGCCAGAGTAAGCGGCTCTTTATCGTCAAAATCACCAAAAAAAAAACATCAAAATTTCAATTTCAAATCTAGGTTTGTCACTGCTCTTTATAACGTGCGTTCATTTAAAAAAAACCTCAAGCAGGCCATGAAATTAGAACAGTAGGTCTGAGATGACTTCATAAAAACAAATAAAAGTCGAAAATGTCATAAAATGGCTTGCTCGACACTTCGTTCGGATATAATAATAATTAATAAACTTGTCTTAACGCTACTTACAAGCCTTAGATTCATAAATACAAACCCAAATCGTCCCTTTCCATGTTTCTCCACTGTGACGTAATTTACTGCGTTCGCGCGTTCCTACAACAGCTCTATCACACTGCCTCTGGAAGGTTCATTATTGATTAGTTCTCCATCCAAATAACGCTTATGCCGAGCCTATTGTTAGAGATTCTAATTATAAAGTGGTGTTATTGTGTTGATATAATGTCATATGGTGAGTAAACAATACAAAAATCTTACTTTCTAGAAGGGCAATAGATGTACGTGTTTTTGAAAAGGAAAGTATATGCGCCCTTGGAATGACCTACATAAATAGGGCCGTTTTAAAAACGACGTAGTTAGCTAATGTGGATTTGTTTGGTAGGTAATAATAGGCGTCAACTGCTGTTTTTATCTTCGATAAGAACGAGGGTATTGAGTTTCTTGTACACATGTCAGCAAGTAGGTTAATATTGATTGGATTAAACGTTTTTAATATAGGTAATATGTTTACCCGGTTAAGAGAGACAAACATAGTTAGGATCACACCATCCAAATACCAAAATTAATATTCAAATTTTAGTCACCATTATTGGTAATTTGTATTGCCTATTTTGTTATGGTTCATATATTTTTTTTGTTTTAGGCCCTTAAAATCTTTCCCAGATCGTAGAAGACTTAAGGTTGGAGGAAGTGTCCCACCCAGCCATATGCTAAAATTGCGGCTGGTTTCCACACATTTCCTGAAGCAGCCGTAACTTCGATAATGTGTCGCGACAGAGATATGAAAAATTAGTTTCTTTTGCTTCCTAGAGCATACCTACACTTCGTTAATCGTTTTTCCTTTTTCTTTGTAAAAGGTTTTGTTCTTTTACAAATTCAGTGGATCGTTGAGTTTCATGGTAAGTACAGTAACAATTTTTGAGGCACCCTATACTATTTAACATACAAATCAACGCCATATTTATCACAAAACTAATAGAACTAACGAATAAAATTGATTGCTACAGTTTTATGTGGGAAAATTTGAACATTGCCATATGCATAAAATCATAATTTGGGCAGCGGTCTTCAACTGCTTATAACTAGTTTCGATGAGGATTTAGGGGAAATTTTGTAATGGCAGCTAAGAAAGCAGAAGAACGAAGATACATTTTGAGCCGATTTCCGAATACCCACCCATAATACTATCCAAGCACCGGTGGCCCAAAAATACAAATTTTGCACTTTTTTTTATTTTTCTGGAAGCTCGTAACAGATAGCCCCATTCTGATTGTTCTATCTTATACCGCTGCATGACCGTTTGATATCATCTATTTACATGCATATCGAAAAGTCTTATGGTTTTCAAGGTAATAACAAAAATCTGAAAATTTCAAAATTTTCATGGGTGGAGTTTATGACCCCAAAACCGCATTTAAACAAATTAAATAACTTCACGTACGAACTTTTGAAAAATCTGGAACACAGCTTCCAAAATGTTTCTATTGTGCGTATGGAGTAACTGTCAAATATTTCGCAGAGCTGCGTTCGAAAGTTGCTCTTTCAATCACCTTTGGTTTATCAGATTTCACTTTATGGCCCTAAAATGCATTTAAACGAATTGTACTTTGTGGATTAGCAAAATATTCGACTATCATAAGGGATTTTTCAGTAACTACTAGTCATTGGCAGATAAAAGGGGGGGGGGGTGTATTCATCTACATTTTTACTCGAAGTCGATTATCACCAATTTTGTTAAAAACTATTTTAAACCATAGAGGGAATAAAAATATGTCATAAAAACGTGATTTTGATATTCCCACTAATTATCTTCCCAATCAAAATAGCAACTAAAGCGTCACTTTTACACTTCAAACTAAAACTTCAATAATTAATAAATCTGTCAAAATCATCTCAAAGCAAAATATTTGAAGCAGAATCGATCAATAAAGCGAAAAAAATGTTTATTTTAAACTAAAATCGTTATAAAAGACTTTTTTTTAAAATATTGTTTATACATTTTTCAAAACGCACTCAACCTGGAACCTTAACTAACCTGGACTAACCGGAACTAACTTAAAAACAGACTAATCTGGAAGTAAAATTTAAATTTTAACCAAAAATCTATGAAAATGATCTCAGATCAAAGTTTTCTTTGCAAAACCGATCAAAAACGTTTAAAAAAATTTCTGACGCAAAATTGTTTCAAGAAAGTAATATTGACAGCATGCAAGTCTGTTCTGTTCTCTCTCTCAAATCTGTTCATAACTTTTTTCAAAACGGACCGAACCCCGAACCTTAACTAACTTGGAAAATCTGGAACGCAGCTACGAAAATGTTTCTAATGAGCGTATGCAGTAACAGTCAAATGTTTCGGAGAGCTGCGTTCGAAAGTTGATAATTTTAGTCACTTTTTCAATCACTTTTGGCTTATCAGATTTCACTTTCTAACCCTAACACGCATTTAAACAAAATTTACTTTGTGGATTAGCAAAATTTTTACTGTTATAAGGAATTTTTCAGTAACTACTAGTCATTGGCAGATAAAAGGAGGGGGGGGGGGGGGGGGGTTGTATTCATCGGCATTTTCACTCGAAGTCGATTATCACGGATTTCGTTAAAAACTATTTTAAACCACAGAGGGAATAAAGATATGTGATAAAAAGGTGATTTTGATATTTCCACTAATTATCTTACCAATCAAAATGGCGACTAAATCGTCATTTTCTGTCAAGGTCAGCTCAAATCAAAATGTTTGAAGCATCTAAAAAAAATAATTTTTGAATCAAAATCATTTCAAAAACATTTTTTTTTAAATAGCCTTGTTCATAAATTGTGCAAAACCAATCTGAACTAACTTGAACCTGGAACCTTAACTAATCTGGATTAACCTGGAAACTGACTATTCCGGGATTGAAATTCAAATTTTAACCGAAAATCTGTCAAAAATATCTCGGTTTCAATAAAAAAAGGTTCAAAGAGAAAACATTTCTATTATTGAAACAAAATCAAAAGACATTTCTTCAAAAAGACAACTTCAAAAATTATTTCAAAATTGATCAAAAACAAAAATTGTTTAGTTCGTGTTAAAACCAAATTAGTTTCAAAAGACGTAAAATTGATCAAAAATTTTTCAAATGGAGCCTGGACTCAGGTTGGTTGATTTTTGGAGCAAAATCGATCAAAAACATCCAAAAAGTGAAATAATCCATTTTTGAAAAACGTTTAATAACTAACTGATCTAACCTAACACTGAAATTAAAATTATATTATTAGTGTGATTTTTGGCTAAAATAAAATATAAAAAAACAACTTTACTGCCAATTGGCCACGAAAATAACATTAAAACAAAACAAAAACGCACACTTGGCAACTTAATAACCATGGAATTTTTTTTAGCAAGATACTATGAAAAGCGGCACGTCGAAAGAAGATACTCCACAAAAAGTTGTGGTGAGAGTGCAATACGAGCCAAGAATAAGCAAATCGAAGAAAGTTCTGCTACCAATCACCAACAAGCAACAGGCGGCGCTGTCCAATTACGAGGAAGCGAAGGCTTCGTGTAAGATACGAAAACGAAAAGAAAGACAGGAGAGCGTTAGCTCAATCAATCAGGAGAGGAAAGTAATAAGGTAAGTTTTTTTAGGATAATCTGCTCTTTCCTAATTCGCACCTGCACTATCATGCGTTCATCTAAATAAGTTAGTCAAGATTTTTTTTTTTTTTTTTTTTTTTTTTACCACAGACTTTTATGATTTTATCTGCGACAAGAGTTTTTATTCGATGGCTTTTTTTTATAAACACTCATTATTTCTGCTCTTATTAACAATCATTATTAATCTGCTCTTTCCTAATTCGCAACCTGCACTATCATGCGTTCATCTAAATAAGTTGGTCAAGATTTTTTTTTTTATATATAAAAGCCATAGTAAGCCACATACCAAATACAAGCTTTCTAACTTTAATCGTTTCAAAGATATCAATGATATCACTATCAGGCGTTCACTTAAACAAGTTGGTCAAGATTTTTTTTTTTTTTTTTTTTTTTTTTTTTTTTTTTTTTTTTACCACATATTTTTATGAGTTTATCTGCGACAAGAGTTTTTATTCGATGGCTTTTTTTTTATAAACACTCATTATTTCTGCTCTTATTAACACTCATTATTAATCTGCTCTTTCCTAATTCGTAACTTGCACTATGATGCGTTCATCTAAATAAGTTGGTCAAGATTTTTTTTTATATATAAAACCCATAGTAAGCCACATACCAAATTGAAGCTTTCTAACTTTAATCGTTTCAAAGATATCAATGATATCACTATCAGGCGTTCACTTAAACAAGTTGGTCAAGATTTTTTTTTTTTACCACAGACTTTTATGATTTTATCTGCGCCAAGAGTTTTTATTCGATGGCTTTTGTTTATAAACACTCATTATTTCTGCTCTTATTAACACTCATTATTAATCTGCTCTTTCCTAATTCGCAACCTGCACTATCATGCGTTCATCTAAATAAGTAGGTCAAGATTTTTTTTTTTATATATAAAAGCCATAGTAAGCCACATACCAAATACAAGCTTTCTAACTTTAATCGTTTCAAAGATATCAATGATATCACTATCAGGCGTTCACTTAAACAAGTTGGTCAAGATTTTTTTTTTTTTTTTTTTTTTTTTTTTTACCACATACTTTTATGAGTTTATCTGCGACAAGAGTTTTTATTCGATGGCTTTTTTTATAAACACTCATTATTTCTGCTCTTATTAACACTCATTATTAATCTGCTCTTTCCTAATTCGCAACCTGCACTATCATGCGTTCATCTAAATAGGTTGGTCAAATTTTTTTTTTTTATATATAAAAGCCATAGTAAGCCACATACCAAATTGAAGCTTTCTAACTTTAATCGTTGCAAAGATATCAATGATATCACTATCAGGCGTTCACTTAAACAAGTTGGTCAATTTTTTTTTTTTTTTTTTTTTTTTTTTTTTTTTTTTTTTTTTTTTTTTTTTACCACAGACTTTTATGATTTTATCGGCGACAAGAGTTTTTATTCGATGGCTTTTTTTTATAAACACTCATTATTTCAGATCAAGCTCTGAAGAACGTCCGATTCTACTAAGGACCGCCGATGACAAAAACAACGGAATTCGGAGAGTTTCCAGTTCGGGTGATTTTCCAAAATCCCTCGGTGATGATAAATCAAAGTCTCCACTCAGGAAGGGAGACCAGCTACGAAGCCTGAAATATGACGACAACGAATACGATAGGGCGAGGTCGCACGAGAGATTCGCCAAGGCTCACAAAAATAAGAAGTATCCCCATAGCAAAAGGCACAAAATGAGAGCACCGGCCAAAGTCAAGTTGAAGAGCAACGACATAGGGCAAGAGTGCCCAAAAAGGGGTAAGTGGAATAGAATACTAGAGAAGTAGGTTCTGCAAGAAGTAATTTTAGTGGATCTCGACAATGCTGCTCTCGATCAGGAAAACGAGGAAACCAACTCGCTAAAATTCCTAAGTTTGTCCAACGCTTCGGCCGACCATTCTCCAAGCCCCACCCACGTGCCGGTCACTCCTATAGTGGACTTTGCCAGTCTGTACGAGCAGCCAGATGGGTCAGAGCCTCTGGTCTCTCAGCCAGTAAGCGAGGTCAGCGATAACATGGAGACTATGCCTGGACATTTTATCGCCTTCAACAAGATGTTGTCGTCTCCCAGAAACTCCATTATTGCGACAACACGCATCTATCTCGATCCGAACGTACCACAAGCGAGCATTCCCCTTACGAAACTTATCAGAAACCCTGTAGATGAGAGGATTCAGAAACTGACCAAGCACATTAACAGTTGCAAGAGGAAGATAATGGCGTGCGAGATTGAGTTTGAGGAGAGGAACGGCGCCAAACCCTCCCAGTTTGATAAAATGAACGACGCCGTGTTGAGAAAGTTGTATTTGCAGTTGAGCAAGCTGAAGAGGGAGCAGAAAAACTTGACAGAGGTGTCCATGGGGTTTTGTGGGGCGGAGGCAAGCAGCAAGACGGGCGTAGCTCAGAAGAATGTTACTTTGCAGGAGACTATCAAGGAGATCGAAGAGGTAAGTAATCGTTAATTGCTTGCTAAGTATTGAGGCGATAAAACTTTCAAAAAAGGTTTTTCTATAGAATTTCTCTATAAAATTCTATAAAATGAGATTTTTCGTTTTCAGCGGTTGCATATAACACGTGAGGCAGCAGCCCGAGACACCACTCTAGACACCATGACAGCTGACCAGCTCATAGAGGAAAAAATAGCTACCCAAAAGGCTCTATTGTTCCTAGAGTCTCTGCATGGAAGGCCTAAAAATCGAGAAGACAGGGACATGGTACGGCCGTTCTACGATCGTTATCGTCTTCTCAAACAGATGGTCCTCAAATCATCCAACGTAAGTAGCTTAGTTAGAAAGTTAAATTAGGACAAACGTTGATAAAGGAGCGAATCCAAATGGATTTTCCTCTTCCTGACGTTCTCTTTTGCAAACGAAAGTCCCATTAAGCGAAACATCTTGGACTTCCATTGCCTTTATTGAGTTTTTACACGACGCGCTCGTTTTCAAGTAAAATAAAAAAAAAGTCACAATCAAAAAGAAAAATGTTTTTTCACTCGTTTTATGCTCGTTTTCAAGTGAAAAAAAATTACCATCAAAAAAAATTTTTTTTTTCATTCGTTTTCTGCTCGTTCTCAAGTAAAAAAAAATCAATATCAAAAAAAAAAAATTTTTTTCATTCGTTTTCTGTTCGTTTTCAGGTGAAAAAAAATCACCATCAAAATAAATTTTTTTTCACTCGTTTTCTGTTCGTTTTAAGTGAAAAAAAATCACCACCAAAAAAAATTTTTTTTTCACTCGTTTTCAAGTTAAAAAAACTCACCATCAAAAAAAAATTTTTTTTAATTGAAAACTAGCAGAGATTCCACTGCTCGAAACGTTGCGTAAAAACTCAATAAAGACAATGGAAGTCAAAGATGTTTCGCTGGACTTCCATTCTCTTTATTGAGTTTTTACACGACGTTTCGAGTAGTGGAATCTCTGCTCGTTTTCAAGTGAAAAAGAAAAAAACCACACACAAAAAATTTTTTTTTGATGGTGATTTTCTTTTTTCACTTGTAAACGAGCAGAGATTCCACTACTCGAAACGTCGTGTAAAATCAATAAAGCCAATGAAAGTCCAGCAAAATATCTTGGACTTCCATTGTCTTTATTGGGTTTTTATACGACGTTTCGAGTAGTGGAATCTCTGCTCGTTTTCAAGTGAAAAAAAAATCACCATAAAAAAAAAATTTTTTTCACTTTAAAGCGAGCAGTTTCTATTGCTCGAAACATCGTGTAAAAACTCAATAAAGACAATGGAAGTCCAAGATGTTTCGTTGGACTTCCATTGTCTTAATTGAGTTTTTACACGACGCTTCGAGTAAAGGAATCTCTGCTCGTTTTCAAGTCAGAAAAAAGTCAACATCAAAAAACATTTTTTTTTCACTCGTTTTTGCTAGTTTTCAAGTGAAAAAAAATCACCACCAAAAAAAAATTGTTTTTATGGTTTTCTGTTCGTTTTCAAGTAAAAAAAAAATCGCCATCAAAAATGTTTTTTTTTCACTCGTTTTCTATTTGTTTTCAAAAAAAAAACAGCATCAAAAAAAATTTTTTTTTAATTGAAAACGAGCAGAGATTCCACTGCTCGAAACGTTGCGTAAAAACTCAAGAAAGACAATGGAAATCAAAGATGTTTCGCTGGACTTCCATTGTCTTAAATGAGTTTTTACACGACGTTTCGAGTAAAGAAATCTCTGCTCGTTTTCAAGTCAGAATAAAATCAACATAAAAAAAAAATTTTTTTACTCGTTTTCTGCTAGTTTTCAAGTGAAAAAAAAATCACAACCATAAAAAAATTTTGTTTTCACTGCTTTTCTGCTCGTTTTCAAGTGAACAAAAATTACCACGAAAAAAAAATGGTTTTTTCACTCGTTTTCTGTTCGTTTTCAAGTGAAAAAAAAAATCACCACCAAAAAAAATTTTTTTTTTCACTCGTTTTCAAGTTAAAAAAACTCACCATCAAAAAAATTTTTTTTTTAATTGAAAACGAGCAGAGATTCCACTGCTCGAAACGTTGCGTGAAACTCAATAAAGACAATGGAAGTCAAAGATGTTTCGCTGGACTTCCATTCTCTTTATTGAGTTTTTACACGACGTTTCGAGTAGTGGAATCTCTGCTCGTTTTCAAGTGAAAAAGAAAAAAACCAACACAAAAAATTATTTTTTTGATGGTGATTTTCTTTTTTCACTTGTAAACGAGCAGAGATTCCACTACTCGAAACGTCGTGTAAAATCAATAAAGCCAATGAAAGTCCAGCAAAATATCTTGGACTTCCATTGTCTTTATTGGGTTTTTATACGACGTTTCGAGTAGTGAAATCTCTGCTCGTTTTCAAGTGAAAAAAAAAATCACCATAAAAAAAAAATTTTTTTCACTTTAAAGCGAGCAGTTTCTATTGCTCGAAACATCGTGTAAAAACTCAATAAAGGCAATGGAAGTCCAAGATGTTTCGTTGGACTTCCATTGTCTTAATTGAGTTTTTACACGACGCTTCGAGTAAAGGAATCTCTGCTCGTTTTCAAGTCAGAAAAAAGTCAACATCAAAAAACATTTTTTTTTCACTCGTTTTTGTTAGTTTTCAAGTGAAAAAAAATCACCACCAAAAAAAATTTGTTTTTATGGTTTTCTGTTCGTTTTCAAGTAAAAAAAATCGCCATCAAATTTTTTTTTTCACTCGTTTTTTATTTGTTTTCAAAAAAAAAACAGCATCAAAAAAAAATTTTTTTTTAATTGAAAACGAGCAGAGATTCCACTGCTCGAAACGTTGCGTAAAAACTCAAGAAAGACAATGGAAGTCAAAGATGTTTCGCTGGACTTCCATTGTCTTAAATGAGTTTTTACACGACGTTTCGAGTAAAGAAATCTCTGCTCGTTTTCAAGTCAGAATAAAATCAACATAAAAAAAAAAATTTTTTACTCGTTTTCTGCTAGTTTTCAAGTGAAAAAAAAATCACAACCATAAAAAAATTTTGTTTTCACTGCTTTTCTGCTCGTTTTCAAGTGAACAAAAATTACCACCAAAAAAAAATGGTTTTTTCACTCGTTTTCTGTTCGTTTTCAAGTGAAAAAAAAATCACCACCAAAAAAAATTTTTTTTTCACTCGTTTTCAAGTTAAAAAAAAATTAACCATCAAAAAAAATTTTTTTTTAATTGAAAACGAGCAGAGATTCCACTGCTCGAAACGTTGCGTAAAAACTCAATAAAGACAATGGAAGTCAAAGATGTTTCGGTGGACTTCCATTCTCTTTATTGAGTTTTTACACGACGTTTCGAGTAGTGGAATCTCTGCTCGTTTTCAAGTGAAAAAGAAAAAAACCACACACAAAAAATTTTTTTTTTATGGTGATTTTCTTTTTTCACTTGTAAACGAGCAGAGATTCCACTACTCGAAACGTCATGTAAAATCAATAAAGCCAATGGAAGTCCAGCAAAATATCTTGGACTTCCATTGTCTTTATTGGGTTTTTATACGACGTTTCGAGTAGTGGAATCTCTGCTCGTTTTCAAGTGAAAAAAAAAATCACCATAAAAAAAAAATTTTTTTCACTTTAAAGCGAGCAGTTTCTATTGCTCGAAACATCGTGTAAAAACTCAACAATGGAAGTCCAAGATGTTTCGTTGGACTTCCATTGTCTTAATTGAGTTTTTACACGACGCTTCGAGTAAAGGAATCTCTGCTCATTTACAAGTCAGAAAAAAGTCAACATCAAAAAACATTTTTTTTTCACTCGTTTTTGCTAGTTTTCAAGTGAAAAAAAATCACCACCAAAAAAAAATTTGTTTTTATGGTTTTCTGTTCGTTTTCAAGTAAAAAAAAAATCGCCATCAAAAATTTTTTTTTTCACTCGTTTTCTATTTGTTTTCAAAAAAAAAACAGCATCAAAAAAAATTTTTTTTTAATTGAAAACGAGCAGAAATTCCACTGCTCGAAACGTTGCGTAAAAACTCAATAAAGACAATGGAAGTCAAAGATGTTTCGCTGGACTTCCATTGTCTTAAATGAGTTTTTACACGACGTTTCGAGTAAAGAAATCTCTGCTCGTTTTCAAGTCAGAATAAAATCAACATAAAAAAAAATTTTTTTACTCGTTTTCTGCTAGTTTTCAAGTGAAAAAAAAATCACAACCAAAAAAAAATTTTGTTTTCACTGCTTTTCTGCTCGTTTTCAAGTGAACAAAAATTACCACAAAAAAAAAAAGTTTTTTTCACTCGTTTTCTGTTCGTTTTCAAGTGAAAAAAAAATCACCATCAAAAAAAAATTTTTTCACTCGTTTTCTGTTCGTTTTCAAGTGAAAAAAATAACCATCAAAAAAATTTTTTTTTCACTCCTTTTCTGTTCGTTTTCTAGTGAAAAAAAAATCTCTATCAAAAAAAAGTTTTTTTTTACTCGTTTTCTGTTCATTTTCAAGTTAAAAAAAAAACACCATTAAAAAATTGTTTTTTTCTTTAAAATGAGCAGTGGAGTTTCTGCTCGTTTTCAAGTGAAAAAGAAAAAAAACCACACACATCATCAAAAAAAATTTTTTTTTGTTGCTGATTTTCTTCAAGGAAAGTTCATTTTCAGCCAATGGAAGTCCAGCAAAATATCTTGGACTTCCATTGTCTTTATTGAGTTTTTACACGTTTCGAGTAGTAGAATCTCTGCTCGTTTTCAACTGAAAAAAAATCACAATAAAAAAAATTTTTTTTTCATTCGTTTTCTGCTCATTCTCAAGTGAAAAAAAAATCATCAAAAAAAATTTTTTTTTTCACTCCTTTTCTGTTCGTTTTCAAGTGAAAAAAAATCACTATCAAAAAAAATTTTTATTTTCCACACGTTTTCTGTTCGTTTTCAAGTGAAAAAAAAATCACTATCAAAAAAAAATTTTTATTTTTCACTCGTTTTCTGTTCGTTTTCAAGCAAAAAAAAATCACCAACAAAAAAAAATGTTTCCACACGTTTTCTGTTCGTTTTCAAGTGAAAAAAAAAATCACCATAAAAAAAAATCTTTTTTTCACTCGTTTCCTGTTCGTTTTCAAGTGAAAAAAAAATCACCACCAAAAAAAATTTTGTTTTCACTGGTTTTTTGCTCGTTTTCAAGTGAAAAAAAATCACCATCAAAAAAAAATTCTTTTTTTCACTCGTTTTCTGCTTGTTTTCAAGTGAAAAAAATCACCATCAAAAAATTTTTTTTTACTCGTTTTCTGTTCGTTTTCATATGAAAAAAAAATCACCATCAAAAATTTTTTTGTTTTCACTGGTTTTCTGCCCGTTTTCAAATGAAAAAAAAATCACAATCAAAAAATTTTTTTTTCACTCGTTTTCTGCTTGTTTCCAAGTGAAAAAAAAACACCATCAAAAAAAAAAAATTTTTTCACTCGTTTTCTGCTAGTTTTCAAATAAAAAAAAAATCACCATCAAAAAAAAATCTTTTTTTTTCATTTCTCAGGTGAAAAAAATCATCAAAAAAAAATTTTTTTTTTCACTGCTTTTCTGCTCGTTTTCAAGTGAAAAAAAAACCACCACCAAAAAAAAAATTTTTTTTCACTGGTTTTCTGCTTGTTTTCAAGTGAAAAAAAATCACCATAAAAAAATTTTTTTTTTCACTCGTTTTCTGTTCGTTTTCAAGTGAAAAAAAAAACAAGCAAAAAAAATTTTTTTTTTCACTCGTTTTCTGATCGTTTTCAAGTGAAAAAAAATCACCACCAAAAAAAAATTTTTTTTTCACTGGTTTTCTGTTCGTTTTCAAGTGAAAAAAAATCACCATCAAAAAAAAATTTTTTTTTTATTCGTTTGCTGCTCGTTTTCAAGTGAAAAAAATCACCATCAAAAAAATTTTTTTTTACTCGTTTTCTGTTCGTTTTCATATGAAAAAAAATCATCATCAAAAAATTTTTTGTTTTCACTGGTTTTCTGCTCGTTTTCAAGTGAAAAAAAATCACCATCAAAAAAAAATTCTTTTTTTCACTCGTTTTCAGCGAAAAAAATCACAATCAAAAAAAAATTTTTTTTAACTGGTTTTTTGCTCGTTTTCAAGTGAAAAAAAATCACCACCAAAAAAAAATTTTTTTTTACTGGTTTTCTGCTCGTTTTCAAGTAAAAAAAAATCACCATCAAAAAAAAAATTTTTTTTTCACTCGTTTTCAGCGAAAAAAATCACCATCAAAAAAAAATTTTTTTACTCGTTTTCTGCTTATTTTCAAGTAAAAAGAAAATCACCATCAAATAATTTTTTGTTTTCACTGGTTTTCTGCTCGTTTTCAAATGAAAAAAAATATCACCATCAAGAAAAATTTTGTTTCCACTCGTTTTCTGCTCGTTTTCAAGTGAAAAAAAAATCACCATCAAAAAAAAATTTTGTTTTACTCGTTTTCTGCTTATTTTCAAGTAAAAAGAAAATCAGCATCAAAAAAATTTTTTTTTTCACTCGTTTTGTTTGTTTTCAAGTTAAAAAAATCACCATCAAAAAAATTTTTTTTTTCACTTGGCAACTCAACAATGGAAGTCCAAGATGTTTCGCTTAATAGTACATTATTGTCTAGCACCTATAAACAAACGAAAGATCCATTGTTGAACCTTATTTTTTTTAGACCAACAACAGCAGCGAACTAGCTACAATTGACGAAAACGAGACGATGCACTTTGTGACGTCAACTTCGTCATCCAACGAGACCGAATCCTCGGACAAAACCGAAACCCCCAGCGGATACATGGAAAGCGACACCTATAAAGAGTCGACGATGTTGGAGAATCTTCACTCTCTATCTAAGCCAGAACTGTTGGAGCAGATGGGAGCCATCATCGAGGAGAAGGGAGACTTGAGGAGGAGGATTAAAGAGTTTGAAAGAAACTTGGTGAAAAACTTGGGAAGGATGTTAACTAAAGACGACAAGAAACCCATGGAAGAGTTGTATGCCTCGTATAAGAGGGTCAAAGGGCGGCTGCGGCTAATTGAGGCTCTAATTGGAAAATATTAAAGCAGTACTAAGTTAGTTTTATAGTGACTTTTGTTAACCCAAATGTAGCTTTTTAAGTATAGATATAGATCGGTTGTGAATGGATGTGCATGCATGCAGATTCTAGCCGTTAGATTACAAGAGTTAAAAAGATTTGAATAGAACTCATTGCGAATATTGCAAGACAATTGTTTTTAATATGGAAAGTTGATAATGTATTTGTTTTTAGCTCATAATAAGGCTCTAAACTAATAAACTGTGTGTATGTGATAAAACGTATTTGACTGCAATTCATCATTCAATGTTAGTCATAATGGAGCATTCTTGAAAAATCTCCCTCAAAAAAGCGATAAATAATCTTTAATGACAGTTAATCAACCATAGATAGTCAACACATTTGTGTCAATTCCACACCAAAATCGTCGAATTACACAATTTACTTCGATCATTACAAACAATTTTTTCAGTAGTACCGAATTCGGGAGTCGGTGCGTTATGGCATCCGACTGATGTGGTAATGGACTGCGCGTCATTCCGCGCATCTTATGTCAAATAATTCGAAATCGTGTTTCACCGATTGATGTGCTCTAACGATAAGCGTCATGGATTCCTTAAAATTGCGGACTTCCGATCGAAAAAAACAGGACCAATTTTAGGGAAATATCGGCATTTGTTTGCTCTGTCTATATATATTTTTATTCTACCTACTATGAGAATTACAGGGTGTCCCAACTCTTTCAACATCATTGCATGTTCAATATTGCGGGTAATTTTTATCATCTCGCCTGATTTATCCACAACCATAGCAACGTCATTCTGAAAGTTTTCTGTCAAAAACTTTCAGTTAATCATGCGAATGGCGAGAGATATTTCATGTTTCTGACTAACGTGTTGCCTGTACTGCTAGAAGATGTACAGGCAACCAGATGGTGCGCCGCTGCACAACAGCCTAAATGTGTCAATGTTTTAAATAATTCTTTTGGAAATAAGTGGATAGCTAATCAAGGACCAGTCAGGTGGCCCGCAAGGTCACCTGACTCGACACCATTAGACTATTTTTTATGGGGTTATTTGAAGAATGAGGTTTATTCTGTTCAGTCAAGAAATTTGGAGGAGTTGAAAAACAAAATTACTCGTGCCTGCAGGGAAATATCCTCACAAACTATTAGAAATGCATGTACCTGGGAACTGCTTAGAAGGTATGAATTGTGCCACACCGAAAATGGACGCCATTTTGAGCATCTCTTTTAGTTTTTAACAACTGTATACTTAGTATTATTATGTTTTTGTGATTTTCTCGAAAAGTATTGAAATTAGAAAAAAAAGTGTTATACATTGTTGATTGAGTATTCAACGAGGCATCCAAATCTCTAATAAAATACAGGGTGTTCCATTGAAAAAAATTAAGTTTAGGTCAAAAAGTACGTTTTTGCTTTACCCTGTATATATTAGTAAATTGTCATTGAAAGCACCTTTTGAAATTTTTTTCTCTGAAATGTACAGGGGCGGAGATATTTAGTGTCTAAATAGAGTTGGGACACCCTGTATGTATGGCGGCATAAACAATGAAGTAAAAATACTTGGCTACTATAATCTTGGTTCTGAGGGAACCAACTTCTCAGGCCTTTAAAGGCTAATCAAGTTTGATCTTGCAAGTTATGTAAAAAGGCTTCTGATCTGTTGCTAAACCCCAAACGTCTTTGGGGCTGATCCACCCCTCGCATGCCACCGCTTCGACTCTTCTTTTCAGAGTTTCTGTTTTCAATTCTGTATAGGGCAGCTCTATGAGGCCACAGGCCATGAAAAAACATCATTGCTGTGTTTCTTCACAGACTGAGGTAAAATTCATGACGTTTGGCAACGCCGACGATCCCACTGACAAGTGACGCGATTCGTTATCTCTGTTACTCCTATAAGTGGAAACAATATCTGACATATTTATAGCGTCAATAGATAAGACAGAGATACGATGTTGCCACGATTACCTAGTTATGAAGTCGTGATCAGTTCAAGGGTTCTCCTTTCTAAATAGGATAAATAATATTTATTATCCGAACGCCAGTGAGGATTATAAAGGCGAGCCAACGGAGACATTTTGGTTGTAGATATTTGGTAGTTTTTCCATTTCGACGCTTATAACTCTGAAACTGCTCATTTGACGGGATTTTCTAATATTGCGCGTATATACAGAAATGAACGGGCTTTTCAAATATGTGGTCGGTTTGGCGGTACGTGCGGGGGGGAAAATGCGATTTTTTAGGTACCCAAATTTACGGCGGTTTTGTCGAAACTCCGGGGCTATGTGGGGTATAGGACACGCCACGGGTAGATTTCCGCATATGTGTAGACGCACAATTTTGACGTCTAATTCCGATAAGTTAAATAGGATAATCTACAAAAAATCGCAAAGTTGGGACGGTTTTTTGAAAAATATTTTGTAATAGTCTACTTCTGGGCCTTCTGGATCCCTTTAGTTAGACGACTGACCCAATAACGATGGTACTAGAAGAAAGGGCATATCCTTGGCTACCTTTAATCCTATCTCGCCAAAGGCGTCACTTTAATACAGAGAGGTCAAAAAAATGTCCAAAGATAATTAAGGAAAAGTGTCCAAAATTTGAAGGTAGTTTTTTGCGATTTTTACGAAAACTATGGAACGGTCCAGCTTCGGTGGTATATAGGCAACTAGAAGACGTGGAGAGAAAAAAAAATCAGTTACTAGTTTTGGTCTAGCTCTTATACCGGGTGAGATACAAAAGTTTTTCTGTGCCGCATTTTTTGCCAATTTTGGTGTACTTTTCTCACATTTTACCCTGTAGATTCGACATTTTCGTAGCAAAAAATCTGAAATCATTTAGGGAGGTAGCAGTCACATGGACCCTTGATCGTGCCAAAAATCAAGGTCCTAGCTTTGAATTTGAAATTTTGATAAATTTTTAAACTTTAAATTTCAAATTGCCACTTTGAGGTATATTTGTCCGGAGACCGTGCATCTAATGCGATGGTTTTCTATCCCAGGGGATACCTTGGAATGTTTTCTTTTTGGGACTTAGGAACCACTTTTAGCTGGGACGTCGCGAAATGGGCTTAATGGAATTTCGAAGCGAAAGATGCAGAGTTTTTGAAATTTTGGGCGAAAATCCCGAATGGTTCCGAAGCGACGTCCATCACGGGGTGTCGGAGGCATTCGGCGGCCGCGCCCATCTGCAACTGACAGCTGAGATTTCCGAAATGTAAACATTAACTTTAAAGCCTCAGACTAAGGAAAATCGGCCGAAAAGCGTGGAAAACTGTCTGGCCGGGGAACATTTGAACATTTCTAGGAAGATTATTGGCAAAATGCCCGGTCCTCGAGATCGTTTTCACAAAGACTGGTCGATTTGAAAATTTCGTGTCCGGATTTATGTCAAAAAAATTCTCCTAAATCAAAGACCCACTTTATCGGATTTAGAGTTTCAACTCGAATGTAAAATGTAGACTAAATATAACTACCGGCCGTGACGTAGGCGATTAAACATATCGGTGATATCTTTGAAACGATTGAAGTTAGAAAGCTGAAAATTGGTATGTGCCTTACTACGGCTACATGGTGCCTTACAACGTTTTGTTCGTTCAATATCCGCCATCACCAGGCTTTTAAATTACGTCCGTTTACCTGTTGGTTCAAATTTGAAGGGTGGGTAATCTACTGAGGTGCCGTAAAATATGAATAGCTGATGTAGATATCGTAGCGACCTTAGCTGAGATATAGCTGTTTCATAAAGTATTATAAACCGATGGTCGTATCGAGTTGAAAATCGAATGGTAGGTTTCCCTTATGTAATATTAGCGCAAAATAGCATCCCAGAAGGCGGCGACGGCAGCAACATAGCACATACCCATGTATTTTAAATGGGAGGAATATAGAAAATGTTGTATTTATGATACCATTGATGGTACATGGTTCAAATTTGGATGGTAGGTACCTATGTGGGTATCATAAATTGTGATGTAGCTGACTCAGCTCTCATAGCTACAGTAGCTGAGTAACGTTAATATTTAGAGAACTGTTAATGATACATGGTTCAACTTTGGATGCTGGGTGCCCATTGTGGTACCATGAATGGTAGTCATAGCTATGTAGCTGACGGTAGCTAGGTTATAGCTGTTTTATGAACCGATGGTGATATCGACTTCAAAATCGAATGGTACATTTCCCTTATGTAATACTAGCGCAAAATAGCATCTCAAAAAGGCGGCGACGGCAGCAACATAGCACATAAGCATGTATTTTAAATTGGAGGAATGTAGAAAAGGTTGTATTTAGGATACCCTTGATGGTACATGGTTCAAATTTGGATGGTAGGTACCTATGGGGGTATCATAAATTGTAATATAGCTGGCTCAGCTGTCATAGCTACAGTAGCTGAATAACGTTAATATTTAGAGAACTGTGAATGATACATGGTTCAACTTTGGACGCTGGGTGCCCATTGAGGTACCATAAATGGTAATATAGCTGACATAGCTATGTAGCTGACCATAACTAGGTTATAACTGTTTTATGAACCGATGGTGATATCGACTTGAAAATCGAATGGTAGTATTCCCCTTATGTAAAATTCGCTAAAAATGACATTTTTAAAAATCCAAGATGGCCGCCTGAAAACGTTTGGTTTAAAGCCGATATCTCCGAAACGGTTTGAGCTAGAAAGCTGAAATTTGGTATGTGGCTACCTTATGGGACGGGCTAGAGGTCTCTAATGTGGACCAAAGTGGCAATGATGGTCTCTTAGGTGGTTGTTAAAGACGAAGCTGATCTTGGACGAATGGTTTAGTCTAATGCTCATGGAATTGACAATGGCCATTTTCAGAGAGTTTTTAGTTAAATGAAAAGCTACAATTTTTGATAATTTCTGTGAAAATTCTCACGAGTGAATCTATAAAAACTAAAAAACGCTTCAAGGACCTCTATGAAAAGAAGTATTGTATTTGTTGTGATATATGGCAAGATTTTTAGAATGAGACTGGGGACCAAAGTTGTAATGAGGCCCTGTTAGGTTAGCTAATCTTGGACGAATGATTTAGTCTGCCTGAAATCGCAAAATCCTAAAGATTATAGGTGAAGCAATGTGGAAAGATCTTAGAAACATAATGAGTTAATTTTTTTGAAACTAAAAGAACGTCAGGAATACGCTATGTTTGTGGACACCATTGGACAAAGAAGAGTAAACAAAATTAGAATCTTGTTGCTGAAAAAGTTTACTGTTGTTATAAATGTTGCTAGAAGTAGTTGAGGGTAAGTCTATTTCAAACTCCAAGGTAAACTTTAAGCTCTGTAAGCTTGAACAGTTGCGCTTACTAGTTGTTGTACCACTTCAGGCTGAAGTGTACTTTCGATACCATATATCTGTCTTGTGAGTACTACAAATGCACTACATTGCAGTAGCTTATCTTAGTCCTACTTGCCTATAGTTTCCATGCCGAGTTTGGAAAGATTTAGAAATATGTTCTATTATTAGTTTTGAGTAGTTTCAGACATGAGACAGTGGACGAAGTTGTCTCCCTTCTCAACATTGATTAACTGGACCACTGAACGCTCTGCTGAATTTATACTCTCATAACCACGCGGTAGTGGGGGGAGGGCTGGGCTTGAGATCTGACGGGGTTTTAAAAAATTCTCTACTAATACTTTTGCTATTTACAAAAGTTACAGCAGTCGGGGCTTGTTCCTAAAACTTCTTCCATTGTGTTGTAAATATTTAAAACCATTACCAATGGCGCAGTGCGAATAACGCTGCCTTCAAATCGAAGCAATACGTTCTTAAAAATACCATTTATGTACTCCGTAATGTTTAAATAAAATTTGCATCTTGCAACATTCTTGGTTCAATTAGACTTTAATGTGTAGTTTATATTCTCGTAAACACGTAAACTTTTAATGGCAACTAATTTTCATATGGAATATGCCAGACATTTTCCTGTATATACATACAAAAGCTCAATTTTCTTAGCCGCATAAAACTTGGTTATTACTACGAAAATTGTGTGCTTTATTTGTGAGAGAAAAGTTAACAGTTGGGTTTGAGCGTGTTTATGATGTGTTCCATTAAAACCTCAAATCACATAAAGTTTGAATCCAAGACGAAGGAGAAAGTATGGATCACTTGGATATGGATAAAAGTACTGGCTTCAGTTTTCAATTTTCAGGATTTAGAAGATTTACTAATCAGGGATAAGATTGTGATCAATAGGCGAAGGATCTAAATAATAAGTCTGAAGGGAGTGCAGTCCTCACTGCACACCCCTCAGACAAGAAACAGTCAGGTAATAATTTTAATAAAAGAAAACAAGATAACAATGATAAAGTTTTGCACCTTCAATCATTTTGTAGTAGGATCGCAGCAACAAGACAAATTCTAATGGTTCTAGAGGATCTAGTTCAAGATAATCCGATGTTAACAATGCTAAAAATGTTCAATATTAGAAACAATAGAGATGATAACTTCTTGCCTTTTGTGGGTAGTGTTAAGCTACCCACAAAGCTGACAGAGTCAGTTTTTCTACTGAAGCAGTTGATGTTCCAGAAACTTGCCGCGGGTACCCAAGGTTCTATTTTGAAAACTTTTTATTAAAATGACACTTTTTTGCTCCAACTTACTCACTGTTGCTAAAGGGCGCTGAAACCAAATATATCCGACGTTTCGACTTTACGCCTACTATACGCCATCATCAGGGTATTCCCTTTTATTAGAAATATTGCTTTATAAATGTGCCACGCCCAAATAATCAGTTTTTCGTATATAACTGACAAAATAGCTTTAACGAAGCCCATTCGACTGGCACTAACTGTTCGATTTTACCGTTTTTGGGTTCCGAGATTTAACTGATTAAATTTTTCATTGATAGGGGTAGAGTGACATTTGCCATTTTATAGCAAAGCCATTTACGGCAATAGAACAACGGTGTCTCAATTAAGTGTGAGTCGGCTCAAATACTGCTCAAAACGTTAATTACTATTTTGCTAAGTTTAATGACAGTCTCATGGGAAGTGAAAAACTATTAAAATTTTGTAAAAATTACCTAATATTTTTATTTGATCGAACATTACGTCAACTAAATTAAAAACCTTGAACGACAAATTAAGCAGGTATTTTTTGGTCGAGAATACTTTATTCATGGGTGTCAATAGCATCGTTATACCATGTTTATTTTTCGAATTATATAGATATAAGTAATAAAATGTCGATAAAAAGTGGAAAAATTACGTTTTTGGCGCCATTTTGAAGGGGAAGGAAATTACTGAAAATTTCAAAATTGTACATTTTTTACATATTTTTGTCCCCTCTTTCATATGAGACTATTTTTGACAAAATCTATGACAATCGATTTTGGCTGAAAATTTTCACGACCTACCCCCTCTGAAAATTTTGAAATTTTTACATTTTTCTGTTTATCTTGGAAACGGTAAGGTTTTTCGATATGCCGGTTAATATGATGTATGAAGAGGTCATCAAGGGCTATCAGATGCATGTATCAGAAAGAAGCTAGCTTTCACGGTTTTTGAGAAAATTAAAAAAAAGTGCAAAATTTGTATCTTATTTTTGGGCCACCCGTGCTCAGTTACTGTTCTAGGCAGAGCTTCGAAAATGGGCTCTACGTGTAGCTCTATTCTTCTACTTCCTTAGCTGTTCTTATACATTTTTTGATAAATCTTCATCGAAACGAGATATTAGCTGTTAAAGGCAGCAATGCACGATTTTTATCTCAAAATTTAGTTTTTTGGGTCGGTTTGAGAGCCCCATATGTTTAACATAGAATTTTCGATATGTGTCATATAAATCTATAGTAATCGATTTTATTTGTTACTTCGAGTCGTTTTATAATGAATAGGCCGTTGATTTCTGTTTTAGATAGTATAGAGTGGCTCAAAAAATGATGCAGAAAGCTAATACATGCTAATAATGTAGAAAAGGTCCATAAGCAGTGTGTATTTTGCATAGAAAGGGTGGATTATTTAATACGTAAGCAAGGCGGAATAAAATGTTAGACATAGGCGATGAAATGCAATGGAATGAAAAAGCAACTTTATAATTTTGCAAGGAGTCTGGTGTTGATATATATGAGTATTTACTGCGAAATAATTCCTTCGCCATTTTATCCACAAATTGTTAAAAAACACTAAAATTATTCTACTTTTAAGGCTCCTCGTATAACTCTTCGGATAAATCTTCTTAAAAAGTGATATAAGCTGTTGAAGGCTGAAATTTACGATTTTGATCTCAAGATTTAGATTTTTGGGCCAGTTGGAGAGAGCCTCATTTACTTAATATAGAAATATCGACTTTTCTCATATAAATCAATAGTAATCGATTTTATTCGTAGGTTCTAGTAGTCGTATGAAAAATAGAGCATATATTTACGTTTTGGATAGTATAGTGTCCCAAAAAAATGTTGTAACCTAGAATTTTAGGATTTTTTATGTAAATTGATATTAGTTCATTTATTGCGTAAGTTCCAGTAGTTTTATGAAAAATAGAGCGTTAATTTCTGTTTTAAATAGTATACGGTGTCCCAAATAATGCTGCGACCTTTAACTTTAGTTTTTTTTGTTTTCCAATATTTTTTTGTACTATTTTATATCTTTTTATAAATTTTAGCACGTTTTTTACCATTTTTCAAAAGCTGTTATGTTTGCGGATATGAAGTAAAGTATTTCAAACGTTTCGACATTTCAGTTACTTTTAGGTTCTTTGTTAATAATTTTTGCGGCAGTTACATCAGAGGAAGATTCAAGTCAAGATTTCTGCTGACCAACTTGTTTTGTACTAGCTCTGATTTGCAAGATATTCGAGGGAGTTCCGAGTTCTACCCTACGCCCTTCAGTGGCGGATTCAGGACTCGGTCAATATTTAACTCCCCTAATTTTAAGTTTTTTGGTTTAGTCTACCTACCTTAAAGCTTCGGCACGATTTAAGCGGCAGACGCCCCTTTCCCACCGCTCAGTTCCATTTTTCAATTAGTTTCGTGTACCTACTTAATATCAAACCTGTCAAGGAGAGATGACGTAATAGCTAAGGCAGGAGATGATCAGTTTTTTCGTCTAACCATCTGAACCAACAGAGACCTCTATGCTTTAAAAATACATTTTTATGGATAATATGGCGAAGGTAAAAGTACCATTAAAACATTATTAAAACTATGAAGCAATAAACTGCATTTTGCATAAGGATGTTGGAACGAAGTTGATTTCCTTTTTATGTACACATATTATCATTATACATAAAGGGTGTTCCTTAGAAAAAGTCATCTAAGACTATGAATTCTTGACAGAAAAGGATGACATATTTAAAGTAAATGGACGTTTGTTCCTTCATTCTTTTCTTTTGACGTTTCACGTTCTTATACAAAATGACATATATAATACTCAAGATTTATTTGGGATTCAATTAGGGAACAACTCATCATAAGAAAAACGTTGAGTTATACTGTTGGCGATGTTGGTGAACTTCTCAGCCAACGACTCCTCCAGGACCGGCTTGATTTCGTCTATGAAGACGTCAGTGTTTTCCCGAATCAAACCGTTTGTTGCCTCTGAGAGAGCTGCACCGTTCTCTCCAAACAAATTGCCCAAATGCAAGTAGCTCTTCCCGGTGAACAACTTCAGAGTGAACTTTCTGAACTGAATGTAAGTTTCGTTGTTCCTCTTCACTTTGTCTCCTTTGAACAAGCAATTGAAGACGTAGTTTGCTAGAAAAACGAAAATATTAATGAAGTTGTTAACCTTTGCGTGGCTAAAGAAACTCACTGAAATTTCCCTGGATAGGTCCCTGTCCTTTGTACTTCAAGAACAGGATATTCATGTCGATGTCGTAATCGCCTTCGAAATACAGAGTGGGGATTGTAAATTGAACCACAAATCTGGTCTTCGCAAGGTCTGATCTAAACTTAAAAAGTTGAAAGTAAGAAGACTTAGTACACCCTACACTCCCTCCCCTCCCACTTTGCTTCTAGACCATGACTAGTAAATGTCAGAGCATTTACAGTTGTTCTTACTTTAGATCGACAATTTTGAATGTCGATGGTCCATGCACCAGCAAATTCGTTATATTTGCGTTGATTTGAGCTTGATTGGGTCCGCTCCTGAGCTTGATCTCGTTCAATGGTAGAGGTTCAATAGATGGTACTTTCAGTTCTGGAATTCCTTCCTTCAGCTGCGGTCTCAGGTATTCAATCGAGTCGATGATGCACTGGGCCAGCTTGGGGTCACTTCTGCGACAAACTTTTATGTACGAAGCTAAAAAATAGAATACAATGTGGATATGTTACCAATTACCAGTTTTTTTTATGTTACCGATTACCACCATTATACGGGGTGTTTATTATAAAATTTCATCTCGTTGGCTGTGAAATGTCAAAAGAAAAGGATGGACAAACAAAAGTTTATTTATTTTGATTATGTCATCCTTTTCTGTCAAAATTTCATAGCCTGCTAGATGAAGTATTATAATAAACCAGTTAATTCAGTTCAAAGTTTTCAGTTCTTAAAAAATCATTTCAATATGGAGGTAAACAAATGGTTCAAAGGGATCATTCAGGACTCAAAGCCAATCAGATCAAAGTCATCGTTTCTGGTTTTCGAGAAAAATGTAAAAAAATACGCCTTTACCTTAAAAATGGTAGAGAAAAAAATGTACTAAACTTAGTACATCAGTTTTTGGGTCAACAAAGCTCAGAAATTCTAAAGGTACCTCAGTATGTACCTTTTTGACATTCTTAGCTTTGGTTTCACAATTTTTTATATGAAAGTACATAGAAAATGACTATAAAAATTTTGAAAATCTAGGTTTTTTGTCTTTACCTTAAAAATGGTAGAGAAAAAAATGTACTAAATTTAGTACATCTGTTTTTGGGTCAACAAAGATCAGAAATTCTAAAGGTACCTCAGTATGTACATCAGTGGCATTCTTAGCTTTAATTTCACAATTTTTGATAAACCGCCATTGAAAGTAGATAGAAGCTGACAATATAAAAATTTTGAAAATCTAGGTTTTTTGCCTTTACCTTAAAAATGGTAGAGAAAAAAAATGTACTAAATTTAGTACATCAGTTTTTGGATCACAAAGCTCAGAAATTCTAAAGGTACCTCAGTATGTACCTCTTTGGCATTCTTAGCTTTAATTTCACAATTTTTGATAAACCGCCATTGAAAGTAGATAGAAGCTGACAATATCAAAATTTTGCAAATCTAGATTTTTGTCTTTACTTTAAAAATGGTAGAGAAAAAAAATGTACTAAATTTAGTACATAAGTTTTTGGGTCAACAAAGCTCAGACATTCTAAAGGTACCTCAGTATATACCTTTTTGACATTCTTAGCTTTGGTTTCACAATTTTTGATATGAAAGTACATAGAAAATGACTATCAAAATTTTGAAAATCTAGTTTTTTTTTGTCTTTACCTTAAAAATGGTAGAGAAAAAAATGTACCAAATTTAGTACATCAGTAGGTACCTCGGTATGTACATCAGTGGCATTCTTAGCTTCAATTTCACAATTTTTGATAAACCGCCATTGAAAGTACATAGAAGCTGACAATATCAAAGTTTTGCAAATCTAGGTTTTTGTCTTTACCTTAAAAATGGTAGAGAAAAAAATGTACTAAATTTAGTACATCAGTTTTTAGGTCAACAAAGTTCAGAAATTCTAAAGGTACCTCAGTATGTACATCAGTGGCATTCTTAGCTTTAATTTCACAATTTTTGATAAACCGCCATTGAAAGTAGATAGAAGCTGACAATATCAAAATTTTGAAAATCTAGGTTTTTGCCTTTACCATAAAAAGGGAAGAAAAAAAAATGTACTAAATTTAGTACATCAGTTTTTGGATCACAAAACTCAGAAATTCTAAAGGTACCTCAGTATGTACCTCTTTGGCATTCTTAGCTTTAATTTCACAATTTTTGATAAACCGCTATTGAAAGTACATAGAAGCTGACAATATCAAAGTTTTTAAAATCTAGGTTTTTGTCTTTACCTTAAAAAGGGAAGAAAAAAAAATGTACTAAATTTAGTACATCAGTTTTTGGATCACAAAACTCAGAAATTCTAAAGGTACCTCAGTATGTACCTGTTTGGCATTCTTAGCTTTAATTTCACAAATTTTGATAAACCGCCATTGAAAGTAGATAAAAGCTGACTATCAAAATTTTGAAAATCTAGGTTTTTTGTCTTTACCTTAAAAATGGCAGAGAAAAAAATGTACTATATTTAGTACATCATCTTTGTTGACCTACAAAGATCAGAAATTCTAAAGGTACCTCAGTATGTACATCAGTGGCATTCTTAGCTTTAATTTCACAATTTTTGATAAACCGCCATAGAAAGTAGATAGAATCTGACAATATCATAATTTTTAAGATCTAGGCTTTTTGCTTTTACCTTAAAAATGGTAGCGAAAAAATGTACTGATGTCCTAAATTTAGTACATCATCGTACATCTTAGAAATTCTAACGGTATTTCAGAATGTAGTTTTACTCTTTTTTTTTATTCTTGGCTTTGATTTCTCAATTTCTGATAAACGGCCATTGACACTAGATGTAAGCTGACTTTCAAAAAACTTATTTGAAAAATTTTCAAAATCTAGGTTTTTTTGTCTTTATCTTAAAATATGGTGAGAGTATGGAATATGCATGTAAATAGGTGGTACCAAAGGGTCAATAAGGACTAAGAGCTGGAGTAATTAGATGTTAATGGATTTAAAAAAATAAAAACTTAATTTAATAGATTTATGAAATGTTTAAAAACCTAACTATTTTTTATCTTTACCTAACGATCTACTTACGTATTTCAGCATTTATTCCACAAATCAACAGCATTACTCCAAACACCAAATAAATCATATTTTCGCTTCTCATAATAGAAGAACCCCAGTGAACACAACAACCGACAGAGGTAACCAACTGAAACGAGAAGCTTTCAGTACTGCCGAAATGGTGGCCTTCTGCAAATAATATTTTTAATATCGTTAAGCAACAAAACTACGACAGTACCTGCTGTTTGATCAACAACAATTGATTTTTTTTCCTTTTGTTTGAATGGGTACCAAGTTTCATGAAGGCTGCACAATTGACCGAACCTTGAGTTCGCTATTGGACGGTAGATTAGTAATTCGCCAAGATTCTTAATTGTTTATTTATGGACATCAGACAGTACCATAAGAGCATTCGTAATGGGAAAGTTGGGTAATATAGAATATTTGATATTCTAAACAGGTGCAATATTTATTTAGATTGATCATTACGCTTGTAGACACATCGGGTGAGTCAACCCGGTTTTGTGCAATTTTAGCACCATACTAATAGAAGACAAATTCTGCTTTATGTTCTTCAGGCATTAAAGGAGATTTCGAAGAAGAATCAAAACCAACTTTAATTATATTAAAAAAAGAGGAAAGTGACACCTTTCAACTTACCACTACTGTATCCACTTTTCAATTACCCTTTCTTGCCATTATTTGCGGTCGGTATTGGCATTGCAAAACGTGCTATACGTGTTTCGGTTGCTTCCTCTTTATTATTATGTGCTATTGCAATTAGGAATAATTGTTAATTCTATAATGGAAATAAGTCGTTTTTTTTTCAAGGAACAATTTGAGACGTTAGCGCAGCCATGTAGCTCTGAGTCGCATTATTCAGCATCAAACATTAAAAACTGTGACTCATTTGCATTACCAGGTTTTCATAGTCACTGTGATCTTCTTCCTTTTTTAAAATATATATTCAATCTATTCGATTTTATATTACCAAAAAAGTATTTCAATTCAATTCGATCCTTGACAAAGAAACGAAAGAATTTTTTTTCTGGAGACCACTTTGAAAAAAAACATTTAAAATTTGAAAATTTATTACGGGAAGGGGGAGGGAGGTATTACGACTTTTTTCTCAATTCTCAACTTTGATCACCTGTAAGTTGAGAACGCCTGGACCGACTGAAATGAATCCAACTGTTTTATCCTATTTTTGATGTCTTCTTTCACCTCCCACCACCGCGAGTTCAGTAGGTGCAATATTCCTGGAGATAGACCCCAGCGCAGGTCGATTTTTAGGCACTTTTAGAATGCGTTTTTGGACCATTCTTGGACCAAAAAAAAAACCTCTTTAGAGGTTAATTTCATTCGAATTGAGTTAGTTACGTTCTTAGGGGATTGAAAATGTGGCAATTCCCAATTTTGACCGTCTGTAACTTGAGAACACCCTGACCAATTCGCTGTTTTTCGAGAAAGTTAGGTTAGGATTAGGGCCAAAATTCATTAGAAATTACACAAAGGTTTCACAAAAATTCAGGTTATGATTTCGGCCAAATCGGTTAAAAAATTGCTTAAAACGTCTAAAAGCGCATTTTTGAAAAAATGCAGGTTAGAATTAGACCAAAAATTGGTTAAAAATGAACCACATTTTCTAAAAAACAAAGTTTGCATGTTTTGGGAGAAACTTAATTGTGAAACAAACTAAAGCAAAACTGATTTAAATCAGTTTTGTTCTCTTTTCGACATCTTCTTTCATCTCGCACCATCGTAGGTGGAATATCTTCGGAGATAAACCCCTTAGGAGGTCGATTTTTAGGTACTTTTAGAATCGCGTTTTTGGATTATTTTTCAAAAAAACCTTTTCAAAGTGTAATTTAATTTGAATTGAGTTTGTTACGTTCGTACGCTGGTAAAATTCTGAAGTTAAATTGTTGAGCTGCAATCCCTTTTTCGGTATTATTTAAGTTTAGATCGGTTTACGGTTCAGTGCAAAACGGGAGTTTGCTGCCGATGTTTCGACTAAAACTTTAAGCCATTCTCAGAGCACTGAAAAGAAAAAATCAGTGTATTAAAAGAGAGGGCTCTAGCCCGAGAGACACGTAATTTTTTTTTAACATTAACTTATTTCCATTTTTTTTTTCAGTCGCTTATTTTCCTCTTCTTTTTTTTTCTTTCTGGTTCAGGTTAGAGTTTCAAAACAAAAGGAAACATTTTGCTCAACTTAAAAATAGTTTTTTTATTTAGTAGTTATTATTGAAAAATATTTAATTTGATGTGACCTTTCTTGGGCTCTGTTCTGACGAAATGAAAGAAAAAATAATAAATTTTATTTATTTTTTTTTGTTTTCTTATAAATTAAAAAAAACTTTACTTTATAGATCTTTTATGGTAGGATTAGAACTTTAAATGACATTTCACAGCTTAGAAATGGCCAACGTTTCGATTTTTTTAGCAGATCTTCATCAGAGCTTTTTCAGTGAGAGTGGTATCTTGAGAAATACTACTCTTACTTCTATTCGCAATCTTATATTTATTGGCTTTTAAAGATTTTTGTTTTTTTTTATAGTTTTCGTTTTTTTAATTGTTTGTGAGGTTTGTAAGTAGAGTTTAGTACGAATTTCGGGTTGTAACGTTTGCTGTCTCATGGAATTAGGCACTCAAAGCTGCGCGCCTTCGTGTACGCAGGACGAGGCAGATACCGAATTGTTGGTTATTGATAATAAACAAGTTGGTCAGCAAAACTCTTGAGTCGGTTTGTTTATGGTGTGCTTTTGTCACACACGCGCGTCATTTTTTTTTTTTTTTTTTGCGTCGTTTTTCACCATGCGCGCGGGGCGCCCATAGTTTAGGAAATCCGAACGCTGTGGGTAAAGTACATTTGAAGTTTTGTAGGGTAAGACCATGCGCGCGGGGCGCCCATAGTTTAGAAAATCCGAACGCTGTGGGCAAACTAGCCCAAACTGCCGTAAAATTATTAACAAAGAACCTGAAGATACCTAAAAGTAACTGAAACGTCGAAACGTCTCAAATACCTTATTTCATATTAAGTAATATGTAAACAGAATCTACAATTGAAATTTCAGTTTTCTAGCTTTAGATGTCCCTAAAAATGTAATATTTGTCAATTTTTGGGTCACCCTATAGTATCTAAATCAGAAACCAAAAGCACTATTTATAATAAGAGAATAAAAAACCTACAAAAAAAGTATTGTTAAACAAAAAAAAACTAAAGTTAAATGTTGCAGCATTATTTGGGACACCGTATACTATTTAAAACAGAAATCAATGCTCTATTTTACATAAAACTACTGGAGCTTACGCAATAAATTAACAGATATCAAGTTACATGAAAAAATCCTAAAATTCTAGATTACAACACTTTTTTGGGACACTCTATACTATCCAAAACGTAAATAAATGCCCTATTTATCATACGACTACTAGAACCTACGAATAAAATCGATTACTATTGATTTATATGGGAAAAGTCGATATTTCTATATTAAGCAGCGTCTGGCACAGGGGTCTCCTGTACAAACTTCACCAACTTCAAACACCAAAATACTTACTTTATACTATTAAAAACCTACTTGAAAACAGACAACTAGAAGTGCGAATTGATAACACTCTTTCTTTCCCTTTTTCTCCTGAACAAGGACTCCCTCAGGGTTCGCCGCTTTCACCCTTGCTTTATAACGTGTATTGCCATGATATATACAACTATCATCTTCCCGATAGAGACCACCTAGACAAAACAGCTTATATACTACAATACGCAGACGACACAGCCCTCATTGTACACGACAAGACCACTAAAAAGGCAGTTGAAAGACTGCAGACACTAACGAACGACACAATGGCCTGGTTCTGCAAATGGAGACTAACACCAAATGCCACAAAAAACCAACTCCTTCTTTCAAACCACCAAATTAAGGCAGACTCCCCAACAATAACAGCAGACGGTCACACAACCGAACCAAAAAACGACATAAAATACTTGGGAGTAACAATCGACCAAAAATTAAAATTTACTAAACACGTACGAAATACTAGAGTGGAAATTATTAAAAGGACAAAACACTTTCGATCCCTGACATACAAAAACAAAGGAATTAGCACAAAAACGGCTATAAAAATATACAAATCCATTTGCAGACCACTGTTAGACTATGGAGACGTGCTAAGAGCAAATGCGTCAGAGAAAATTAAACAATACACACAAACAACAGAACAAATCGCATTAAGAATGATAACCAAGATAAGACACCCCGAAAACCCGCTGCACAATCCTTCCAACCAACTACTCTACGAACGCACACACATGACAAAAATAAGTGAAAGACTGATACAACTTCAGACTAAATGGAAAAACAACCCACACAATATGACTCTACTGAACCCACTTTGCTTAACAAGACAAAATAGACAGTCCCGCTTCGTTTTCTCTACAACCACCCTAATGGAACATTTCCAAACGTAGAGAGGCCAAGCTCAGAAATGAGTCGCTTTTCTTCCTTTCCCTAAGTTTGTAATATTTGTATATAGAATTCATTTGTGTAATATTATAACATGGGCAGAAAGACCAAATGGTCGATAGCCTATTTCCCTGGAAATAAAGATGTTATATATATATATATAAGCATATGAGACTCTCCCCAACTGGCCCAAAAACCTAAATTTTTAGATAAAAATCGTGAATTTCAGCCTTCAACAGCTTATATCGCGTTTTAATGAGGATTTATCCCAAAAGCTATATGAGGAGCCAAAAAAGTACAATAATTTTAGTGTTTTTTAACAATTTGTGGATAAAATGGCGAAGGAAATGTTCTGCAGTAAATATTACTAATATCTGACAACACCAGACTCCTTGAATAATTAAAATTGCCTTCATTACTAAGTTTTAATAACTCTTTCATCGCCTATATCTAACATTTTATTCTGGCTTGTCTACGTACTAAATAGTCCACCCTTTCTATGTAAAATACACACTGCTTATGGACTGTTTCTGCATTATTAGCATATATTAGCTTCCTGCATCATTTTTTGAGCCACCCTATACTATCTAAAACAGAAATCAACGTCCTATTCATCAAAAAACGACGCGAAGTAACAAATAAAATCGACTACTATAGATTTAAATGACACATATAGAAAACACTATGTTAAACATATGGGGCTCTCAAACCGGCCCAAAAAACTAAATTTTGAGATAAAAATCGTGCATTGCTGCCTTTAACAGCTAATATCTCGTTTCGATGAAGATTTATCAAAAAATGTATAAGAACAGCTAAGGAAGTAGAAGAATAGAGCTACACGTAGAGCCCATTTTCGGAGCTCTGACTAGAACAGTAACCGAGCACGGGTGGCCCAAAAATAAGGTACAAATTTTGCACTTTTTTTAAATTTTCTCAAAAACCGTGAAAGCTAGCTTCTTTCTGATACATGCATCTGATAGCCCTTGATGACCTCTTCATACGTCATATTAGCCGGCATATCGAAAATCCGTACCGTTTCCAAGATAAACAGAAAAATGTAAAAATTTCAAAATTTTCAAAGTAGGTCGTGAAAATTTTCGACCGAAATCGATTGTCATAGATTTGGTCAAAAATAGTCTCAAATGAAAGAGGGGACAAAAATTTGTTAAAAAATTGCAATTCTGGAATTTTCAGTAATTTCCTTCCTTTTCAAAATGGCGCCAAAAGCGTAATTTCTCCACTTTTTATCGACATTTTAATACTTATATCTATATAATTCGAAAACTAAACATGGTATAACGATGCTATTGACACCCATGAATAGAGCATTTTCGACCACAAAATACCTGCTTAATTTGTCGTTGAAGGTTTTTAATTTAGTTGACGTAATGTTCGATCAGATTAAAATATTAGGTAATTTTTACAAAATTTTAATAGTTTTTCACTTCCCATGAGACTGTTATTAAACTTAGCAACATAGTAATTAACGTTTTGAGCAGTATTTGAGCCGACTCACATTTAATTGAGACACCGTTGTTCTATTGCCGTAAATGGCTTTGCTATAAAATGGCAAATGTCACTCTACCCCTATCAATGAGAAATTTAATCAGTTAAATCTCGGAACCCAGAAACGATAAAATCGAACAGTTAGTGCCAGTCGAATGGGCTTCGTTAAAGCTATTTTGTCAGTCGTATACGAAAAACTGATTGTTTGGGCGTGGCACATTTATGAAGCAATATTTGTAATAAAAGTGAATACCGCGTAAAGTCGAAACGTCGGATATATTTGGTTTCGGCGCCCTTTAGCAACAGTCAGTAAGTTGTAGCAAAAAAGTGTCATTTTAATAAAATAGTTTCCAAAATAGAACCTTGAGTACCCGCGGCAAGGTTCTGGACCTCAGAGCCCGTCCCATAAAATGGCCACATACCAAATTTCAGCTTTCTAGCTCGAACCGTTCCCGTGATATCGGCTTAAAACCAAAACTTTTCAGGCGGCCATCTTGGATTTTTAGAAATGTCATTCTTAGCGAATTTTACATAAGGGAAACCTACCATTCGATTTTCAACTTGATATCATCATCGGTTCATAAAACAGCTATAACCTAGCTATGGTCAGCTACATAGCTATGTCTGCTATATTACCATTCATGGTACTCCCATGGGCACCCAGCATCCAAAGTTGAACCATGTATCATTACCAGTTCTTTAAATACTAACGTTACTCAGCTATTGTAGCTATGATAGCTGAGTCAGCTATATCACAATTTATGGTACCCCCATCTAAATTTGAACCATGTACTATCAATGGTACTCCAAATATGACGTAATCTACATTCCACCCATATAATACGCATTGCCCAACGTTTTTCTTATGGGAAATACACGTGCAAAAGCCTGAAAACTTATGTGCAAAATTTCGTTAATGGTACCCATGGGTTTGGTACCATAAATAAGGTTTCGACCCATGGCAACTTGCAGTCCATTCCCTAATGAACCATGGTACCAAATTTCAGCTCTCTAACTTTATTCGTTTCAGAGATATCCCCATTTTTTAATTACCCTGTCTATGGCGGCCATTTTTTTTTCTCCTCCATCTTTTATTTATCACGAAATCAATATTGTCCCATTTAAAAAGCGTTGCACAAGGTATTTCTTATGGGAAATACACGTGCAAAAGCCTGAAAATTTACATGCAAAATTTCGTTAATGGTACCCATGGGTTTGGTACCATAAATAAGGTTTCGACCCATGGTAACTTGCAGTCCATTCCCTAATGAACCATGGTACCAAATTTCAGCTTTCTAACTTTATTCGTTTCAGAGATATCCCCATTTTTTAATTTCCCTGTCTACGGCGGCCATTTTTTTTTCGCCTTCATCTTTTATTTATGTCGAAATTAATATTGTCCCATTTAAAAAGCATTGCACAATGTATTTCTTATGGCAAAGCCGAAGAAATGGCAAAAAAAAATAACTACGCCCATGTCTGCCGAAAAATCGAAAAAATACATTTTTGCCCGAATTTGTAACCGCCACTGTCTGGGCGAAACTCGCGTGGTCTGGCTTCGACGTCATCAGCCAAAAATGAATCCCGACATCAAATTTTCAAATCGACCAGTCTTTGTGAAAACGTCCTCGAGGACCGGGCATTTTGCCAATAATCTTCCTAGAAATGTTCAAATTTTCCCCGGCCAGACAGTTTTCCACGCTTTTCGGCCGATTTTCCTTAGTCTGAGGCTTTAAAGTTAATGTTTACATTTCGGAAATCTCAACTGTCAGTTGTAGATGGGCGCGGCCGCCGAATGCTTCCGATTCACCCCATGGTGGACGTGATTCGGAACCATTCGGGATTTTCGACCAAAATTTAAAAAAATCTGCATCTTTGGCTTCGAAATTCAATTAAGACTATTTCGCGACGTCCCAACGAAAAGTGGTTCCTAAGTCCCAAAAAGAAAACATTCCAAAGTATCCCCTGGGATAGAAAGCCATTGCATTAGATGCACGGTCTCCGCACAAATATACCTCAAAATGGCAATTGAAAATTTTGAAAATTTGAAATTTCAAGTTTAAAAATTCGTCAAAATTTCAAATTCAAAGATAGTCAATAGATTTTCAGCACGATAAAGGGCCCATGTTTGTACTACCTACCTGAATTATTTCAGATTTTTTGCTGCAAAAATGTGGAATCTACAGGTTGAAATGTGAAAAAAGTACACCAAAATTGACAAAAAATGCGGCACAGAAAAACTTTTGTAGCTCACCCGGTATAAGAGCTAGACCAAAACTAATAACTGATTTTTTTTTTGTCCACGTCTTCTAGTTGCCCGTATACCACCGAAGCTGGACCGTTCCACAGTTTTCGTAAAAATCACAAAAAACTACCTTCAAATTTTGGACATTTTTCCTTAATTGTTTTTGGAAATTTTTTTGAACACTCTGTATTAAAGTGACACCTTTGGCAGGATAGGATTAAAAGTAGCCAAGGATATGCTCTTTCTTCTGGTACCATCGTTATTGTTCTAGTCGTCTAACTCAGGGGGTCCAGAAGGCCAAGAAGTTGACCATTACAAAGAAAAATTTAAAAAACCGTCCCAACTTTGCGAATTTTTCTAGATTTTCCTATTGAACTTATCGAAATTAGACTTCAAAATTTATCGTCTACATGTATGAGGAAATCGACCCACATGGAGGCCTATACCCCACGTAGCCTCGGAGTTGCGGTAAAGACGCTATAATTTTGGGTTGTGAAAAAAACGCATTTTTGACTTTGGTACGCCACTGGTCAGCCCCCCCCCCCGCACGTGCAACAAAATCGACCACATTTTTGGAAAGCCCGTTCACTTCTGTACATACGCGCAATACTTCAAAATCCCGTCAAATGAGCAGTTTTAGAGTTATAAGCGATAGAACCAAAAAAATAACAAATATCTTCAACCAAAATGTCTCCGTTGGCTCGCCTTTATAATCCTCACTGCGTTCGGATAAAAATTCGACGAAAAGGTTGATCAAAGCTCATATTTTTTAGTTTTAAACACACGAGACAAGTCATAAAAATAGAATACCAAATGAAAATCACTCAAAAAGAGATACTTTTGTGTGTGAAGATTCTGCTGAATATAGAAATCCTGTATGTTAAACCTTGCTAAGAATGTGGTGGCATTTACGTGAGTCAGACAAATCAATACCTAAGAAATCGATTAAACTGACTTGAAAAACAAAAAAATAACTTAATTAGGCCACGTAAAAACACATCAAATAAATTCCCGGAATGTATGTATCGACCAGCAGATGGGCCAAACGCTAAAAAAGAAACCGCTACAGTAATACCATTAACAACGGTTTCATTTACAACGGCCCAACGTTCACTCTTCTTCATTCTAATTGCTATTACCATCAAGTTCTTGGTCTCGGTCGTGGCCGCCTTATTACGAGGTCACTCGACAGCGAAAGAAGAAAGAGCTTACACGTTCTCCTTTGCAATATTGTAGATAACAATAACAGTGAAAAGTGCTAATTTATAAATACAGGTGTCAGTGGTGAAGAAAAAAGTGCACGATTATGTTCAAAAGATGCGCTTACCTTGTAATCTTCCAAGTGTTAATTGGTTGTGTTAGAACTGAAGACCGTAAGTAATAAGTTTATGTGATTTTTGGAGTAAATATGAACCCTCGGGTGCCCCTGAGGCATAGTGACAGTCTGGGGGCCCTAAGGCCTGTTAATGACGACCAATTTTCTTTTGAAGGATTACCACCTTCATAATACAAAATCCAAAGAATCGTAAACTGGAAATTATTGTTCCAGCCTTTTACTTTATCAAGCAATGCCACATCTTCGACCCAAACGTGAACCAATGCCTAAGAGACTCGACCAACTACCTCATTGCAAATATGCGCAACGGAATTCCGGAGCTTGGATTGGAGAGTCCGGAACCGGTGGTGATCGATCAGATCCAATTGGCCCTAGGGACAGGCCCTGATGGATATAGGGCCATATTTAGGGACATAGAGGCGTTCGGTGTCAGCAACTGTACAGTAACTGCTGTCAGGTAAATGTCAACCTTCTTACAGCGTTTTCGAGTGTTTGATGAGAGTATTCCCATCCCTTGTTTTCTTATTAAAAATCTAAGGACGGCAATACTTTCAAAAACAAAATTTATCTTTTAGGTCCGATATTGAGACGAACCAGTTTCAATTCACTATCTACATACCGAAAATATCTGCCAGAGCCAAATACGAATCTAGCGGGGTGCTCATTCTTGTTAGAGCTTCTGGGGGTGGAAATTACTGGGGAGAATATGGTAAGTGGGAATTAAAACAAGCATCTACTTTAATGTGAAGTGAAACCAAGCCAGTTTTCTGCCGAAGTTGCCGCTTCCCACAAACAGATGGCCGAGATTCGTATCTATAGACCATTCGCACATTATTACTATCATCAAGTAGGCGTTGGAATTCTAACTTTAACATTTTTATCGTATCTTCTCATCATGTGCGGAAAAGAGATTAGTATAAAAAAAATGAAGGTTTCAAAGGTAACGAGATGCCAAAAATAAGTGAATATGGTATATACTGTCTGGGGACGACGTTCAGCAGAGTATTAAACTTATTTCTCTCTCAGGCAGACTGGTTTCGCTCTTATTGGACCTCATCAGTATGATATATCTCAAACCGGACACAAATACGAGTTCTAATGAAACTTGGTGGTCTCCTCTCTTGCTCAAGGCACTGTGCACATATGCAAGTGGCGCCATCGGACGACGGCAGCTGCTTCTACTAGGGCATGCCCGATTTATGTGAAGTGAAACCAAGCCAGTTTTCTGCCGAAGTTGTCGCTTCCCACAGACAGATGGCCGAGATTCGTACCTTATCTCGCATGCCCTAGTGGAAGCACCTGCCGTCGTTCGATGGCGCCACTTGTATACATGCACAGTGCCTTGAGCAAGAGAGGAGGACAAGTATTTTTCGAACCCGTATTCCTGTCAGGTTCGAGGTATACCATACTTGTGAGCTCTAATAAGAACGAAACCGGTCTATGGTTGTGACATGCCTGATAGAGAAATGAGTTTGATAGTCTGCTAAACGTCATCCCAGACGGTATACGTAAGAATCTCGGCCATCTGTCTGTGGGAAGCGACAAACTGACTTGGTTTCACTTCACTATTATCTCGCATGCCCTAGTGGAAGCACCTGCCGTCGTCCGATGGCGCCACTTGCATATATCTACTTCAATGTAGATGGTAGTTAAGTGCTGATCTTTTAAGGGGGGGGGGGGGGCTCGAGTCGATATCCCTAGGTTGAAATTACGAGAAAAATAATGATGATGTTTAAAAGTAGCTAATACGTCAGCAGCAGTTTGTTTCCTATCTCTCTTTTAGTATTAAATATCAAGTTTCCGGTTTCTCGTAAATTTTTGTTGCTAAGCCCAAAAAAGAGCATGGGATACAAAATAAAAAAAATTCCTTTATTGGTTCTTGAAATATAACTTTTACGTAGTTTTGGGTACTGTGTACTACATAAATCAGAAATTAACTCATTTTTTAGTATTTAATTGACTCAAATTGAAATTTTGATTTTAATAAGATCTCAGTAATTTTGAAAAAAGGATGATATCAGACCAAAAAACGAACGCAAGTTAATTTTTTTTTTACATTTATATATTTATATACATTAAACACACTAAAGTACAAAAAGTTGCAGCAGAGCAGAGCTGACGCCTATCGTAAATAGGCGTCAAGAAGAGGATATTCAGGACTATAAAATAGACCATCAGCCAAACCAATCAGAATAAAACTGCTGGTCACAGTTTTGGAAAAAAAATGAAAAAAGTGTAAAATCTAGTTTTTGTAAACGGTAAAACTTTTCAATATCCATGTAAATAAATGTCATGAAGAAAACATTGAGGACTATAAGATAGAGTGATCAGAACGAAGCTACAATTCACAATTTTTTTAAAAACTTAAAAAAGCGTAAAATTCTGGTATTTATGTTTTTGTTTTGTAAGCAGTGAAACTTTTCAATATCCATGTAAATAGGCGTCACAATAAGGTAGAGCAATCAAATCGATGCTACTTTTTACGGTTTGCAAAAAAACTACAAAAAAAAGTCAAAAATTTTTTTTTTGTTTTTTTTTTATTTTATCTTAAAAACCGATGAGAATTTTCAAAATTAATGTAAATAGTTGCCATGAAGAGAAAATTGAAGGCCATAAGGTAGAACAATCAAAACAAAGCTACCTTTCACGGTTTTCAAGAAATTAAAAAAAAAAAAATCAATAATATAAGATTTTTGTCTTTACCTTGAAAACGATGCGAGTTTTGAATATTCATGTTAATAGGAGTCATGAAGAAAACATTGAGGACTATTATATAAAGCGATCAGAACGAAGTTACCTTTCACGGTTTTCAAAAAAAAAAAAAAAAAATCAATAATCTTAATTTTTTTTGTCTTTATGTGGAAAAATGATGCAAATTTTCAATATTCATGCTAATAGGTTTTATAAAGAAAACAGTGAGAACTATAAGATAGAGCAATCAAAACGAAGCTATTTTTCACGGTTTTCAAAAACTAAAAAAATCAATAATTTTAGTTTTTTGCCTTTAGTTTGATAACGATGCGGATATTCAATATTTACGCTAATAGGTGTCATGAAGAAAACAGTGAGAACTGTAGAATAGAGCAATCAAATCGAAGCTCTTTTTTAAGGTTTTCAAAAAAAAACTAAAAAAAAATAAATTTTTTTTTATTTTATTTTGAAAACAATGAGAGTTTTAAAAATTCATGTAAATAGTTGCCACGAAGAAAAAATTGAGGACTATAAGGTGGAACAATCAAAACGAAGCTACCTTTCACGGTTTTCAAAAAACTTAAAAAAAAAAAAAATCAATAATATTAATTTTTTTGTCTTTATCTGGAAAATGATGCAAATTTTCAATATTCATGCTAATAGGTTTTATGAAGAAAACAGTGAGAACTATAAGATAGAGCAATCAAAACGAAGCTATTTTTCACGGTTTTCACGAACTAAAAAAAAATCAATAATTTTAGTTTTTTGCCTTTAGTTTGATAACGATGCGGATATTCAATATTTACGCTAATAGGTGTCATGAAGAAAACAGTGAGAACTGTAGAATAGAGCAATCAAATCGAAGCTCTTTTTTAAGGTTTTCAAAAAAAAACTAAAAAAAAATATTTTTTTTTTTTTATTTTATTTTGAAAACAATGAGAGTTTTAAAAATTCATGTAAATAGTTGCCACGAAGAAAAAATTGAGGACTATAAGGTGGAACAATCAAAACGAAGCTACCTGTCACGGTTTTCAAAAAACTTAAAAAAAAATAATCAATAATATTAATTTTTTTGTCTTTATCTGGAAAATGATGCAAATTTTCAATATTCATGCTAATAGGTTTTATGAAGAAAACAGTGAGAACTATAAGATAGAGCAATCAAAACGAAGCTATTTTTCACGGTTTTCAAAAACTAAAAAAAATCAGTAATTTTAGTTTTTTGCCTTTAGTTTGATAACGATGCGAATGTTCAATATTTACGCTAATAGGTGTCATGAAGAAAACAGTGAGAACTATAAGATAGAGCAATCAAAACGAAGCTATCTTTCACGGGTTTCAAAAAAACTAAAAAAATCGATAATCTTAGCTTTTTGCCTTTATCTTGAAAATGATGCAAATTTTCAATATTCATATTAATAGGTGTCAGGAATTAAACAGTGAGAACTATAATATTGAGTAATCAAATCGAAGCTATCTTTTACGGTTTGCAAAAAAAAACTAAAAAAAAAACTGAATTTTTTTTTTATTTTATTTTATCATAAAAACAATTAGAAATTTAAAAATTTATTTAAATAGGTATTACAAAGAGAACATTAAGGACTATAAGATGGAGCAATCAAAACAAAGCTACATTTCACGGTTTTTAAAAAAGTAAAAAAAATCGATATTTTTTTTTTATCTTGAAAACGATGAGAATTTTCAATATTGATGTAATAAAGAGGACATTTAGAACTATAAGACGGAGCAATCAAAACAAAGCCACATTTCACGGTTTTTAAAAAACTAACAAAATCAATAATTTAGATTTTTTTCTTTATCTTGAAAACCATGAGAATTTTCAATATTGATGTAAAAAGTGTTATAAAGAGGACATTTAGAATTATAAAATAGAACAACAAATTAGTTACCTTTCACGATTTGCAAAAAAAAACAAAAAATTCAAAAATTTTTGTTTTTTTATTTTATTTTAAAAACAATAGGAATTTTTAAAATTCATTTAAATAGGTATGATGAAGAAACCATTGAGGGCTATAAGATAGGGCAATCAAAACGAAGCTACCATTCAGGGTTTTCAAAAAAACTGAAAATAATCCATAATTTTAGTTTTTCTTGTCTTGAGAACGGTGAGAATATTCAATATTGAGGTAAATAGGTGTAAAGAGAACATTTAGAACTATAAGATGAAGCAATCAAAACAAAGCTATATTTCACGGTTTTCAAAAAACTAAAAAAATTAATAATTTTAGTTCAGGTTAGTTTGAAATATTTAAAAAAAATAAAATTTTAGTTTTTTGCCTTTATCTTGAAAACGATGAAAATTTTCAATATTGATGTAAAGGTGTCATAAAGAGGACATTTAGAACTATAAGATAGAACAACCAAATCAAAGCTACATTTAACGATTTGCAAGAAAAACTAAAAAAAATCTTTAATTTAATATTTTTTGTTTTTTTGTTTTTTTATTTTATCTTAAAAACAATAGGAATTTTCAAAATTTCTTAAAGTAGTTATCATGAAGAGGACACTGAGATGGATGAAGCAGTACAAGGCTGCTGTTTTCGTGTTAAAAAAAAAAAAATTGTCTTTATTTTGAAAATGTAGAGGCTTTTTAATATCCATCCAATACGGTGTCATGAAGAGGGTTAGGAGGCCTATAAGATGGAGGAATTAGCATGATGCGGTTTACGGTTTTCGAAAAAATTGAAAAAAAATGTGTATTAATTTAGGTTAGCACCTTCTTGAGGTGGCAAAAAATCGAAATTCTGACTTTGGTCACTGGTTAGCATAGCTCAAACCGAGCACTTTTTCCAAGAGCAAACACAAACAATTTTTTATTAGTACAATTAAAGCAAATACGGGGTGTTCATTATAAAACTTCATCTAGTTGGCTGTGAAATGTCAGAAGAAAAGGATGGAGAAACTAAAGTCCATTTATTTTGATTACGTCCTCCTTTTCTGTCAAAATTTTATAGCCTGCTAGATGAAGTTTTATAATGAACACAACGTACTTGATGTGTTTAATAACGTGTAGAGAACAATAAATTGTATACAGAGTACTGTAACAAAAAATTGCATTTCACTACCAGACCTACAATTATTCAATTATACTGCAGGACGATTTAAAACTCGCTTTTATGACGGTGCATAATGTCATATAATTATTTGTGATTCATGAATTTATTCCACCTGTTTTGGATCAGCTATCAATAGAAAAAAATGTCAAAGATTTCTTTTTCCTTCACGCAAAAGTTGATTTTTTGTGGATGCTTGGAGTCCAATGTTGACATAGTCTACATCTTACGTTTTAGGGCAGTTTTTGAAGTGTTTACGTCAGCAGCAGAGCAAATTAAATACCTTGCATGATTATAACGCTGCATCAAACATGACTAGATCCATATAACGGGTGTTCAATAGAAAAAGTCATCTAGAAAGCTAAGAATTTTTGACAGAAAAAGATGACAAAAGATGACTTTTTACAGACATTTTAAATGATCACTTCTTATTTGGCAATGAGCATACAGTAGTTTCAAATATTTTTTTTTCAGAGGGCGTTAAAGTCAAATCCTACTTCAAAGCCGAAAAGGAAATCGGCGAGGACGGCCTCACCTACCTCAGACTGCAGCAAATCAAGATGGACTTCAACGTCAAGGAAATCAGAATGGGCGTGGACGGCATTCACAACGGCAACAGCGTGCTCCGTAAGTGTAAGAAATCCAGATATAGATAATGATAATGATAATTTTATATTTTTTGCAGAGGCAGCTTTGAACCTGTTCATCAACTCGAATTCTCAGGAGCTTCTCAAGGAAATGAAGCCGCACCTGAAGAAGAAGTTCTTGGTACTGATGAGTGACTTTGTCACCAATATATTTAACAATGTTCCTTACGACGCTTTTCTGACAGAAGAGGAAGAATGAAGATGCTAGATAGTGTTATTTATTTATTTATTGTATTTAAATTAATAATGATTTTTGTAATGTGGTAATATAATGTATAGAAACATTGTAAAATGTTTTTTTTTTTGTGGAAAGCCGACGTTTTGATTGTTTCTATCTTCAGTTTTTATCCAAACGTCAGTGAGGAT